>RJVT01000085.1:45205-427837 GCA_018835575.1 Cotesia chilonis | reverse complement strand
TTGACAGAATAACTAATTTCTTGGACTTAATGTCCACGCTATTAATTATCAATTTGGAATGAAATTTAATTTAATTAATTCACGGACTTAATCCCCAAAATTAATAAATTCACACGTGACAAAATAATTTCACAATATAAAATCAATTCAATAAATAATTCTTAATAAAATATTCCTAATAATTTTTCTAATAGTTTTATCAATGATAAAAAATCGACAAGAGTCGAAATATTCAATTTTATGTTGGCTAGAACATTCGCTAGCTTAGTTGTATTTGACCTTGGGTATTGGAATTTACTGCGACACACAATATACTGACGCTCGACCAAAATTCCACGAATAAAAGTTTGTCGATTATTTTCTTAAGAATTTTATCTTTATGAAAATTATAACAATAAATTAACGAAACTTTTCGGATGTTAATTAATTAATTGATAAATTTCTAGTTGTTAAATTTTTCCCGCAAGGTCGATTGAGTGACTCTCGGGTATAAGCCCCCAGGAAAATCACTCAATCCAAACTAGCAAATGTTCAACTATTATTTATTGAAATAATCGTCGATTAAACGATCCAATTGATAATTAATTAGAAGAAGTAACTGGGTATTGGGTAAACCGCAGTCCACTTCTTTCCCACAGAGTAATAATTAATACCTTGACGAATAAAATGATGATCTAACTCTCTTATTGAGGATGAAGTCTAGTTGTAGTTGGCTTCCTTCGTCTCGTCACTACTCGGGGATCGGTCCTTCTCGATTTCCGTGGCACTCAGTCTGGCGGTCACACTACTTCTCCCTTTTTCTACTGCAACGGCTCACCTATTTTAACCCAAAACTACCCCCTCCTATTCTCCCCTTAGGCCCGAAGATCGAGACGCGCCAGTGCTATGTCGAATAATTATCAATATTCGGTGACTTATAGATTTAGGGTAATTTTACCCTGTTACAAGGTGTCAAGAAATAGCTTTTATTATTGTATGTTACAGGTAACTCCCGATAACATTGCTCTGTTTCGCGGACCTTGACGGGTGCTGAGATACACTTGGTGATGTGTACTAGTTCTCCGGCGACGGTGGTGTAATATCGCGGTCCTTTCATCAAGGCATACCCAAATGCGTCAGGTGTTAAATGACGACAAGGCCAGCGCGTTAAGAAGCACAGATCGTTCTAGTTCACAGCGTCGAACTAGAACGTCGTGATAAAGATTTTGAAACTGTTAGCGGATGAATTTCTCGACATATATAAACTTGCTATTTACGTATGCGAAAATATCCATATCCTCGGTTTTAATAATTTCCACTGGCAGGGTATGACCTTGATTTTTGACGATAATAATAAACAGTTTCGGGTGTTCGGTCTTGATTACCGTGTGCCCACATACTTCCATAAAACCTCTTTGAGCGAGGGCAAAGGTAATGTCCTCGGTAGTAAGTGAGTATACTTCAGGTGATCCATCCTGACCGATCATTTTCGTGGCGGGTCCTTGATATAGCTGCGTGTATTTGATTAAGCACGAATTTTTCGGAACTTCACTCCAGAACGCGGACATACCATCACTGGTGATACAAGTTAGTTTTTCCGCGTTACACCTCGTGCCCGACTGCAACAAAATTTCGTTTGTCTTTGTATTAAGCGCGGTTTCGTATTCGCTTAACGTAATTTCGAATGTAGCGTCCACTACCACTCTCGACCACGTACCGTACTCGTTGGAAAATGTTCCCTTTTCACAGTCGCCCCTTATGTTTTGACAATCTGCTAATACAGATCCACGGTGGCTTGTACTGTTCACTTATAGGTCGTAAAACGGAACTCGGTCAAATAGCCAGACCGAACCGGTCTCATGCATTTTTTTACATTTGTTATAATCTAAATTTAAGTAGGATTCTCTGCGTCCATAGAGGACTGAGGATGTATGGGAATGCATTCCACAATGTTGAATGTTTCGATTTATTAAAATTTTACACTCTATAACGTGTAATTGTATTATTTCTGCGGGTTGCAAAAGATAAATGTTAACCGTCTCCGTTTGAGGCGGGGTATTAGTTATTTTGCATTCCCCTACAACCAGTAATGATAAGGTTGACGTTTTCATAGAGGATCCGCCGCAGTCGTATCCTACTAGTCCTTGAGAACGGGGAAGAGACACCAACAGTATAATTGCCGAGGCCAAAACCCATCTGAAGTTATATTCGGAAAATTCTTAATTTATTTATGTGTACGAATCTTGAGACTCCGTCTACATCTATTTCCGCGATTTCGTTTTGTCCTATACCAATTAATCCGTGAGGGCCAGTATACTGCGGGTCGCCCTTGCCCTTTCTTGGCTCTAATAATAGGAAAACTCGTGTTCCCGGTCTAAGTCTCTGCGGATTTATTTTTTTGTAATAATAAAATTTTGATTTTTCTTTAGCTCTACGTAGGTTCGCATTGGCAGCTATTCCTGTTTGTTGAATGCGATTAAATAATTGCTTAAGGTATTCTGTATAAGTTGGATTAGTTTCCTCGACTGCTTGAAATTGAGAAGGGAGACGGGGTAATTTTCCCAAAACCAATTGGTACGGAGTAAAACCTGTGCCTTCATGTTCGCTTACATTATACGAAAATGAGGCTAAGTCCAGGTACTCGTCCCAGTCTTCTTCCTCGGTTATGCATTGTTTTATATATTCTTGTAAGACATGGTGCGATCTTTCGACCGACCCAATACTTTGCGGACTATATGCAGTCGTATGATATTGTTTTAGTTTATACTTCCTAGCAATATTTTTAAGTAGGCTTGAAAGGAAATTTGTTCCTTGATCAGTAAATATGGCTTTAGGTGGACCAAAGTGCAAAACCATCTGTTTACCAGAGCCTTCGCTACGTCGACCGCAGTTGCTTGTTTTAATGCAATTGCCATAGAGAATTTGGTTAATAACTCCTGAATAGTTGAAATATATTTCATGCCCGACGCAGAAGTGTGCGTAGGGTACATAATGTCGAGGCCAACCTTGTCGAATCCCGCATCCGGAGTATCTGTGAGCACCATTGGTTGTTTATTTTTGACTCTAACTAGCTTTTTTAGCTGACAATCCAGACATGTTTGAATACATTTGATAACGTCCTTTTTCACAGCGGAATCGTGATATTCTTTTAAAATTTGAGGTTTTTTCTCGTCATTCGGAATACGAACTAGATTAAGGCAAAGAGTAATTTTTACCTCTGTGTCGGAAAAAATTTCGATTAACCTGCGCTGGATCGTCAACCAATTGACGTCGTCAATCTAGTTAGTTTTTGCTATACTAAATGATTCTAATCCTAATTCCATCACGTTTGTATAGACATTATTCAGAGTGTCACAGTTGTCATCCACGGATACGAGATCCAATGTCCTGCATTTGGGCACTGCCAAAATACAGTGCGTTCTTTTTCCTTTATATAGAATTACAGTGGATTTCAGATAATTCACATGTAAGTCATTGGGAATTTGTAAGATCCCAAAAAGTTCGCGGCGACCCTCATCGTAGGGATCACCGTTAACATTGACGAAAATTAAGATATTATCTGCTTGCCTTGATAGCCGGTCCCGGGTCTCACGGACATTAGGTGCGATTTCGCGTACTTGCGGCATGGTTGCCGCCCGATTGTTACGCGGAGGGCGTTCAGGGTCTCCTTCATCCGCACTAGCCTCTCCCTCCTCAGACTGACGATCGTCCTCGGAGTCATCCGTGTCCGTATTTAGTTCGGGTTTATTGTCTATGTCTTCGCTGCCGCTACTTTCGTCGAAGTCCATGTTAGTCCCGCGTTTATTGTTCCCATTCTCGCGATTATTCCACTCGGTATCTGTGGGAGAATCGCTTAAGGATAAAGAAGACATATCGCGCGGACGAGCCCTGGGTGTCATAGTTTCACGAGGTTGATCCTCGATCGAGCGCGTCGTCCGTTCGTCTTCGTCGGAGAACATTTGCGGTTGAGGCGCTGTCGACGGCCCAGGTTGACTTGGGTCTTGAATTGCTCGAGTAGCAGGAGCTGGAGCTAGTATAGCCCACTGTCGAGGTTTAAATGTAAAACGTGTAACGGGTATTTTTCCGGTTTTTAATAGAATAAACTTTATTACTGTTGTGTTACAGTCAAGGCTTACCTACATATCTATATCCCCTAGCTCGAATGAAATCTCGCCGGAGTCCAGGGTCTTTTTAGGGATAACTTATATAAATGAAATTTGAGCCTGAATATAATTGATACTCTATTTATTTAAGACAACAAATATCAAAACTTAAGTGATAATATTTACAAACTTTATGTCAAACTTTACAATAATCGCACATAACCCGTATACACCGTTTGTTTTTCTGTTTGTCGGTGCCACCTGGTGGCCAAACTCTGTCTACTACCCTTACAGCGTAGTGCTCCTATTTTATCGACGGTTACATACTCAATCACGGCCTGGTTTGCCCCTAGTCCCGTCTGGGTGCTAGGAAAGCAACCCTTTTCGGCCCTACTTAGGTGGCCAAATTTCCCCCAATGGACAAGTCAGCACTTACCTGGTTCCTGGTAGGAGACAAGGTAGGAGTTCCTTGGGTACTTCCTGGTGAAGGGTCTTCTACCGGAAGGTTATAACCACTGGGAAACTTGGTTGCTTTTTCCGTCAATAAAAATCGCTTTTGTCAATCCCTAGGCCTTTCTCTACGAGTGAAAGATTTTGGAGAATTATCGCCATCTATCGCTCGTCGTCAAACTTCAGATTTTTCAACTATTTAAATCTGATCAAATATCAAATTCACTCATCAATTTCAACAGATTACAATAAATTTCATAGAAAATCAATTCCATACAAAAGTCGTTCGGGACTTAGAAAAAAAATAACATTTGCTCAATAATAATTTTTACCAAAATAATTTCCCATACTAATCTCATTTCTGGGACTTAGTCGAAAAGTTAATTCCACAATGAAAATAATTAACAAAAATAATTATTCAGATATTTTGAATCTGTTCGAGAATTGAATTAATTCTTTCTTTCAGGTAAAATAAATTTTTGTTCTTTAAAAGAACAAAAATTATCGCCACGCAGTTTCGCTTATATTAGCTCGTCGGTTTTTACTGCAAATGAACAAGCGGCGAAATTCTTCGCCACCTCTCGCTGCGATGGCGTACTCAAAAATTCGCGCGCATTTTCAAATAATAATAAATCGCAGTCAAATATTTAAAACTAAATAAACTTTTTGATTAAACAAAAATAATTCGTGATGTTGAATAAACATTATAATAAGTGATAATTATTTTTAAACAAAATACAAAAGAAATGTAAATGAACAACAAAAAACATCTTTAGTATATTAAATACACCCCGGTATTAATAATGATAATAATAATAGTAATAATAATGATAATAATAATGATGACCGTATAACAATACATAGAAAATAAATTCTGCTGCTCCGCCGTCTCGCTCGCACTCACTCTTTACCATCACAAACGAACCGGCGGAGTTATCTTTTTACGATTTTCGAGCTCCGAATTACTGCTTTGCTCTGGCGTATCGTTGAGCGCTCGAGCTTTCTTCCGAAGGTTGTAGGGTTTCCGCGCTCGTTTTCTATTTTCGATCGGTTCTTCGTCGCTCGATTCCTCCGGCGTAGATACGGTAACGTCTTGAATTTCTCGACGAATCGGCGCTACCTGTACGAGTTCTTCGGGTTGATCGACTGGGTTTCGCGATAATGAGTCGACGTTAGAATTTATTCGGCCTGGTTTACATACGACCTTGTAAGTGTAATCCTCCATGCTCAACCGCCACCTAACTATGCGCAAATTAGGTGAATCTACCGAGTTTACCCACGTCAACGGTCGGTGATCGGTCACTAATGTGAATTGACTTCCGTAGATATATGGTCGAAATTTGTTCACGGCGTATACTATTGCGAGCATTTCTTTTTCGATCGAGGAGTAATTACGTTCGGCCGAATTTAATAAACGCGAGGCGTAACAAACAGGTTTATCTTTATTAATTTCACCTTGGCTCAGACAGGCCCCAATGCCATAATCACAAGTGTCGGTGGTTATTACAAATTCGCGAGAAAAGTCTGGGAATTGCAAAATTGGAGAGTTCGTTAATTTACCCTTAAGGGTTTCGAATGCCTCCTTCTGGCTCTCACCCCATGCGAACGTAGCGTCCTTTTGTAATAAGGAAGTTAACGGTTTACTAATTTTGGCATAGTTGTCGATAAACATCCTGTAATACCCCGTGATATCGAGAAATTCCCGAATTTTATTTACAGTATTTGGTACCGGAAATTTTTCGACAGCGTCCGTTATTTTCGGGACTGGTTGAACCCCGATAGCAGATATAATATGCCCTAAATAATTGATTTCCTTACGGAATAAGTGGCATTTATCTGGCTGCAATTGCAAACCGGCTTTACGTAGACGGTCGAATAATTCCTTAATTTTCGCAATATGTTCCGCGAAGGTTTTTGAATATGTTACAATATCGTCCATATAGACGAACACGCCCCTGCCTATTATACCAGCCAAGACCTTGTTCATTAATTTTTGAAATGTCGGAGAGGCGTTTTTTAACTCGAACGGCATTCTTACAAATTCATAATGCTGGTCTGGGGTAGAAAAGGCAGTTTTGTGTATATCGTCAGGGTGGATTTCAATCTGATGAAATCCACTAGCTAAATCAAAATTGGAGAACCAAGCGGCATCTCCAGTTTGATCGATAATTTCAATAATATTCGGTGTCGGGTAGACAACCGTAAATGTTTTATCATTTAAATCCCTAAAGTCTATAACCATGCGCCACCTTTTATTGCCTTAAGAGTCTTCTTTCTTTTTGACAATCCAAATGGGCGAACAATAGCCGGATTCTGAAGTCCTAATAATACCTTTTTCCTCTAATTCCCTGACCTGCCGCGAGATTTCCTCCTTATGTATGGGAGGAAAGCGATATTGTTTTTTAAAAACTGGTTGGTCGTCAGTAGTGATGATTCTATGCAAAATCTCGTTTGTTAAACTGATATGTTCTCCAGGCAGATAAAATAGATCTTGATTATTAGTAATCAAGTTTTTAATTTCTACGCGTTGCAATTCCGATAACTCCTCTGTTAGGTGAACAGAGCTAAACACGCTCTGTGCCCGTTCTGGAGTTTTCATATCTTCAGTTATTGTGAACACCTTAGATTCTACTTTTACTGGAGAATTCAGGATTTTAGAATAATTGCGGGGATTATCATTGATAATTTTAATCGGCGATAATTTTTTCGAGCAATCGCTTTCGTCCCACCAAAAAGGAGATCTCAAGCTCACCACTGGTTTCGAAATCAGGACCTCATGGTTCAAGCTATTGTAAGCCCTTAGGAAGGTACCGTCGTCGTTAGCTTCGAAAGTGCCGCCTAACTCCACTCCGGGAGTACAATAAATGCGCGGTACGTAACCATGACCTTGGGAATCGGAAGGTTTTAATTTTAGTTACCGAAACTGAGTTCGGCCTTAATTTGTCCATTTCAGTTTCGAAAAATGGTACTTCTATCAAAAAACGTAAATATTTTACGGTCGAAAAAAAGCCTAGCGCCGTATTTGCTGAAGAATCTAGCACCAAATAAAGCAGGGTGTAATGTAGGAAAATTATCCTCTACGACACTAAATTCAATATCATAGCCGAATAGTTCCACGTAGGTTTTGCCCACGGTGAACACTGGATTCTTATGAATACCCAGTAGCGCTAATTTAAAATCTCGATCGATATATTGCGGTTTGCAGAGAGCACCTATTTGTATTAAATTTACTTTCGATCCCGTGTCAAGCATAACGGTTACCGAATCTTTAACGTCGTTACCTTTAGCTAAAATCACGGGCACATTGGTTTTTCGGAGGTCTACCATTACTGTTGCGATGTTGACGGGTTCGCTAGATTTTTCGACGGGGATTTGTCCTGGCTCCCGGAGGTCCCGTCGTTGTTTTTCCCCACGAGTTTACCAAATCACCCATACAAGATTGAATGAATGAAGAAAATTTAAAACATCTCTCAAGAGGATGGTTAGTCTTTCCACAACAAGGGCAAGGTTCATACGTGTTGGACCTTTGGTTACCCCCCGAAAATCTGCTTTTATTTTTATTCTCGCTTTTGTCGGATTTTTTTGAAATATTACCCGAGTTAGAATTTTGTGTGTTATCACCGTTGCCGTTTTTTGCATTCGATCCCGACGCCGATTTACTTTTTCCGTACCTGTATTTTTCTCGGATTTTGATTTATTGTCCTTCGTGTTACCTTTAAGATCTTGTTTCTGGACAACCGCTACTGTGACTGGGGAGGTTAATGACTGGTTTTTAAAACGCTTCGTGTTCATTTTGTGATCTTCAAATGCCTCGATCGCTGACGTGTAGGTTTGTTCTAGATCATCATGTGGTTTTAACCGGCATTGAACTTGCAAAAGCGGTGGAATACCCCGAAGGAAAGCCGCGATAGAATCTTTATCGATTTTGATCGTTTTTGAATCGGTCAAGACGCCACGTTCCGAAATTTCGGCATGCAATATGTCCCGATAAATCGCTCGTGCGCGGTTGACATAAGATATCATATCTTCGCTTGGTTTCATTATGATGCGTTCCATATCGGCCTTATATTGATTTGCGGATCAGCGACGATCGAAAACGGTTCTTAATAGATTTTCAAATTCCTTACTGTTAACATAGTCCATGTTCTCTACCGTAGTGCGCGCTGGACCTTCGAATTTTTGACGCAGCAAGGTCAAAAACATGAATTCGGTACTGGAAGGGAGCATGGAGCATGCTCTTTTACAAGATCTAATAAAATCTGATACTAAAGCGCTAGACCCGTTGAAAGTGGGGACATAAGACAGTGCATCATTGATTGTTATGTTACTGCTACTAGATACCGAATCGACTATTACGGGCTTTGTTTCTTTACCATTTACTTGAGCAATTTTTTTCCTTAATAGGGAGATGGCGGAAGGCTCTACTAATTTTTTTATTTTTGAATCTTTAATTTCGCGGACCATTCCAGTCAAGGCCGCGGCAGTCTCTTGAAGTTCTCTGTTTTAATCATCTAATTCTTTTTCCTGCTGGATTAAAGCATCCTCCCTGGCTTGTAAATCGTTACGAGCTTGCTCCAACGAACTTTCAAGCTCCTTAAGGGAGCTTTCCCGTTTAAGGAAGCGCTCAACTTCCAATGTCCTGGCATCAAGGAATACGTCGGCCGACTCCCGTGCTTGATTTTCGATATCTTCGTGCCTACAGTCTAATTGAGCACTTCGATTTTCGAGTTCTTTCGCTGAAGCATTTAGTTTCGCTTCCCTTTCCGCGAATTCATTTTCGGTAACGTTAATCTTTCCCCCGGTTATTTCTAGCTGTCTCATGGTAATCGCTCGTTCTTCTAACGAAATTTCTTTTTCGGTGCAGTTTGATTCGCGATCTTTTAATTCTGCTTCTAAGCTCCGAAGTCGCTGCTCGCGACCCGTCAAATCAGCTAATCGAGATTTTAAGATGCTCTCTTGTGCTGAAATATCGGCTTCGCGTTTGTCATGGTCACGACATTGAGCTTCTAAGCGCTCACTTAATTCACGAAGCTCTTCTTCGGTCATAGGATCCGGTGGCGCCATGGTTGATTAAGACGACAAGATAATTTGATAACAAAATAAAATTTCTTACGAAAAATTAGAAATTATTTTATTGCAAAATCCTTTTAAATTTCCAATGCTTAATTAGGACGACATTTACCCGTTTTTAATAATCAGTTTCTAAATAATAATAGCTAATTTATTGAAATTGTACTTAATTGAAAGAAAATCTTAATAACCGATTTATCAATTTAATTTTAATTTAGTAAGCTAAGTCAGACAACTGATTTTAAATGACATTCCTTTAAATTCGATAATAAGAAAAAAAAATGTTATCAGAGTGAAAAAAAAAACTTCATTTACGTCAAACATCGGTAAAAATATTGCAAACTAATAAATTAGTTATCATTTTAAGATCGCGTATTAACGATTGTTGTACGACGGCGGTGTGATTTCCTGTGTCCGACGGATAAATTAATTTCCTGAGATTTAATTCTCCGAGGAATCATTATTTTGAATCAATAAAATATTATTTATCTGTAAAATTTTATATATCATGAGGATATGCCTCGAGCAAATAATTCAGATGCTAGATTCGTTATAAAGTATGTCAAGTTTAAGATCTCAAAAGAAAATGACAGTTATTGGTTTTATTGAAGTCATTAAGATTTCTGTAGCGATAGTAATGGTATAATACATGTGATTTTACTTTTCCATAGAAAGTTTCGTATCTATATAAATAAAAATGAAATGCCGCATGTATGTCCACGCATCACTTGAGAACGGCAGGACTGATTTTCGCTAAATTTTTTTTGTTGTTTTTAGAATTTTTAGGAGAAGGTTTGTATGTAAAAAAATTTTTAAAAAATTCTCCCTCAAAGGGGATTGCGGGCGTATTAACAATGAATAATTCCCGTTTGTAAAGTATAGCTACTATCGTTCCCGAACTTGGTAGAAATCTTGCGTAAGAGATATATAAATAATCTATGAAAGAATTTTACGATAGCATGCTCCACAAGGGGTTGCGGGGGTGGATATTAACAATGAAAATTTTTAACTTTCAAATTGGAGATCCTACAGACGGCAAATTTAGGTGGAGTCTTCTATATGTGATGCGGAAATGATCTAAGAGCGGATTTTACAACAACCCACCCCCAATGAGGATTGCGGGGGTAGGTGTTAGAAGGTTAAATTTCCATTTCCACTCTGTTACTTCTAATACAGACTTGAAATTTGGTAGGAATCTTTTAATTGTCGATGATTAATGCAAAATTTATTACTTATGATTTTATCAATTTTAGTTATTGCTCTAGATTAATTATTATTGTATTTAATTTATTGTTCGAACTTAAAAATTAATTGATCATTATAATAAAATAAAAAATTATAAGAAAAACTTGAGTTATTTTGACTGAGGCTCAGCGAAGCGGCCCGGGTCGCTAGTAAAATATATAAATTTGATTTTCACAACGAAAAATTTCGTGTAAAATGATTAATTTTTCAAAAAAATTACGTATAAAATATATCAATTTAATTTTCACAACGAGAAATTTCGTGTAAAATAATTAATTTTTCCGTAGCAACCATTTTCGTATAAAGTTTATCAATTCATTATGCGACGAAATTTCGTGTTTAAATTTATTTCATAACAAAATTTCGTATAAAATATATGAATTCATTTATAACAAAATATTTCGTATATAAAAAAAATATGAGTTTATTTTACAACAAAATATTTCGTAAAAAAAAAAATATGTATAAATTTATTTTATAACGAAAAATCTCGTATTAAAAATCATTTTATACAAAAATTTGTATAATAAAAAAAAATATATAAATTGAATTTTCCATAAAAGGTTTACTATTAGATGTATATTAATTACTATAAGGTGTATATAAATTCATTGAGATTTTTTTAATTGTTAAATACCAGGTTTTGACACCTTGGGTAGTCGATCGACCCCCGGTATGTCGTCACAAATGAGCTTACTTTCTTATTATTTTTTTATTATTGACTTACCATTATGGGCCCCATAACTCTGCCCAGATAACCCCCTGGGTCTCTAGTAACTTAGCCTCGAAAGGCGGAAAGATGTCGTGACCCGTCTTTTGGAAGAACTCGGAATAATACCCGTACCTGGGGTCGTTGATGGGAATAACGCCCCCTGGAGGGTGAATCTCTGGAACTTCGATTGGGACCAGCTTCCAAGCCCTGGTGATGTCTGTTCAATAGGCAGGACGGTTGTTGCTGACGAAGATGGACTAACCCGGCGGACCTCGGCTCGTGGGTGATTTAGGCGAGTCTTCCTCGGCGGTTCGAACTACCCTTATTCGGGGGTCAATTAATATCTCGTCGTCCGTTATTCGCACTACTGGTCTTACGTTCCGTACTACCTCCGCACGCGGTTCAGCTGGAATTTCGACGCTGATTGTCGGCAACGATAAATAGAATGGCTGGGCCAAACGACGACGACCCTCTTGCACTGAGCGACCCGATTTTCGTGACCGTTTTCCGTGAGGCATTTACTTACGGAATTTGGTGCTGGCCGAACGCTGGCTAGCGCTCTTGCCGAAGATTTGGGACCTTCGGGATACGCTGATTAAGCGCTCGCCCAGCAGGAGGGTTAGGTTGGCGAAACGCTGGCTAGCGCTTTAGCCGTAAGGTTTTTCTTATATGGGTTGGAACTGCTGTAAAGAGCTCCGCCCCATAATAAGTGTATTTGGACTATATGTTTTGGTGTAGTTGGTTTATTTTGAAAATAGGATCTGGAGAGGTTCATGCCTGAGGATAGAGATCTCTGCACTCTAGAGTCTCTAGATCTACTGACTTGAATGAGCTCCAGATTAGTTTTTATAAACAGATTTTCAGCCATGTTTGCAGCTCAGGTTACTCCCTGAGAGAGTCATCGAGGCCCGGGTTCCATGCTAACGTAAGGTGTTTGGTCTATCCGCGGCCACGGCGACTCTTTGCTGATGCCTTATCGCGAGATTTCCGTTACTCAGCTGCTGATAAAACTACCAGCAAAGCAACGGCTATCTGTTAATGTGCATTCGGAGAATTTATATTGAATATGCTTACTTAAAGTATAATGTATATAAAATAGTAAAAAAAAATAATTTTAGGCGAAATTCTGAGAACGTAACACGCAAAAGTCGTGGTTTTTCGATGTTTTTTCCTAAACTATCGCCCCGGCACCAAAAGTGCAACGGACCTTTTTTGTAAAGAATTCAATTTTCTACAAAATCAATTGATAGGTAAACTCTTCAAATGAATTGTCTCTGAGATGAGTTTGATTAATTATAAGAAAACAATAGATGACACTTTTTCTTGTAATTTTTATGCGTTTTAATAAAACAACAGTTGAAAAAAAAATTATAGTATTGTATATTTTTATATTCAACAATATTATTATCGTTTTAATGCCTAAGTTTTTTTAATTTTGAATTATCTTACAAATATTCTAATGAATATATTTTTTTTATAGAATATATTCAAAATACATAGTCATACATAATTAATTGGAGTTAATTGGAATTTATCTTAACCTCCAAATGTCTCTCTCTGTTTGTTCATTCGAATGTCTATGTCTAATATTACAACTCTTACTGCAAAAAAATTTCCACTCCAACTACTACTCTTAATGCAAAAATTATTGTTTTGAGGTTAAGTTTCGTTAATGTAGTTTTCTCTCTATTTCTTTACTGTGCATATCGTTTCCTTTGTTCTATCTACACTTTCTATTGTTGGGTTTGTACTTTTCAACAGTTATCTCTGTAATAAGTTAGAAAATGGGAGAAGAAATTGGAAATAAAGCCTACAATTATTACATACATTTGAATGATTAATTTTGATAAAAAACAATGACTTAAATATCGCGATGTTATGAATGTCTTCATGCATAAACATCGTGGACTTAAACTAACCATT
The DNA here is from genome assembly GCA_018835575.1 of Cotesia chilonis. Taxonomy (NCBI): domain Eukaryota; kingdom Metazoa; phylum Arthropoda; class Insecta; order Hymenoptera; family Braconidae; genus Cotesia; species Cotesia chilonis. The sequence continues at coordinate 414,355 of RJVT01000085.1, read as the reverse complement.
CGACGGAGCTCGAATAAAGTTATTAGTGAATTGGATGAAATTTGGAGTCATGTTCTAATTCCTACTTGCCAACGATAACAGAGTATCAGAAAACTCGAAACATTCCATAAAGAGTATCTTAATCTAAAAAAAAATTAGGAAAACGGTTGACCCTGACGGCCATCCCTGCAACTTTCCGCTACTTTCGTAATTAAGCGCTCGATATTGCACTTATTATGTTTTTGAGCTCTTCCAGCTCAAAAATCTATTTTTCGTGTAGTTTTGAGCTCTCCGAGCTCAAAAGTTTGATAGGAGTTTATTAAATCAATATTTTTAGAATTTTCAAATCGTGATAACTTTTGAATGGATCAACCGATTTCCACGCGGTTGACGGCATTCGGCGCAGTTTCATCATCCTCATAAGTTATTTTCAGGTTTTAATTGATCGAACCGAAAATTTCAGAGTAACCCCGAAAAAACACTTTTTTCGGTTTTCTTTCATTCACGATAACTCACGAACGAATTAACCGATTTTGACCTGACTGGCGGCAAACGACGTGGTTTTTTGATGTTAAGAGCTGATTAATTTTTGGAATTTATTGGAAGAGCCGTTTAAAAGTTATTCCAAAAAAACCACGTTTCAAAAAATTTTTTTTGTAGTTTTTTTATAATTCCTTAAAATCTACTGGTCCGAATCGGTTCAAATTTTTAGGAAATTTAAGTTTGGTTAAGCCCTTTTGAATGGCACCAACCGCGATGAAATCGGTCAAGCCGTTCAAAAGTTATAAAAGGGTTACACACACACACACATACAGACGTACGGACATCATCGCGGGAATAGTCAGGGAAGCTTCCTAGGACCTTAAAACGTCAAGATCTGATGAGAACTCGATTTTCGAAAAACGGGGTGAAACCAATAACTTCCCGATTTATGAAAATTTTCAATTTTCTTAGCGGGAAGTTAAAAATCGAAAATCAGTGAAGAAATTAAAGAGACAACAAAAAAAAAACAGATAAATTTAATCTTAAACTAAATCGATTATTTGATATCACGGGCAATAGCAGATATCATTATTTGCCAGATAACTGTAAAGAATTTCTTCTCAAAAGTAGACAGTTGGTTAATTGTTTTCAATTAGCTCATGAGTTGTTAAATGAATCTGCTATTGTTGATTATCAAGATATCGATGAATCAGTGCAATATGATGAAAATACAAACATCATTTAAAAAGAGTTAAGTAAGTATAAATGGAGCGCTATAAAATATATAAAATGTGATTATCAATTATGTTTATTCATCTCCTAACTTTTATTTTATTCAAAAATATATTTTCCAATATTTGATTTCTATTTCAGCTTTAAATCAAAATTCTTACACTTCAAATGGAACTAGTTTTAGTAGTCAATTGTCAACCGACAATGAACTGAAACGACGTCACTCTAATTTTGAAGATGAGCTAGAAGTACCGAAATCTAAAGTGGCAAAAAAGAATATTATAACACTTGAACTAGTCTCAGCATTAGATAGAACCAATACAACTGACAGAAATGCTATGCACATTATTGCATCAGTTCTTTTAAGTATTGGAGAAGATCCGGAAAGTTATAATTTAAGTTATTCGACCATTCATAACCATCATGTGAAACTTCGAAAAAATATTGCCGTAAATGTGAAAAACACATTTCCAAATGATCTCTGTCTTGTCATTTACTGGGATAGTAAATCACTCACTTCAGGATCTATGAAAGAAGAACGATTACCAATTATTGCATCTGGAGTAAACGTGAAATAGTTCCTTTCTGTTCCAGCGGTAGACAGAGAAACTGGAATAAAAGAAGCTGATGCAATTTATACCGTCCTGAATGAATGGAATCTTATCGATTGCTTTAAAGCATTTTGCTTTGACACGACTGCTACAAACACTGGTAAATTCAGTACTCATAAATGTCTTCTATGCGTTAATGGTAACCATAATAGAACGAAATTATTTTTCAGGGATTAATTCCGGTGTATGCACTTTATTGAAAAAGAAATTAGGTCATGATGTACTTGATTTAGCGTGTCGTGATAATATTCTGGAAATCATATTAAGAAATGTTACTGAAATCGCTTGGCCAGTAACTAACAGTCCAAACGTTCCAATATCTAAGAGGCTAAGAGATAATTGGGCTAAAATTAACACATCTTTGTATGATATCGGCATCGAAGACGACATAATTAAAGATGTCGTGCATGAGAATAAGAATAATATAATTTAAAAATTATTCGAAATGTTTAAAATCTAATAACAAATCATTATCATCTCAAATTAATGGATTCATTGAGTACGTGATACAAAATATAAAATAGTTTATTGATAAAAAGATAACATAGTTTTAAAATGTATATAAAAAACATTTAAATTCTAATTTTCTAGTTAATGAGCACTGTATAAACATATATAAGTCGAAGATGACATCGAGCTGTTTTCCCAGAGATAGCGAAATTCCTAATATTTAATCTATCGTTTAAGTAGTTGTACACAGAATTGTAAAAAATACAATATTAGTAATTATTTATGACTTAAGCCGATTATGTTCTTTAATGATTATGGCAATGAGCTTGAGTCTGGAGTGACAGTGGTCACCAAAGGTAGCCGTGGTCACAGGATAGTAAAAAGGTATCGACAGACAATGAGGGCTGTCGAAATATTTTTTTGGAGAAGTACTTAGTGTACTTAGATGAGCAGTGCTGGTTAAGCATTGCTCGAGTAGAGACGTTGAGTATATCCTGCTGACCTCGTATTCGTTCTCAGACTTATTGCCCGGCGCTTTACCATAGAATTATATTCCAATAATTAGTTAACCACCGATTTATTATATTACAAATATTTGTAGCTGCTGTATGATTTATACGAGTTAGTGTTTTATTTTAATTATTGTAAAAATAAACGAATATGGAATCGACAAGCCCACTGAATTCTACCGCCCCTGACAATGTTAATCCGACATATATATATATATATATATATATATATATATATATATATATATATATATATATATATATATATACATAATGAAGGATATTTGGATAACTAGGTATAACTTTGGATAAAATGGATAAACAAAGGATATCGTCGGTAATTTCTCAACCTCAAAGTATCTCCTAAAATCCCTCGAAAATTCAAAGCGCTGCGATTTTTTTTTCATTGTGCCTCGAAGCTTCGAATTCTTTGCTTTTGCAAAAATCACCATTATGAGCGATTCTGTGATTTTTATTCATTTTTTTAATGAAAAAATTTTTTTCTCTCTGAAATCTTTATTTTTTCTATGAAAGAGATTGATTTTTTTAAAAGTTTGAAAAAAAAAAAAATTTTTTTTTCGAAATTTTCTCGACTTTTTTCGACTGCTGTTTTACTGCCGGCATTAGCGTTATTCAAAGCGTACCACGCAGGGGTTGCTCGGTCGGATTTACGCTTCTGTGTGTGTGTGTGTGTGTGTGTGTGTGTGTGTGTGCTTCTGTATGTGTGTGCTTCTGTGTGTTTCTGTGTGTTTGTCTGTCTGTCTGCAGCTGTTGAATGACCTCTGTACGCACGGCAGTCACAGTTCAGTACCGTGTATTGCCACCTCTGTTCCGAATCACAGCTCGTAAGCGCTCTTGCATGTTGATGCATCGTCTAATGTCACGTTGCGAAATTCCTTGCTTACAACGTAACACCGCTTGAGTCAACTGATGAAGATTGTGCAGTTGCGGATAGTCTCGCTGCAATCGACGCTGCAATCGATTCAGGTCTTTTAGTACAATTAACTCTCTTCTCAACACCGTGTCCGAGTCAACCAACTCGCTCAGAGCCCTCGGCATACCTATCGCTGAATGGGACCCTGTCGTGGTTCATCTGATGACTCAGCACTTGGATCCCAAAACACGGGAAGATTGGGAGATGCATCTCGGGTCCACCACCGAATACCCGTCAAGCGGTTGACTATTCCCAGACTTGAGCTGTCTGCTGCAGTCAAATTAAAGAATTATTGGTAACAAAATTATAAAAGATTAATAATAAATAACAAGCAAATTATTTATTAGTAAACTGAAATTACTAGAACTAAATAAAGAGCCGAATTCCTTCATTGGGTTGACTGTATTATAATAATAACTATGTCACTTACAACTTTTAATGATTTATTACAACTATTGGTCTCAATTCTCAGTAGACCATTGACTGTTAAATAACGATATTTATAAATTGATGGAAATTATAACTACAACGGTTTTACAGAGATAAATCAAAATTTCTTCTTTAGATTATTTGCGTGTTAAATAACTTATCAATAAATGTTTATTATTAGCTGGATCGGAATATTGAAAAAGAGCGTCAATTCATAGTATTCGTATTTTATCATTTATTCGATAAATTATCGCAGTTTAAAAAGTACTGAACACATGAAACTCTTATTAACTATGAACAACTAATTTATGACCTTGATTTAACTTATTTAATTAATTAATCATCTAAACATGAGTATCGTTATTATTATTATTATTATTATTATTATTGATCAATTTAATTTAATTAAAAGTGACGAGTTATTAATATGCGTGGCACCATACACAAGTATTAGTATTGGTTATTTGTTATGAGCGTTCATATTTCTTGAATTTAACAATATTATTAATTATTAATGTTGATTAATTTGACTGCACGAGTTTATTAAATTGTAATTATCACGTTAACTGATATTTATGACGAGACAATAATTATAACGAGCGATGATATGATTGATGAACACGGTAGAGAGTACGAATGCTAACTGAACAAGACTTTGCAGTCATACGAGAAATCATAACAGAAAAAGATTATAAGATTATGTGCATACTTGGCGGATTTGTGAAAAGGTCACCTTAGCCAGGTATGACAAAGACTGGAAAATTGAGACTACCCGAGAAAAATTTTCTCTGTATAGTAGACTCTGTAAAATCATATGTAACTGTATATAACCATGTATGATTATATATGAAATCATATATATAATTATACCTAAGTATGTATAATTACATATAATCACACATGTTTATAAATGGAATTGTATATGAGATTATGAATAATTATATATGACTATATAAGAAGCAATATACAGCCATGCAAGATTACATACAGTTCTATATGTAATTATAAATACTTATATGTAATTCGCATTTAGACAAATTTTTAATCATACTTAACTGTTATAACCTGATATATAATCATTAATAAGTCTCTATACAATCAGATCCGATCAGACTTGCATAGTCAGATGTGATGAAATTTTTTTTTTTGAGAAAAAAAATTTTTTTGGTAATCACAAAAAGTGCAATATGACGTTTATCATAATGTTCAAATAATTCTGAAATAAAAAATTTGTTACATTTCTAATGAGATGTATTGGCCTACTCTACTACTACCAAATAGTAAAATCGTTATTTATTTTATTATCTAAATAAGTGTTATATTATAATGAGATTCGGTAAAATAAATAAAATATGAATTATGACTATACAAATATATTTGTAACAAGATTTGCTTTCTGTCCAATTGGCCTCTAATCAATTGATAAACAAACTAAAATTTTAACAATAAACAACAATAATTATTAGGGCGCCACCAGGTTTATTATCACGGTTCATGGAACCGGTCCAGAGCAGAGAATTCTTATCTTAGGGTAGAGAGAGTGGAGGAAGGTGCTGTTGGATAATAAAATTTTAATGAACAATATATTGATATTTATTAACAATAAAATTTAGCATTCGAAGCGCTCACTCACACACACTATAATCACTTAAAACTATAGCCTAACTAACGGCTAACCAGAACTAAAACTTTTTAACACAAGCCTAAGTAACGGCTAACCAGAACCAACTCAACACTATTAACACTCTCTATCACACATTACCCATACAAATCTTCACACACATATCCCACACTTAAATGACTTTATTTTTACTGATTTAAAAATTGATAATAGTTAAGTTGATTTACAATTACTTAATTGAATTATTCAATCATTAGCTTTAATTAACAACATTTCAAATTAACGACCAAATTCAAAATAACTAAATAATCAAATTTTCAATGTCTGATGACTAATTTATTTTTGATTTAATATATTAAAAAAGATTAAAATTCCTAACTAATTTATTGCTGTGGTCGTAATACAACAATAAATATTTAATTACAAGAGGTCTTTATATCTTGAATTAATAAATTAAAATATGGAGACAAAGGTCTTAATAATCTGCCGACATGGTAAGTGTTCCATCCGAGATTTCACAAGATTAATTTTGATAATTAATTTAATCACAATTAATAATTAATAATCAATTTCAAAAATTATTCAAAAATCGACGAAGAAAATTAAATAATTATAACCAAAATTATTGGTGAAATTTTTCAACATAAAATAACTAAATTCCTGAACTTAATGTCTACGCTGATGATTATCAATTTTCAGTAATGAATGTTATTTCAAATTATCTGAATTTCACGAACTTAAGTTAAAATTAATTAATTTTCATGTTACTGAATATCTCACAATCTAAATTAAGTCCAACTTATTATTCCCTAATATAAATTTCGGCAATATTCCGTGTAAAAATTTTCATTCACGAAAATTTGACAAAAGTCGACATATTAAAATTTCTACTCTGAAACATTCGCTAGTTCGGTGGTTATTGTCCTTGGCTATTTGGAATTACTGTGACGTAAAAATATATCGGCATTTGACCAAAATTCCACGAGAAAACACTTGTCGATTATTTTGCAAGCATAAAAATGAATCACTCGCTCTTGAATTACTTGTTTATAAAACTACAACAATTAAATAAACTAATTTTTCAGATGTTAATTAATTTAATTGATTAATTTTTGTTAGTTAAAATTTCTCCTGAAGAGTGTAAAAAGAATTCATCCCTAAAGGTCGACTAAGTGACTCTCGGGTATAAACCCCCATGAAAATCACTCAGTCCATGCTAGCGAACGTTATTAAATTCTGATTAATTAAATAATCGACGATTTAACGATCAAATTAATAAATAAAAAGGAGGAGCAACCGAGTATTAGGTAAACTGCGGTCTACTCCTTTCCCACAGAGTAATAATTGATACCTTGACGAATAAATCGATGATCGAACTCACTAATTGAGGATGATCTCTCTTTAGGCCCGAAGATCGAGACGCGCCAGTGCTATGTCGAACGATTATTGATATCCGGCGACTTATCGATTTAGGGTAATTTTACCCTGTTAGACGGCAGCACAACAGACAGAAACTCCAAGACTTACGGAGATATCCAACATTAAGCAGCATTGAGAAGGGTTAATAGTTGGAGGGGTGACCGCTGGTGTTATAGCTGTAAAATTATATCTAAACGTCTTTTTTAAAGACTTAAACCTTTTAAAGATCATAAAATATTATTTCTTCTTGTTTTCGTATAGAACCAGCAAAGTTCCCCGAACTCAACTCCAAATAGCTCTCCAAGAAGTTCGAAATCTCCACTGCTTCTTCAAGGAGGGATGATGAACAGTAGATCAGCTCCGTCAACTCCAGGAAATTCAGTTGTTATTACTCAGCAACAAGATCTGCAAGAAGCAGACACGTCATCATCTGGGCAAGGTTTTCAAAACCAAACGACTAATTCGAATCTGCAACTGAATATACATGTTGCAGTTCCAAACTCATCACCAGATAATTTGGCTTGTGTTGGAGGAGATGTAAGGTAAGGCTCTGATCAGCAAGGAAAGATTTGAAAAAATATCTAAATAACATAGTCTGACTATTTGTAAGCGCATTTCTACGATCAACTTTTAAATTTACGATGCAATCTTCATAATAAAAAATCAATATTACGATTGAAAATTTCTATATTTGCTCTGTAATGGCCAGTTTGATACTAAAAACTGTTGAGTCGTCTACGATTTCAACTTATAATTATCGATTGTTTTGATAAAATCAAGTGTCACAAACGGAGTGAGTGATGGGCGTAAGGGTTAAGAAATAGAAATCTCAAATATCCGAACGTTATCAACGTTATTATGTTGGTTCGGGAGCTGAATTAAAAATTGCGTTGAAGTATGGAACGGTACACAGACTCTAACGTTATCTCTAAGTATAAGCTCACTTCGATCACGAGTAACCTATTCTATTAATCAATTGTAATTTTACTAGTAATGGAGATCTTACTTTATTTTACAAGTTAAAAAATGAAAGAATGAAATTCTATTTGTTTGAATTTCTTGAGACAAACAAGTTAGTTCATTACAAATTTGGGTTAACAAATAATAAACAGTAAACAAAAATAGAACTAAGACGACCACAAACGTTAGGTAAAAGATAAGTTTAGAAAACAATGTTTTAGAAAAAAAAATGAGGAAAACGGTTGACCCTGCAGGCCATACCTGCAACTTCCCGCTACTTTCGTAATTGAGCACTTAAAATTGCGCTGATTACGTTTTTGAATTCGAAGAGCTCAAAAATATAATTTTCATGTAGTTTTGAGCTTTCTGAGCTCAAAAGTCTGATAGAAATTATGACCCTGAAGTTGGCCGACACCTGCCATTTTAAAAATGAAAAAACCTGTAATTTGAAAGCAAAATTTTTTTTTTTAATTTTTAAAAAATACTCGTCTAGATTTTTGAATTTTCTAAACGAGTATTTTTTTCAAAATATGAAATAATAAATATTCGAGTTATAATTCGAAATTAAATTTTATAATTAAATGTTTTTCATTTAAAAATTTTTACAAATTTAATTATTTTTTGATTTTTATTTATAATTTTCTAAAATCTAAACGAGAAATTTTTTTATTTTTGACTTTTTCAATTTTTTAGCCTAAAATTCACCGAAAACCTCTATTTTTTAAAAAAATATCTTATAATTTGAAAAAAATAAAAATTTTTAAATTAAAAAAAAATACTCGTGTAGATTTTTCAATTTTCTGGACGAGTATTTTTTTTTTTTTTTTCATATTCATAAATTTTTTCTTTTGAATAATCTAAATTTATAATAATAAGTATTTATAATACTTATTAAGTATTAATAATAAGTATTTATATACTTCCGACAGAATTGCAAAGTTTTGGCGCTGTTGGTTTGATTTCAGAAAATATTCTCTAGATAATTAGTTACTAAAAAATTTTAATTTTTCACTTCATTTTAAGATGAAATAAATAGGAATAAATATGAGATATTAATAGAATAACCGAATAATTTTCAAAGTTTTGACTCTTTCTTTATTTGATATATACACTAAATTCTTACACATTAATAATTTAACTCTACTTTATTGAAATTGTGTTAACCAAATACAGCAACGATCACAATTGTACACAAAATACTCATTTGACATTTCTTCTTGATCCTTATTCAAATACCTTAAACACCGGAAGTGTGACCATTTATGACAGGAACTGCACATAAACCATGTTTGATCATCATTAAAAAGTTCTTGATGTCCACAAACAAGACATGAATTTCTCACATCCAGAGACTTTACAAGACACAGTTCTCTTAAAAAAAATCTTATAGCTGTTGGATCTATGGATCTAGTGTTGTTGATGTTACCCTTTAAAATTTGACCAATATAGTGTATGACGAAAATACCACAATTCAATGTGTCACTAGCATCTTGTTTAGGATAATTGTCTGCAGAAATGATTTTTAATTTTAGATTAACTTCAGGGAAAACACGTTTATAATAAAGATTAAAATTTTTTAAAATTTCTTCATTACTTATTAACTTATTTAACCCAGAATCAGAAACATAAATTTTTTTTTCGTTAAATCAATGTAAATTAAAATCCAAATGTAAATTTTTTATATTAAGAGGAAGAAATATTTTCGTTTCATTTTCCCACTCTCTTCTCAAATTTTCAAAAAAATATTCTTCTTTCGTTAAATTCGCTGATAAGAAAACAATGGAGCTTAAATAATATAATACGTACGCAATGTCTTCATAATTACCCAATTCTAATATAGTGAAATTAGCGCAATAGTCGATTATGAAATTTGACAACCAATTCTTCCCCAATAATGAACTGTAATCATCACCATACAAATAAATGAACTTCGTTTCATCATTGATATTTTTCGTGAAAGAAACAGAGTATTCTCTTTCAGAATTTGCCAAGTAATAATAATTTTCATTTTGAATTGTTTTGTTAATATAACAAACCAATTCTTCTTTTATTTGATCAGCAGTTTTTCTGATCTTTGACCCTGATAGTGAGGAAACGCACCTTCTAATGCAGATTTAAAATCTCTAATCAAACAATTATTTTCATGAAGCATAATCCGTAATTTAGTAATAATTTCCCGGTTAGTTGTCGTACTGAACATGCATCGTCGGTCAATCTCTTTTTCTACGTTATCCATGAAATAAATTTGCAAAAATTGGGGATTTTCTTCAGGTACTGGGAGAAGTGAACCAATTTGATGGATATACTTGTCCTTGCACTTTAAATGTGGGCATGAAATGATTATATTTTACAATATTTGTTGCTCCAAACGATGTCATTTGAAAACAGGAGTTGTATTTTCTAATATGCTGAAGAAAATGTTTAGACTCCTTAGTAGTTCCAGATACGTAGGTAAGAAGAGGTTCTGGTGGTTCAACCAGTGGTGGTAAATGAACTTTGCCGTTGGAGCAACACAAACCGGCAGTTTCTTTTTGAAACTTCTTAGCGCGACAATGCGGACATACTACATTCATTGAACCAATGACCACATCGGGATGGATCTTGTAATCATATTTCTTATCGTAATTAAAAGCTGCTTTATTAAGATCGGTTTTAGTTCTTAACTGATTTTGTCTTAATCTTTGATCATCCAAACGTTGAGCTCGTTCGTCAGGTTTTTCGGCAGCTCTTGATGAAGACGCTCTTGATCGTAGGTCTGTAACTCGAACAACACGTTCACTATCTGTTTCATTAGCTCTCAAAGACGAAGCTCGAAGTCTGTTTGATTCTAATCGTGTTGTTTGTTGTTGCGGTGTTTCTGTAGTTCTTTTGGTTGCCTGTTGCTTCGTATTCTCGTTGATCTTCCGATATTTGATTTTTCCGTGGCATTGTAAATAATATTATTTGTGTAGCACCTGTTTTATCTATTTACATAAATAATTAATTAGTTAATTCTTTTCTATTTACAATTTAAATTAACTATATATTATTATTAAAGTCTTGAGTATACTTACTAATGAAGAGTATTATTGAATTTCATTAAATTACACTTACAATTAAAATTACAAATCAATTTTAGTACATGATCATGTTATTTTAAAATAATAATTATAAGTTATTTTTTATTTTATTGCTTTATTTTTATTTTCAATAACAAATGATATATTTGAAGTTAGCTGATTTGCTTTTTAAATAAATTATATTTTTTTGTTTACAAATTTTAAATAAAATTTTAAATCAGTTGATCGCTATAGAACTTAATGCATTGAAGCGCTATATGATGGTGATATTTAATAACATGGACATCATATTTACTTTCTCTGCGGTAAAATACATGGTCATGCCAATTTTTTATGACAATCGGTTGAACGGGGCGGAAGTCGATACTTGACAGCGCCGCCTGGTGGCGAGTTACATCAATGGGCATAGCATATAAACCTTCTCCGTGATAAAATACATAAGCATACCAATTTTCATAATGATCGGTCAAATAGTTTCTGAGTTTATCGATGACATATATACAAACATCCTCTTTTATATATATATAGATTACAAAACTGATCATTCAACATCACTTGTTCCACATTCTCTTCATAGACCTGGACTGGATTAATTTTGGAAGGTGTCACATTTGTAAAGCTTTTTAAATTTTTAGCTACTGTGTAATTTTTTTTTAGGGATAAAAGAATATGAAAAAAAGACTCCAAATGATTTACGATAGTATCAAATGTTTGACAATATACAATAATAGCGGCAATATCCAGATAAATAGCAGATATATGGAGTTTAATTCGCAAAGTTTTTAGTTGACGAAAAACCGTTTTCATGAAATGAGAATAGCAAGTGAACAGAGGCGTTATTTTTTTGGGAAGAAGTTGGTGGATTAAAAAAATGTCGAATGTACGTTGATCTGAATTATACTGATTCATTCTCAGAACAATATCAGCACAATCATCAGTATGCCGATCATTCCTAGCTAATTTTTCGGATTTAGCTTTCTGAAAGAACTTCCGCTGAGTATTTAGTATTTAAAACTGGTAATTTTTTTCTTTTATTGCTAAATTTTTATCCATTTTCTTCACAACTTCTGTTCCAACTGTGGATGGCTTGACATGACAGAGAATTTTTTGTAATTGTTTTCTCTTATTTCCTCTTAATTGATAATTTAATGGCACAGTATGAATAGCAGCACTTTCATTAGAATAAATTTTGATAGTTGTTTTCTGTGGATGAAATTCGCCATTGAATTTAAATTTTAAATTGCACTCTGGTTGCTTACACGTGGCTCGAATACGGAACGTTGATTAGTTTTGGTAAATTTTAAACCATCACCAAAATCAAAATACAAGATATTTTATTTTAATTGGTAATGTGTCTGTCGTAGTGTTGGTATAATAAATCAGGAGTAATAAAATTGTTTTTTGAAATTTTTGCAGAAGAAATGGTTATTCTATCTACAAATTTATATTCACTCTTTTGCACTTCACGTAACTTAGGTTCTACACTATTAGATTTATAATTATTTTTAGTATTAGAATCACTCGAATGGAAATTTTTTTGATTTTTATGAGAATTGTTATTTAGAATATAACTATTTGAGGAATTGTTTTCTTCACTTAAGTTATTACTGTAATTTTCTTCTAAGGTAATAAGTAATAGAAAACTTAATCGTCGAATCAGTTGATTATTTTTATTATGATCATCATCAGGACTCTCATAATCACTATTACAATCACTGTCATTATCAAAATCACTGTCATCATTAAAATCACTCTCATTATCACGATCATTGTCATTATCACAATCATTGTCATTATTATCATGACTGGCATTAATGTCATCGCTAAAATTGTTAACACTGTCAATATCATCATCACTCACACTATTCACACTATTGTCATTATCATCATTGTCATTAATACCATCAGTGTCACCAATACTCTCATTATTACCCTCACTGCCATTATCACGATCATTTTCATTATTGTTATCATTAACATTGTCACCTTCACTGTCACGATCACCATCACTATCATTGTCACCATGAATATCACTCTGAAGATCATTCTGAAATATATAATTATCGATAAGACCATTGTCATCGTTTGCACGCAATGCTCTTTGAATTTTCTCTTTAAAATCATTAGTGTTATGCTGCCAAGCAAAATACAAATTCACGCGAAACTTGTCAAGTTCTTTCTTTTTTATATGTAATTCATTACATATTTGATAAAAAATGGTATGATTCTTAGTTGGACCATCAGAAATTTCTTTCAAGCTTTTCGCGAATTTTAATACCGTATAATAAGCGGTTGTAATATTGAATTTCATTTTTACATACTTTTATCGATCAACGAAATTTTGAAGAATACAATTTGAATTTTTTAGAAACTAAATATCTAGAGAAAATTATTTAAAATCAAACTAACACCGCCAAAGCTTCGCAGTTCTGTCGTAAGTACACTCGTAGTTATAAATATGGGAGCCCCTGACGATAAATAATTAAAAAAATTATAATAATAAAGTTAGCCGACATTTTTGATTTTTTTCGTTTGGTTAATTTATTAAATTATTACTAAAAAACATTTTTAAAAAATTGCACTTTTAGTTTTTGAAGTTTTTAACAAGTGAAAATTTTTTTTCATTTTTTCTTGTAATAATTTTTTCAATAAAAAATAATTCTAAAAATTTTTAATTGTCGGCTAACTTAATTTTATAAAATTAAATTAGCTGACACCTGAAAATTTTGATAATTACTTTTATTGAAAAAATTGTTCTATCAAATTAAAATAAAAATTGCACATGTAGAAAATTAAAAAAATTATACATGCAATTTTTTAAAATGATTTTTTTACTTGCAATTTAATTGTTAGAAAAAAATAGAAAAATTTTTGAACGTCGGCTAACTTTAGGATTATTTAATTTTCATAACAAAATTATTTTTTAATTAATTATAAATACTTATTACTAAAAATTTAGATTATTAAAATGAAAAAAGTTATGAATATGAAAAAAAAAAATACTCGTCCAGAAAATTGAAAAATCTACACGAGTACTTTTTTTTAATTTGAAAATTTTTGTCTTTTTTTAAATTATAAGATATTTTTTTTTTTAAATATAGAGGTTTTCGGTGAATTTTAGGCTAAGAAATTGAAAAATTCAAAAATAAAAAAATTACTCGTTTAGATTTCAGAAAATTTTAAATAAAAATCAAAAAATAATTAAATTTGTAAGAATTTTTAAAAGAAAAACATTAAATTATAAAATTTAATTTCGAATTATAATTCGAATATTTATTATTTGATATTTTGAGAAAAATACTCGTTTAGAAAGTTCAAAAATCTAGACGAGTATTTTTTCAAAATTAAAAAAAAAATTTTGCTTTCAAATTACAGGTTTTTTCATTTTTAAAATGGCGGGTGTCAGCTAACTTCAGGGTCATATAGAAGTTTAATAAAACACTATTTTTTGAATTTTCAAACTGCTATAACTTTTGAGTGAATCAACCGATTTTTACGCGGTTGTTGGATATCGATGTAATTTTTTAAGTTCTATAAAAAATTGGGAACAAAAAATTGATCTGATAAAAAATTTCGAAGTTATTACAAAAAAACACTCTTTTCGATTTTTTTCGACAACGATATCTCACGAACGCATCAACCGATTTTGACGTTTTTGGTGGCGATCGATGAGGGTTTTCAAGGTTGAAAGCTGATTGGTTCTTGAAGTCGATCGCTAGAGCCAATTCGGATATATTTGAAAGAAAATGAAAAAAATCGACTTTTTTAAAATTTTTTTTTGCATTTTCTCGAAATCTACCGGTTTGAATTGGTTCCAACTCACAGGAAATTTAAGTTTGGCAAAGTCCTTGCAAATGCCACCAACCGCCATGAAATCGGTCAAGTCGTTCAAAAGTTACGAGAGGTTCACACACACACACACACACACACACACACACACACACACACACACACACACACACGCGCGCGCGCGCGCGCGCGAACACACATATATATACATATATATATTATACATAATATATATATATATATATATATATTATATATATATTATATATATATATATATATATATTAGTGTGTGCCAAAATGTAACTTCCTTGATGGACCTTTTAAAATTGGAATTTTCAGTTCCGCTTTTGAAATCAGCTGTGTTTAGGCCTTTCCTAAGATATTTTGGGATAAGACGATAGATTTTATTTTCATAGAATTTTTTAGCAGGAGGTTTAATTGGGCACTTCCGGCGAAAATTTGAATTTCAGCGGAAGTGCCCTAACTAAGCTCCAGTTATATATATTTATATATATTATATATTATATTATATATATATTATATATATATATATATATATACATATATATATATATATATATATTAAAACGAGAATTTTTAAAGTCGATCCAGATGTTCGATCGCTACAGTGTTCCCCGCTTCCAGACCTTGGCGGGAATCGTCAATTTTGAATCGGGTTTTTCTTCTGGTTCTACGGGAACTTACTTCCTCTTCGTCGATGCTGAGTAACCTTTTATTTTATTTTTAACAACTTTGTAAATCTGTATTTTTATCTGGAGCCAAAAATAAACGCAAAAGACTGAAACCTTAACCTGGAACTGAAACTCTACGAACGTCCAATCACCTGAAGTGACCAGCGGCAACTCTCAAACACGACTGTACTCTACGAAGTCCAAAACTCGACTGTTAAACGTGACCCACTCACAACTAAAATCTCTATAATTAATTAATTCCCAAGTATTTTAAATCTTGAATCAAACCATTGAGGTTCTGAGTACGGATATTCCTTTGGTGGATGCTTTCCAGGAACTGACTACGGCTGGGATCGAAACTAAAAAACTCAAAACGTAAACGTAACATTAAACAAAAGTGGATAATTTTTTATTCGCTAGAAATTATCAAAACTAGCTAAAACGTAACCGAAAACTTAAACTGATCTCGTATGCTTTCGTCATATTCTTTTACGTCGGAGCGCTGGCATCTCAACCAGACTTAGGCATTCCACCTGGAAGTCTCAAAGGGTTAGACTGGTGTCTAACGTCAAACGAAACCGGGTGACTTACAGTCCCGCTCCACGGTAACGCTGACTTACCCACGTCCTCTGCAACCTCAAAACCCAAAACTAAAAATTCATAACTCAAAACTCAAAACTCAAAATCCGAAACAAAACTCAAAACTCAAAATTCGAAACCCAAAATTCAAAACTCAAAATAACTCAAAAATAACTCAATAAAACCCTTAAATGACTTGACCTTGATATTTTTCACAACTTGACTCTAAAAACTGACTCCACTTTTAAAAATTCTAAAATCTCAACTGTAACATTAATTCTCTAAATTCATTCTAGAACTATAAACTTCGTTACTCGGCATCAACACTCACTTAATTCACAAAACAATTTTCTTTAATCTTTAAAATTATATTTTCTATGGTATTTGGCCTTGAAATATCAGCTTAAAACCTAAATATATATATATATATATATTAGGGTGTGCCAAAATTCAATTTCCGAAATTCAATTTGAAATTTTAGCGGAAATACCCAAACTAAACTCCTGTTAAAAAATTCAATGAAAATCAAATAAATCGTCTCGGCCCAAGATATTTTAGGAAATGTCCAAACATAGCTCTTGCCAAAAGCGGAACTAAAAATTCTAATTTTAAAAGGTTCTTCATGAAAATTTAATTTTGGCACACCCTAATATATATATATATATATATATATATATATATATATATATATATTATATATATATATATTGTGACATGGGAAATTTTTCCCATCTAGATTTCATTTATAGAGATTATTTTTTTTTGAGTATTATTTAGTCTAGAGTGTTGGCCAAGCTGATGGAATGCTGAGATTCGACGCGCCTGTGTCACCCCAAGTGGTTTCCGATCAGAATGCGAAGCTCGAGGTAGAAATTAAGCCGAACCGCGCCAAAGAAATTAAACTATATTAAGTATGGATGGATGCGTCCGACAATTTACGATGTATTTAAGAGTGTGTGAGAGAGAGAGAGCGAATGAGAAAAGCGACCGGGCGAACCCGCAGTTCAGTTCACAATCAACGACCAGGGAGACATCTGGGAGTGACAACGATCAACGAGGGAAACCCGGAATCGGAATCTACGGATGACAGAACGTTGAAGCAACGGGAGCACATCGAGGCTCCACCTGAACGCCGAATGGAGGACTAAAGTGGGAATCGACCAACCATCGACCATGGAAATTTATCCGACAACGGCTGATTGGACGCGCAGCTTCTTAGCTGCGCTAGAGAAAAACCACATGTTGCTGGAAAACGAGAGAGAAAGAATTCAATTCTGATCTGGATATAGTTCAAGCCGCTATTGATACACCGATAATTTTGTTGTTACCACTATAATACAGCGAAGACGAATTTATAGTAAATTCCTCCGTTTACGTGCCGAATTATTTAATTATTAATTTTGAGTGTCGATCCCGCCGAAAGTTAATTTTATTGTGTCATTGCCGTACACCAGAAAGCCAAGAATTATATCAAAAGTTTTTTTTTGGTCATTACGACAACGAAAAATTCCGTTGTGACGCCATCGCCGAGAACCTCTGCCGCCTGTCAGCACAGCCGATACCTACTTCCTGGAATTCACACCGTGTCGGATAGTTTTATAAAATATATATATATATATATATATATATATATATATATATATATATATATATATATATATGATGGCTTTTTCGCTGCGCTGGCGTCGACAGCGCCGAAGAGGTCCACCTAAATGTTTGGCTTACCTGGTTCGTTGATCGTTGGGCGCCAGGAACTTCCGTTCCACTGTTCGGTGGTTCACGTTGATCGTCGTTGGGCGGCGGGTCGAGGCCGAAGAGATTCAAAAGTGTATACGAAATGAGCAAGGAAATCGGTTCGGATAATAATTTAAAATAAATAAAATAAAATTAATTGCGCAGGTACGATTACGAGTCACTTTATTTATTTAATAATTAACGAGATGGAATAACATTCGCAGGTTCAATTCCAAAAAAAAAAATAACAAAAGACCGAATAAGATCAATACAAAAAAAAATCGCTACAAATATTTTGTTAAATAAATTTCATGAAATCGCCAAAATAATAAAGCCAATCGGAATTTGGACCGCAGTCAATCGCAAACAAGAAAGCAAAATTTAATATTCGTGCACGCAAGTCACTAAAATCAAGTCGACAGTAGTTTCGCAGGGGACAAAAGAAATTAACAAAAAAAAAATATAATTATTTCGCTTGTTTCATCTGAGTTCCAAATTAGGAGTTCATTAATAATAAATAAAGAAATTATTTATTTCGCTTTGTTCGTCTTAACAATAGTTACGAATTAATTAGTCAAAAAAAATTTATTTGTTCGCCGTGTTCGTTCAGCGACAATTTACTAATTTGTTAACAAAAAAAAAATTATTTATCTCGCCGGATTCGATTAACAACAAGTGGCGAATTTATTAACAAAAAAAATTTTTTTATTCATTTCGCCGGCTTTCGATTAACAACAATTCGAATTTCTTAACAATAATAGCGGCAGAAAAAAATTAAGAAAATAATAACCAATAGATTGTTCAGTGGGATCGTTGTTATCCGTCGGGTAATTTGCGGGAACAAAGCTCGAGGTGTAGTGCCTATTATCGCTCTGAGATGGCCCTCTAATCGAGCCAATTTAGCTTTGCGACAGAAAATCTCAAAAACTTACGATACAACTCAACAACTATACACAATTTTTACTAGCAACGTATCACAAGAGAATTTGGCACCGGGTACCTGGCTGACGTCACCGAAGCCGGAATTTAACAACGCAATTGTTGAATTCCGGTATACCGTTAATTTCGGACTTTATTCCGAAGTCGTGAGTAAATATCAATTCGACAAAAAAAAATAATTTTTAATAAGCGCTTATCGATGATAATTCAAGTTAATCGCGGATCGCGGTGAAGTCACCCAGGTGAAATAGCAAACTGCGACCGCACTTACCCCACTCAGTCGACTCCTCGGACGGGTAGCAAATCAAAAATCCGGTGTCGGCGGTGCTGATGACTGCAGATGTCCTCGACGATGGCGTTTCCCCACGGAAACGCGAGATCGGAAATCACAAAATTGTGCTGTCGTCCTTGACTGTCTGGTACGACACTCTCAACAATATCACTTCGGCGATTCGACACTCTCGTACATCAATAATTAAATTTGATTTCGACAAAAAAACGGCTGAATTTTCAGTAACAATAACTCGTGTCGACTTATCAAGTAACAATAATAATTAACTTTTTGTTCGACAATACGGCTGAATTTTCAGTAACTAATAAATTCTATCGAATTCTCAATTAACAATAATGACTAAATTTTTCCTCGACAAAACGGCTGAATTTGCAGTAACAATAGCAAAAAAAAACCGTATTGCGTTTCAATTAATTAGCACCTAGTATTTTTCGTTTGCACGTGGCTCGGATGCGTTCCAGGTCAGAATTATTTACTGGCTTTTCCGTTTTCCTTCACCAACACGTGGTCTTTCTCTCGAGCGCCGCTAATAAGCTGCGCGTCCAATCAGCCGTCGTACGATAAATGTCCGTGATCGATGATTGGTCGATTTCCCAATTTAGTTCGACATTCGGCGTTCAGGTGGAGCCTCGACGTGCTCTCCCGCCGTTTCAACTTCCAGTCGTTCGTGGAATCCGATTCTGTGCCTTCCTAGTTACTCGCTGCTCCTCCCAGATGTCTCCTCGGTCGTTGATCTCGACTGAAATGCGGGTTCGCCCGGTCGCTTTTCTCATTCATACTATATCACTCACTCTATATCCGATACATCGAAATTTAGTTCGGACGCATCCATTCCTCATTAGTACTATTTGGCGCGGTTCGGCTTAAATGTTACCTCGAGCTTTGTTTTATGACCGGAACCACTTAGGGCGACACAGTCGCGTCGAATCTCAGCAATCCATCAGCTTGGCCAACACACACGGCTAAATAATACTCAAAAAAATAATAATCTTAGTTGAAATCTAGGTGGGAAATTTCCCATGTCACAACATATATATATATATATATATATATATATATATATATATATATATATATATATATATATATACAGACGTACGGAGATTGTCGTTAAAATAGTCAGGAAAGCTTCTTAGGGCTTCCAAACGTCGAGATCTGTCAAAACCTCGATTTTTGCAAAACGGGGTAAAACAATAACTTCCAGATTTTTCGAAAATCATTGATTTTCTTAGCGGGAAGTTAAAAATAATCTTTTTAGGCTTACCCGAGAAGTCTGCTCTTTGAGAGAATGGCTCAAATTTTATGGGCCTTTAGCCTTCTACGGGTATTTTTCACTATCAAATTATCGAATCTCGTGTGTCGCGAAGAAGTTAAGAAATTAGGATAATGAATTATAAATATTATCGACGCTTCTGCGGAACTGTTTTAAAATTCTTGACTTTACGCGGTAAAATACTTATTATTAATCGACGCTCTTCAACGGAAAATTTAATGCTTTGCAATTCTCGCGGAAAAATCAACGCTTAACGCTCAATGGCGGAAATTAATGAAAGAAAAGAAGGAATATAATTATAGCGAAAATCGAATGAACTTACCATGTTAGTGCTACACAATGTAACATAACCAAGAGCAAGGCACTAACTCGTTTATCGCGAAGTACTTTGTGCTTCGGAAGAATTTTTCTAGGTAAAGAAGTTTTCTTTACATAACAATTTAATTATAGAAAATTGAGCAAGATTTAATTTTATTTTTTAACAATTATCAAAAATAGTTCAGAGGCTTGCAATAGCTGGTCGGCTCGGTACTCGCTTACCAAAGTGTAGGACCGGGTTCGATCCCAGCGTGCACTAATGAATATTATTTTCACAATAATATTTACGTGCATAACATTGTCAGCCACATGGTGGTGATCTATGGACTGTTTTCGAACAACTTAAAGGTGGCGTTCACTTCATTATAAAATGAAAAGAGACCCCATACCACGTTCGAATCAGATTCAGAGCCCAACGAACACATGAGCTGGGCCGGCAAGGAGGATCTCTTTGTTGTCAACCAGTGAGGACCACTGCAAGGCTCGGAGATGTGACCGCATGGGTCAAATAATATCTGAAGACCTCTTACTTTGAAGTGATGGAAACGAGGTAGAGGGATCAGCTAATTGTTAGGTGGCTCGCTAAAGTATGCCTAATAACGAAGACGCCAGGCACACGGCCTTTTTCCCGATGTATCAGCGAGTACGGGGCGCTAGTACAGTAATTGGGTTGGCATTGGGACTCCGCAATCATTGCTCTCCCACCATGTAAACTCAAAAACAATAGTAGATTGCAATAGTTAATCAGAAAATTGAAATTGTCCTTCGTAAGCACCGGGTACAATGGCGAACAGCTGAATGCCCGGGTAAAACAAACTACAAATTCAATAATAATAAAAGATAATTCTAGTGTGATCATCAAATTTCTCGTTCGATTCTTACAAGAGACCCGGGTGAATTCTCATAAGTAGTCTGGGGCCCAGGTACACGGAGAAGATTAAATAGGTAAATGGAAGTTTTGTTATACGTAAGCAAATTCACTTATTCTTAAAATAAGAAAGACTTAAGAAACGACGAAGAACGGTAAACGAAAAGATTTATCTTAAACCGAAAGATTTTAGATTAATTTAATTACAGAATGTACGTGTTGAGGAAAATATTTGAATAAATTTTAATAATGTTCTTTTAAAATCATTTTTAAATAGTAAGATTAAATATTAAATGACAAATAAACTTAACGAATATAAAACGAATAAAAGGAATAGAACTTGATAATTGAACATTTTGAAATAAATAAACAGTAAACAATAAAATTCTAAGACAATACAACAAATTTATGAAATGATACAAGCAGAAATATTTCTACAAATTAACAATTAAGTTCGAAATACATAAGAGATGCTAGATTCACATAGTACATAGTTTAAATAAGTCTCAACAGACCACGTGTAAATCTCACGTATATAAATTAAAACATTTGTAAAAGTAAAGTAAAATCGTGAAATAAAACTAACTAAAACAAATTAAATCAACAACGTTCATCAATTTTGTATCAGATATATTTTAATTTATTAACATTTGTCAATTAAGTAATATTGTAAAATCGTTATATGAAAGAAAATGTTAACCTAAAATCACTGTATAATAATTGTAATTTAACTAATAATTTTAATTTTAGATTTAAATAATATATGTATTAAAATTAATTCAACAATCAATTTATTCAAACAAACCTATTGATCTCAATAAATTAAAACTCGGAAGTTCCCGGTGTATTAGTCTAATACGCTAGAACCGAATACTTGAAAACAATAAATATTTTGAATGTAAAATTAATTCACCTAGATTAATTTATTTTACATAATATTTTTGGCGCTCGAACAGGGACACCGAGGTTTTGTTCACTAAGAAGGTAGAATTATCAAAAAAATTTTATAAGAAAATTTTAAAAAATTCAAAGTTTTTTCATTTCAAGAAGAAATTGAGATTTTGTATTGTTGAAGTAATGAAATCACCAGAGACAATTTTAAAATAATTATTTAGTAATGTAAAGGAAGTTATCGAATTATAGTAATAAAAACGTGTTTTATTTATTTTACTTAAACAATACCAGTGAGGTTAATAATTTTCTTTCATAATTAATGAAAGTGCATGTGAATATTAATTACATTTTAAGATTTGTGATTCGTAAATTCTACAGGAATTACACACGATAATTCCAGTAATTTCAAAATAATAAAAATTGCAATAATTGAATCTTGGAGAGGACACGAGTAAGTACCTTTACAAAGGGCTTACCATTATGTACTAGGGACCAATGCAGAAATTTTTTAACTTTAAAGACATGGAACTAACAGACAGTTAAAACATATCGTTACATGATGCACTTATCTTCTTACCTTGTTTTGAGGGAGACTCCGACGACTTGATAGATTTTATAAGTTGTTGTCAAGACGCAAAAGAAATTCTGCCAGACGCTGTAGAAGCGAATCTAGCGAAATTGATTTATCTCGCGAAATTAAGTAGCAACGTTAAAATATCGGTAAATCACGTCATATCCATTACGATCAAAGGTCTAGTTAAAGCATTGAAAAAAATTTACGTTCCGAAAGAATCAATTTATCAGCTACAAGGTGAATTAGATTGTATGTATCAACAAACAGACAAGCCGGTTACAGATTTCTTGAATCAAATAAAAAAAAAGTGTAGAGAAATCACAGAATGCCATTCGAGCAATTATTCTGATTTGAACGCGGAAGCTATTTTAAATTTCAGAACAACAGTAGATACCGCAATTAAAAAGGTTTTTACGCAAAATTTAAATGATAAAATTGACGAACGAATGCCGATTTGTAGTCATATCGAAAAAGTTTTAACAAACGCGTTGAGAATAGAAAGAAAGATAAAATCCGCCGTCCAATCTGATTCTGACACTGGCTACAAGACGTTCACCAGTGAGTCAGGAAACGCGATAGAAAAATTATAGTAGAGATAGTAGAGATAGAACAACCGTTAATAGATCGTTTCACTGAACCTGCAGTAGAAGCTCAGAATGTTTCTCCGCAGGAACGAAACCCTGCAGCAGAAACTCAGAATACTTCTCTGCAGGAAGAGAAATCCGTAGTAGAATTCCAGAAAATTTTTATACAGGAAAACAACGTTGTGGATGCCTCTAAAAAAAGGGAGAGTAAACCAAGTAAGGATCGGGCGAAATTCAATGAAAGGAGGATCAGCCCACGGATTTCCGTGCTCCCTCTTGCTTTCCCTCTTCTCTCCTTTGCACTGCACGGCTCACCTGTAATAACCTTATCAATTGTGACGGAAGGGTTTATTAATATTTCGTCGTGTCCTAGCACGACTTCCCCTTCGAGCTCGTCGTGGTCCCGGATCTGGGTGAGGATCACGCAGCACAGATAACTTATTACCAACTAATACTAAGCAAATCATAAGTTAGAATTCAAAAATAGGATTGAATTTATTCATTTGATAATAACAAACCATAAGATAAAATATAATAATAATAATTATTATTCATTAACCGGTGATGTTAGCCGAGTGGTCTAAGGCGCAAGGCCTATAAAGCACTCGGACTGGCTCACCGGCCAGGCGTGAGTTTGAATCTCAAGCTGATCTTAGAAACCATCTTGGTTGATATTCAACCCTTGCCGCGAAGATTAAGATTTTTACAACCCAAAAAAACCTCAACGTACCACTTCCAACAGTTAAAGTCGGCGATATGACCACATCAGTTAAAACCGACTCTAAATAATAACTAATTAAAAAAAAAAAAAAAAATAAAAAAAAAACTATTCATCAATAGTAAACGATAAGTTATTATTTCTAATGTGTAACGTTACATTTTATGTAGCGTTCCAGTAGTAGAGTATTTGAGTAATATTGTAAATTTGTGTTGTGTGAGTACGATAATGCGTAGTATTGAGGAGTATCGCGCGCGCGCGCGCGTGTGTGTGTGTGTGTGTGTGTGTGTGTGTGTGTGTGTGTGTGTGTGTGTGTGTGTGGGTAAGTTAGTTGTCTCGAGGATTTCGAGCTGCACTCCGGAAAAGTGACCGATGTAACGTATCTCCCGGTCAGTTACCGATGACTGAACTCAGGTTCAGCCTCTTGGAGCGAGGTGATTACTGTAGAGGAGCGACTAAAATGTCGTCTCCCCGAAATACGGGAGTTTTGGCAGTCTCATGCGGTAGGTTGCGATTGACAGGCCTCGATTGCTAGATGCTCGGGGGTAGTCGTGAGTTCAGTCTGAGCTCCCAGGGGAACGGAATCACTGGTAGGTCTGGGACTCTAGTTGTGTGAGTGTAGAAGTGAATGTGGGGGTATGCGTGTCTGAAAGTAGCGTGCAGATGAGTTGAGCGCATGTAGCAGGTGGCATGAATGTAGTAGGGGTACGATGAGAGACAGTCTGGCAGGAGTGGTCAACAAGTAAGGATTGTTTTGTATGGAAGTCCGGTTTGGGACCAGATTATAAAGAGAGTCTTGTGGAGGTCCTCATGGAGGACGGACGTACAGCCGCTGCTAGACAGCGTGAAATGTGTATCGTAAAGGAAGTCGATTGCGAGCTCTCGTTGAGGGAG
The DNA here is from genome assembly GCA_018835575.1 of Cotesia chilonis. Classification (NCBI taxonomy): domain Eukaryota; kingdom Metazoa; phylum Arthropoda; class Insecta; order Hymenoptera; family Braconidae; genus Cotesia; species Cotesia chilonis. Next base: position 389,019 of record RJVT01000085.1, on the reverse strand, counting down.
TATTGTGTTTGAGAGTCGAGTGAGTCTCTATTGTCGAAGCTGGCGTGCCTCACGCATGCTATTACCGTGGACCAATGGCCCGAGCCATTGTTTTTGTTTCGTGTCGTTTTAGGATTGCTTCCACGATATTATACAAATCGATTTAATTTATTTTCCGATTATTAAGGTTGAGTATTAGTTTGGGAGTACCGATTTGTGTACTATCTATCGTTTAGTCCTGTTTCGTATTGAAATTATTTCCTCTGAGAGACCGAATCACGACCCTCCCTCCATAATCAACATAACTGAGCTACATTAAGATATTCCGTTACCGTCAAGGCCGCTCGTGGTCTTTTAGGAACATAAAATTTATGTTTATCGTATCTCAGTTGCCGATACCGGTGAAACAAAAGTCGACTGGCGCCTGTCGGGGTTCCTGGAGGATCGAGAAATGGCTGAGATGGACGAAGTGTAACGTAGTGAATTTTAGCTTGCTTTTAAGATCTATCGTTGGGAAAAATCTACGTTACAAATAATAAGATAAATATTAATAATAACACTATAAAAGTTAATAATAAACTAAAGTTATTATAGTACACCAGGATGCAATTGTACAACGTGCGCAAGTCTACTTAAATCTAACCTCAAATTTACAATATATACAACAATACTTTTGACAAGCCGTGATTCTACTGCAGCCTACGGGAATGACCCGTCGTCACCGCGAATCTAACTAAATTCCCACCTAACCCCCTCTAATTATCGAAACAAGCTTAGTTACAAAGTAGAGATACCGGGATTTGTCAAGTACTTCGACGCCCAGCCGTACCTCCCCCTAGGTGTTCCGACGAGGAGTACCTTCTCGTTCAGGAGTCAACAACTGCCCAGCAACTATCCCGTCTCGTTTCGAGAGCGAGAGACTATGTACCATAGTCTCATGAAAAATACCCAGCCGTGCAATGGGGTATTCGGAGATCCTAAGTATCTTATGATCGACTTTGGCTCAAAAAAATCTACTGCGAGGACAGATTGAATATAGAAAATAATATTCTTACCTTCTATATCTGCACAACACAGCACTCGAAACTTTTTCTTTAAGTGTACCACTCGCTTCGGAAGCCCAAGCCGATCTGGTAAAAAATGATCAGAAAATTACTTTTAACAACTTAGAAGCAATAGTTTGCGGGCGAACAATTTGAGCGACACCGCGCTGCCTCACGGCGCGCGCGGAAACTACGCTACGGGACTTCGCCAGCTGCTTCCCTACTGCCAGGGCCTGCTGGGCTGATGCCCAGTAAGTAGTGGACCCTGGCGGCGCTAACATCAACAATACGTGCCATCCAAGTAAAGTACTTGAGCGGTTGATAGCCAATCAAGTTGTAGATTATTTTGAGAAAAATGAATTACTTGATAAATACCAGTCTGGCTTTAGAAAACATCATAACACACAATCTGCTTTATTAAAGCTTGTAGATGATATCAGCCGAGCTCTAGACAATAATAAATTGACTCTCCTAGTCCTGTTCGATCTAACTAAAGCTTTTGATTATGTAAATCATGAAATTATATTGAAAACCCTAATTGAATTAGGTTTTTCTGCCCCTACAGTAAAATGGTTTTTCTCTTATCTAACAAACAGAAGTCAGTCAGTCCTGTATGATCAAGGAATTCCTGTTGGATTTTTAGATACTACCTCCGATGTTCCCCAAGGATCAGTTCTTGGTCCAATACTGTTTCTCTTGGTTATGAACACAGTTGCTAAACGATTGGTGTATAGTAGACATGGCCTGTTTGTCGACGATAAATATATTTATGTACATTTTCACAGCTTTCAACTACAAGAAGCTACAAATCAGATAACTAGAGATGCTCAAGCAGTAGTCGATTGGGCTAGAGAAAATGGTCTAGAAGTTAACTTGCTTAAAAATAAAGCAATGCTGTTGGGATCTAAATACAAAGTGAATTCTTCACCGATCTTGATCGATGGTAGAGCTCTTCCTTATACTGATTCGACAAAGTGTCTTGGACTTCATTTATCTTATGACCTATCATGGAATCTTTATATCTCGAAAACTGTTTCTAAAGTAAACTCAGCTCTTTATAGTTTAAAATTGCGCAAAAATGTTTATACATCCAATATTAAAAAACTTTTAGTCTCGGCAACTATATTACCTTGTAACAGTTTTACCTGCTCAGGTTGGCCCCTAATCAATTTTATAAATAAATAAACAAAACTAACAACAATACAATTATCAGGGCGCCACCAGGATTTTTAATCACGGTTCCTGGAACCGGTCCAGAGCTGAGAAAACTTAATCTTAGGGTAGAGAGAGTGGAGGAAGGTGCTGTTGAATAATAAATAATTAATTAACAATATATCGATATTTATTAACAATAAAAAAAAAACTTAACAAGGTTTGACTTAAAACTAGTTAACAAAATTCACTCACGTACACACTAACCACACTTAACAATATCTTATTCTCGACGAGCCCCTCCCGGCGTCTACCCGTCGATTTCTAACTTATTCTTGACGAGCCCCTCCCGGCGTCTACCCGTCAATTTCTAACTTATTCTCGACGAGCCCCTCCCGGCGTCTACCCGTCGATTTCTAACACGTGCCCCTTCCGGCGTCTACACGTGACGGGCCCCTCCCGGCGTCTACCCGATTTCTAAACCTACAATCACCCGCACAGAGACGAATCATATACCGGGCTCGTTGACTCGGCTCACAGGAGTAACAGCCCAGCGACGAAACATAGACCTAGATGTTCTGCAGCACACTCTCATAACCCACACTTGTCTCACACTCACACTACTGACTTGACTTTAATTAATTTTTACTTGATAAATTTTTTTTTAATAAAAATTGACTGTAACTAATTTTAATTAAATATTTTAATTAAATTATTCATTCATTAGTAAATTAATAAAATGACAATTTTCAATTTACAATCAATTTCTAACTAACTATTACAGTTCTCAAATTCCAATTGTTAATTTCAATTCTATTAAAACATTAGATGGATTAAAATTCCTCAGTAACCTATAGTCATCGTCTAAACAATATAACAATAACTATTTAGACAATAGGTCTTAATACCTTGAACTAACTTTTGATAATTAATTGAATCACAATATAACTTTTCCAATCACATTCAAAATTATTAACACAAGTTTAATTAACTAATTCTCACTAAATTTTTACTGTGACAATTTTTGACTCAATTAACTAATTCCTAGGACTTAATGTCCACGCCGATAATTATCAAATTAGAGTAAAATTAATTTGATTAATTCACGGACTTAATCCCAGAATTATTAAATTCACACTTGACGGAATAATTTTATAATATAATATTCTCAATAAATAATTCCTAATATAATATTCTTAATAATTTTCCACTCTATAATATTCTCAATTAATAATTTTCCTAATATAAAATATTCAATAATTTTCCAATCTATATTATCCTCAATAATTAACTCTTAATATAAAATTCTTAATAATTTTCTTAATATAAGATATTCTTAATAATTAATTCTTAATAAAAATATTATCAATAATTTTCTATTAGTTTTATCCATAATAAAAATTTGACACAATTCGAAATATTCAAATTTTAATTGCTAGAACATTCGCTAGCTGTTTTGCTTGACCTTGGGTATTGGAATTTACTGCGACACAAAAATTGACACTTGACCAAAATTCCACGAATAAAAATTTATCGATTTTATTCAATGACAAAAATCAATCAATTCTACTAAGTTAATTGTTATAAAAATTACAACAAAAAGTTAACGAAATTTTCGGATGTTAATTAATTAATTGAAAATTTTCCCGCAAGGTCGATTGAGAGATTTTCGGGTATAAGCCCCCATGAAAATCACTAAATCCAAAACTAGCAAATGTTCCACTATTAATTTATTAATAATCGTCGATTAAACGATCCATAATAATCAAATAGGAGAAGTAACTGGGCATTCGGTAAACTGCGGTCCACTTCTCTCCCACAGAGCAACAATTGATACCTTGACGAACAAAACGATGATCCAACTCACTCGTTGAGGATGAAGTCCTAGTTGTATTTGGCTTCCTTCGTCTCGTCACTACTCCGGGGATCGGTCCTTCTTGATTTCCGTGGCACTCAGTCTGGCGGTCACACTACTTCTCCCTTTTCCACTGCACGGCTCACCTATTTTAACCCAAACTCACCCCCTCCTATTCTCCCTTTAGGCCCGAAGATCGAGACGCACTAGTGCTATGTCGAATAATTATCGATATCCGGTGACTTATCGATTAAGGGTAATTTTACCCTGTTACAACCTATTATTGACTATTAATTGTATCATTGTTATGTCAAACGCTACTTTTGACAATATTAGCAAACTTCAACGTGCTATAAACTCAGCTATTTGTTTCATTTATAATTTAATAAAAGATGATCATACCACTCCGTATAGACGTGAATTAGGTTGGCTCTCTGTGAAGAGTCGGCGTATTCATTACACTTCTTGCTTTTTCTATAAGTGACTAAACACTGGTAAGCCCTGCTATCTACGAGAATTATTCATTGAAGATCCGACTATTCGACGTTCTGAGAGACTTGCAGCTAAGAAGAATTATATTTCTTACATAGTACCAAATTTTTCTTCGACTCTCTATGAGCGTTCGTTTGTTGTAACGGCAATACGTCTATGGGAGGAACTATTAGCTGACATAATAAACTCTTCAAGTTTAGAAATCTTTAAGAATAAAAAATGTGATTATCTACTCAATCTAGATTCATAACAAAAGTCCGCTGTCAGTTAAATCAATATGTTTATGTAATCTAATATGTTATTATTGTATTATTCTCCTGTTTACTTAACTTCATTGTCTATTTATTACCAAATTGTTCTATTAAGTTTTATTTGTTTTCATTATACTATCTCATTAATTTGTAATTTTATTATATTTTGTACATTTTCAATCAATATATACGTATATGTATAATTTGCCATCAGGCCTTGGCTTTGGCATAATCTAAATAAATCTAAATCTAACATCCGCGACCAGCCCAGGAGAAGATGACGCGGAAATTTAAATTGAATCCTCGTGACAAATTATATAAAATTATATATGATCGTACATATAATGATGTTATATAATAAGATGCGGCATTTTTTAATAATCATATATGATCATATACAGTCATAGATAATTATGTATAATTATTTATGAATCATATATGATTGTAAAGAATTTTTTTTACTCCAGTGAGTGGTTTGTGATTACTTATAGAACTTAATGATTACTCATAGAAGTTGGTGATAACTTATATATAGAACTTGTGATTACTGAAATAAAACATTTTCTTTTTTTATCTAAGAGTCTGTTACTTCAATGGTTACTAATATTTTAATCTATAGTATTTTGTGAATGAAATAGTAGAAACTGTTGTAACTTTTAAAAGAAATAAATTTCACAAAAATTAATAGTTTTGTCAAGTTTAAAAATTGTTACCCAGGCCCTCCAGCAATATATAGTTCCATATGTTATGTCCAAGGGCGTTTTTAGAGCGGTAGCGTAAACGGTGGAGGTTTGGACTAACGAATTAAAGAATACGCAACAGAGGTTTTAATTCCGTTGTTTTAATTATTTATGTGGGACGTTTTCAAGGTACGAACTTACCACGCCTTCGTTTGAGACTGACGGATTTTTATGTAGATAGATGTACTTACTGCTTGTTAAATTATTTCTTGTCGCTGGATCCGTGATTCCAGGGGCTGCTCTCAGCGCCTCTTCTTTAGATTCGGCCCTTCGATCGTTCCTTGCAGCGGATGGAGTAGGATGGATTGGGCTGCTCATTTTAAGGACTTCTTATTTTATGAATAATAATAGATGATTTTTTTTTCTCGTTTTAGATTGATTTATAATCACTAAAACTTACACTTTCACAATTGTAATTTTGATCGTAAATTATATTAATGAATTTTAATAATTTGAGCTATCGTCCTCTAGTCCCCCGTAGGGTAAAGTGCGCAAATTTAGCTATTAGAAATATTTTAAATAAACTTATTGGCCGGATTCTCGCCTAAGTGCAGAGCAAATTAGAACTTTGAAAATACGACTTTATATGATAATTTTTATAAGTAATACGTGGCCTGCCGGTTGAACCGAGTCTGAACTCGTCTTAAGTGCAGCGCAAATAAAGATAAGGAACTTTTACAAGGCACGGGCCGGTCAACTAAACGCGGAAGTCGAAATAATTAACAAAGACAAGGCGTTGGCTCATGCTCGCCTTTTTAAAGTTTCGCGGTGCTAAGATTGCAGAAGTCCCCGCTAGTCAACCAGCAGTCGCGTAGCTTATATTTTATTATGGCTTTCGCGCACGGAGATGTCTTCCATCTGCGCGGGTGATTTAAGTTTGAAAGGAAAAATTTTTCGGGTGAACATAACATTCCCCCGGAAAAGCGAGAAGCTAGTATAGTTTTTCGGTTTTCCTATGGCCACTTTCCCTATAAGCGAGAGCCACTTACAAATTTTTTTGTTTTTAAAATTCTTAATCTAATAAGAGAGTAAATAAGAGAGTCATTTGGTGCGAATATATTTAAATTTAATTTTACATTGTATTACATTGTGTTAGTTTTGCTGACGAATGATTTCTCTCATCTCGCTTGCCTCTCGAGTTCGCGATGCTGGGTTGAGCGTCATAGTCTAGTCAACAAGTGCCTTTTAGGTCAAAATTTTTTCGAAGGCTCGGAAAAATACGATTGAGGTGTCATTCGATTCGTTATCACATCTAGAAAGTTTTTGAAAAATTTGAAGATGCGCTCGCAAAAATTACAAAAGTTATAAACAATTAACTAAAAAAAAAGGGGGTTTAGTTTTTTGCTTATATCTCAAAAACTTTTTGAGATATCCAAAATTTAAAAAAAGTTCCAAAAAGAAGAGGAAATTTCCTAAATATAGTCTTGACTCCCGAAATTTTAAGATAAATATTTATAATTTTTACAGAGGGCTGAAAATACGCCCGAAAACGGGTGCTCGGGTATCCCGAAGCCATGTCCCCTTGGTACCTTTTAACAAAAAATATTATTTAAACATATAAAATATTGAAATTAAAAATTGAAAAAATTTAGGCACTTACAGAAAAGACAAATAAATAATAATCTGCCATCAAAAATTTATTATCGCGATTTTTCATTACTTTATGCATTAGTTAATTAACAATTTCGTATAGCTTGTACAGCAATCAACATTGCAAGTGAGATAATTGTTAAACTATGAATCTTAAATTTTTTTCACTTCGCTGAGCTATTTTTCAATGAACACAGAATAAATTCATATCTGTAGAACTAAATAATTGTTAATCCCTACATTGTTTTTAACAATTTACGTAGGTGACAAATTAAAAAGTTAAATAAATCCTGTAAAAAATTTTGTTTTTTCAGACAATTTCTTCGATTCGTTTTCCTATTAACATAAGCGACTTGAAAATGATTTTTTATAATTTTTATCATTTATTGTTTGAGAAATTGTTATAAACAAATGTGTTAATTATTAGTGATTTGAAAAATTTTTTTTGGATTCATAATCTTCAATGCAAATTATGATTTTAAAAAAAAATCGTTTCTTAAAAAAATTTTTTTGTTGCTTAAAAACGCTTTTGTTAATTAACAATTTTTTTTTTACAAATATTAAGTTCATAAAATTGATCATAATCGTGATCATGATAGAAAATTGCTAAAACATAAAAAACATCTGAGAGTGCATCACAATATCTTTTAGACAAACACAATATTCTTATCTTCGCAACTCGATACTCCTGGAAATTTGTATTTAAAATGTATTGACAATAAGTTCTATAATAAGTTCTATTTTCTCTACATGTAAAACATAAAAAACATCTTGGAACGCATCACAACAATTTTTGACAAACGCAATTTTCTTATCTTTGCAACTCGAAACTCCTGGAAGTGTGTATCCAAAATATCAATAAGTTCTATTTACTCCACACAGATACTCATTAATTGTCACATCTGAAATTTTTGAGTGTATTTTTTACTCTATATAAATAAGCATAAGTGGATTAAACATCAAACTGAATCAGTATATCAACGTGGCAACGTGCATCCAAGAGCAAAGCCTAGTAATAAAAAGCCAATTTTGTGAAGAAAAAAATTAAGAAGTGATTGTGCATTTTTTAAGTGAAATTTATTTTCTTGAAAACCAGGTAATAAGTGTTTTCAGTGTTTGTTATCTAGTCCATCATATTTTTTGTTGTTTTAGAATTTGAAATTTATTGGAATGATATCTATTTATAATAAATTAATGTGATCAATTGATAATTAATCTTAATATTTTGTTCAGAATCTATCAAAGTGACTAATTTTTTAAAATTTAGTAGGAAGTGTCTAGATTTCAGATATGACCATAAAAAATTTTTGTCATGTCAGGTCTAGAAAAATCCTAAGAAAACTACCGAAAAAAAATTTTTCCAAATTTTTTCCCGTCTAAAAAAAGGTCCACGGGCTTCAAAAAATTCTTTTGATTGATTCGTTTAAAAGCTCTTTTAGAGAATTTAATATTCTTTAATTTGGCGTATTCAAAAAGCCTGTACGACAATTTGCCGCGGAGTGATCGTCAATCAAAGCAAAAAAGTTCTTTTTGACTTTGATATTCAATAACTCCGGAAATAATGATCGTACAGGGAATTAAAGGAGTGTTTTGAAAACTCCACGATATTCTCTATAAGAAAATGTAAACATCTTTTGGAAAAAAAATTTTTTTTGAATTGAAAACTCGGACTGAAAAAAAGACAAAAATTCGCATAATTAAGGATATTTGGATAACTTGGTATAACTTTAGATAAAATGGATTAACGATGAATATCGTCAGTAATTTTTCAACCTCAAAGAAAAAAAAATTTTTTTTCTCTCTAAAATCTTTATTTTTTCGATTAAAAAGATTGATTTTTTAAAAAATTTGAAAAAAAAAAAAATTTCAATTTTTTTTCGAAATTTTCTCGATTTTTTTCGACTGCTGTTTTACCGCCGGCATAAGCGTTGCCCAAAGTGTACCACGTGGAGGTTGCTCGGTCGGATTCACGCTTATGCGTGTGTGTGTGTGTGTGTGTGTGTGTGTGTGTGTGCTTCTGTGTGTTTCTGTGTGTTTGTCTGTCTGTCTGCCTGCAGCTGTTGAAGGACCTCTGTACGCACGGCAGTCACAGTTCAGTATCGTGTATTGCCACCTCTGTTCCGAATCACAGCTCGTAAGCGCTCTTGCATGTTGATGCATCGTCAAATGTCACGTTGCGGAATTCCTTGCCAACAACGTAACAACTGATGAAGATTGTGCAGTTGCGGATAGTCTCGCCGCAATCGACGTCCACGCATGTCCCAAACATGCTCAATTGCGTTCAAATCAGGACTCATAGCTGGATGATTAAGCGTTGTTACGTTGTTGGCGCGGAGAAAAGTTTGCGTGCAAACTGCAGTATGAGGACGAGCATTATCCTGCATCGAAATTAACCGTCTTGCTCCCATGCGTGTGCGCATAGGCAGGACATGTGGTCCCAGAATCTCGTCGACGTACCTGTCGGCAGTCAACGTCCCACGAACGATGACCAACGGGGTTCTGGTATTGAAGGACACGCCTGCCCTCACCATGACTGATCCACCATTGAAAGCGGTAACTGGTCTCGTAAAACCATCTCGATCTCGTTCCCCACGACGGCGCCAAACGAGAGATCGTCTATCGCTGCCATGAAGACAAAATCGAGATTCGTCAGTCCATAAGACACTGGTCCACTGTCTACGACTCCAATGGTGATGGTCATGTGCATAAGCCAATCGGGCTCGACGATGTCGTGGAGTGAGCATAGGCACCCGATTTGCGCGTCGCGCGCGTAGTCCTTGCTCTCGAAAGCGATTTCGGACCGTTGATGCCGAGATGTCTTGTTGGGGCGGACGTTGTCGACGATTGCGGAATTGAGGAGCGATCGTGTGAGCATGGGCAGTAGGGTTTCGACAAGCTTCGCGAATGATAGCTCGATCATCACGTTCGGTAGTGATTCGTCGTCTTCCTTGACCCGGACGACGATCGTAACTTTGAGTCGCGTTAAATCGGGCATAGGCACGACTGACAACAGACTGACTCACTCCCATAGAAGCTGCTACTTCCACCTGACTGTAGCCCTCTTGAAGGAGGTTAACTATGCGAGTCACATCTGTGGCAGCTAAATGTCGGCGAGGCATATTAAAATGCCAAGGGTGATTGTCAAAGAATAGCTCACAGAAAATTCACGAAAGAAATATAAACTAGAAAGAATACAAAAAATTCAAGTTTTGTATAAAGAAAGGCCGAAACCTGCGAGGGGTATATCAATTTGTTTTTATTGAATTTTTAAAATGAGATTTGAAACTAAGGCAGTTGTAGCGGTCAGAAAAAATTGAAATAATTTTTTTGATAATAGTAGAGCATTCTGAAGATGTTAAAAAAAAAAAAAATTGAAAAAAAAAAAATTTCGAAAAAAATTGAAATTTTTTTTTTTTCAAATTTTTAAAAAAATTAATCTCTTTAATCGAAAAAATAAAGATTTTAGAGAGAAAAAAATTTTTTTCATTGAAAAAATGAATAAAAATCACAAAATTGCTCATAATGGTGATTTTTGCAAAAACAAAGAATTTGAAGCTTCGGGGCACAATGAAAAAAAAAACGCAGCGCTTTAAACTTTTTAGAGATTTTAGGGGACACTTTGAGGTTGAAAAATTACTGACGATATTTATCGTTTATCCATTTTATCTAAAGTTATACCAAGTTATCCAAATATCCTTAATTATGCGAATTTTTATCTTTTTTTCAGTTAATACCAATCTAATACCATTATCTGGTTTATAATTTTTTTGTGCATATTTGTAAACTCCATAATTTCAAAATATTTTTGTAAATTATCTTGAGTGATCAGTGAATCTTGTGGTGATTTTTGGAATACTAACTCCAATAAACCTTCAGTTATTGGATAGGTTTTATCCTTTATATGAATAGTATTACCAATAAATTTTACAGCTGAATCACCTACATATAATTCTTGATTTTTTTTACGCACACCATATCTTAAATCAATCGTACGATGCTTTTTATTTAAATCATTCAAGTATTTGCTCAATAAATTCGGTTTAGTTAGAGTACTTGTATTTACAGAAAATATTTGCATTTCATCAATTTTACTGTTAGCTGTGTTATCATCTGTTATTAAACTATCATACTTAGTTATTTCATCATTTTGTGTTTTTTCAACCAATGCAAGTTTATTTTCTTCTTCGATTTTATTTTCAGTTTCTTCTTGCTTAAATTTTTTCTTTGATGATTCAATTAGGCTTTGCAGTGGTGTTACTACGGGCTTAAATAGTTCATCCAGATTTTTTTCGGCGGTATCTTTTCCCATTTTCAACAATTTATGCTTTTGTCTAATAGCATTACTTACCTGAGATATTTGACGTAAAATATCTTTTCGCTCTGTAATTTCTTCAGGTTTTATGTTGGTGCAGTGATACTTACAGCATCTATGACTATAATTAATTGAATGTTGGTCAATTTATACTGATAAAACAGTCAAAACCTTTTCTATATCTTCCACTATTCAACTCACTGTCTTTATCAATGACTACAAAGCCATACTTCCCATCATCCCAGCAAACTGAACACAAATCTTTAAATAAATTATATGACATATCTGTATTTACATGATCATCGTATACATGCTTTAAATTCATTTCATCTTGACGAAATAATGCTAGAAAATTAACATTATCTCGAATTAAATCTTTTGGTATGCGTGTATAAGTTTGGCAAAGATAAAAACTGTCTACACCTTTGTGTCGACCCATACAGAAGTAATCTCTGATGTGATCTTGTTTTTCACATGCAACATCATCAAATATCATCAATGAGTTAGGCTTTACATCATCACTACCGCTTCATGTTTATCAAATGTATAAAATCCAATATCTTTAATAGGTTTTAACAAAGATGTTAGAAATTTGTATTTCGGTTGGTTCAGAGACTTTGAATAAATATAGATATTATCAAATCTCAAACCGTTTGGACATGTGATGAGAGACAACAGAGCGTTCGTTTTTCCACAATTTGATGGTCCGCAAAACACTGCGCGTACACTATTTGCTAATGAAGAACCGTGTCTTTTAATTTTTTTTGTTCCTGTACCAAGAACAATTTGATCAAAATTGATCACAGGCAACTTATTTTTTTGTTTTTTGAAGTTCATGTCTCAAAGCTGCACCATCGACTTCACTAATCAGGTATAAATACCAGCTTTTATAAAATTTTTGGACCAGTTGTGATGGTATCGTTATGAAGAGTAAACGTGGTAAGGGCTTCATAAATAATCTTATCAGCAAGTTACCAGTTGAACTTCACATCCCAGGTTATCAGTATTGTGGACCTAGTACAAAGCTAGCGAAACGATTAGTTCGTGGAAATCCTGGGATTAATCCTTTAGACGCTGCGTGTAAAGAGCTTGATATTGCCTACTCTACCAATCGAGATAATATAGAAGTTCGCCACGAGGCTGATAAAGTATTAGCCGAAAAAGCCTGGCAAAGATTTAAAGCAGCAGACTCTGGTATTGGAGAAAAAGCTACTGCATGGACTGTTAATAAAATAATGATAGTTAAGAGACGATTTGGAATGGGGCTGAAAAAATCCAGTAAAAGAACAAAAGTTGGTAAAAAAAGTAGCAAAAAAAGAAAAATGAGCAAGAAACCTCAAGTAGCGCTAACAAAAGTTGTAACAGCGGCTATAAAGTCTATGGAAGCAGGTGGAGATCCTATAAAATCAGCACTCAAAGGAGCTCGTGAAGCGGTGAAAAAATCTGGCAGTAAGAAAAATGTCAAAGTGCCTCGTATTTTACCAATCCCATCAAAAATAGGAGGAGTACTTCCATTTTTGATTCCAATTTTTGCGGGGCTCTCTGCTATTGGGTCTCTCGCTGGTGGGGCAGCAGGAATTGCGAAAAGTATAAATGATGCAAATGTCGTAAAAAAACAATTGGAAGAAGCCACACGTCATAACATGAAGATAGAAGAGATAGTCATGGGAAAAGGTTTATATTTAAGACCATACAGACGTGGTATGGGATTATATTTAAGACCGTATCCTGCAGGCAAAGGATGCAAGAAAATGACAAAAAACAAGTAGAGCTACCACATCGAGCATTAACAAATGTCGATATACTGAAATATGCTAAGGTTTTGAAAATTTAAATTTTCCGTGGAGTTTTTATGAGAAATGACTCACCAAAATCTGGACCTAGAAGCAATGAATCAGCAATTATCAATCTAGATGATAAATATGGACCAGGTACTCATTGGGTGGCATACAAAAAAATTGGTAATAATGTAATTTATTTTGACAGTTTCGGTAATTTACAGCCACCCCAAGACCTTATGGATTATCTCGATGTTGGTAGCGTAAAATATAATCATGAAAGATATCAAAATTTTGACTCAATTATATGTGGACATTTATGCCTTAAATTTTTAGCTGGACAATATAAATCAAAGTGACTCACAGTTCAAATCATCAGACATGGCTGAGTCATTTACGTTAATACTGACTGGATCATCCTCAGTGCTGGAAACTAACTATTTCCCACCGATTAAATTATCACCAGCTAAAAATTATGTGTCGGGGTTTGTAGAGTTACTAACATTTAATTCAATACCTAATATAGATGTTGGTGCTAATAAATTTTGTGTCTTATTCAGAGGACAACATAGGAGATAATAAAAATAATATTACTAGTGAAAAAGTAAATAGTAAAAAAACAAAAAAGTCGAAAAGAAATGTTGCAATAATTACAAAAAATGATGATAGTATAAATTCTGTTCTAAATAATGAAGTGACATTTTCGACAAATAGTTCTAAGGAATTCATGAAAATCACAAAGAGTGATGAGAATACAATCTCTGTTGATGATAAAGTTCTAACTATACCAACAGGTAGTTATGAAATTACAGATATTGAAAGTTACATACGAAAATCATTACCGAAAATCAGTATCAATATTAAAGCCAATAACAATAAATTGAAAAGTGAGATTAAATGTGATCAGTTTATTGACTTTAGACCTAAAGATTCTATTGATCAATATTGGGTTCCCAAACCGTCTCCTTGAACCTCACAAAACTCATTCATCAGATTTGCCTGTAACCACATTGAAACTCAACGCTCTAAGAATTGAATGTAATATCACGTCAGGTGCATATATAAATGAATACAAAGTTCACACAATTCATGAATTTTTTCCAGGTGTTCCACCAGGATTTAAGATTGTTGAAGTACTAACACACGTCATTTACCTTCCAGTCGTCGCAAACGCTATACACAATGTGAGACTTCAAATAGTTGATCAGGACGGAAAATTAGTGAACTTTAGAGGTGAAATTATTACTATCAGATTACATGTAAAAACTACTTAATAATGGGTATAGTTTTCGATACAAAAATTGGTTCTGGGTATAAAAAAAAAAAAACAAACATGGGTGAAAAATATCAGTCGACGAGTACCTCACAGAGTATTAACACGTCAGAACGCAGAATTCCTCAAGAATCTCGGATTAAAATTACGTGGACTATTTGTAAAATAAAAATAAACTTTTGTTGTCTTGAGTGAATAATACCTCGACGAAAGTAAATTATTCGTGAGTAATGTCGAAAAATCCAGTTTGTGACAGTTAAAATAAATATTTAGAAAGTGAGCAACATAAATACGGTAGAGACTTTTGTAAGGATAGTTGCAACGAAAAATATGAAAAAATTAAGGGATCTTCAAAATACAACGGTCCACGAAAAGGTGACAAATATGGTACAATAGGAGACAGGCGCTCGAGACGATAATGGCAGATATCTTAAATAGTCAACAACCAATAATGTTTGATGAGTCAATTGCTCATTATGAGTCACATGCCCATCAGCCATATGCTCCATCAACACTGAATAATAATGATGAAGTTCGTATTACCATTCAAAATCAGAATTTGTACATACTGTCACAGTGTTTACACGCTGTGGCATTTCCCGCCGGGCTTGAGCATGCTGGTGTCGGAGGCTCCGCCAGATAGCGGCACCTCCTGGGCGAATAAATTAAAATTTATTATAAAATAAGATTTAGTTTTAAGTTTGTATTATTTATTTGTACTTTATTTCAGCCCAAAACGCGATCAAGGTGATCGTCGGCAACTAAGAAGTATTAAGAGACAAATTTAATCATTTAGTTTAAATAATTAGTTTATCTACTTAAATTAATCTATAAAAGTTACGGGGCTCGGGGCTCAAATTCATGCTTGAAACTCACGTTTGGTTTATTTGTTAAATGATTATTTAAATAATGGGTATGATTGGTATTAAATTGACATTTTACGCGGGTGCCGGCTTGATTCATGTCCTGGGAGAAAATTATTTATCACGCGGTGGAATTGGACTTTCCAAAAATAATACTGGCATGAGCCGAGGTGACGGGAAGTCCCTCAAGAGGGCAGGTCAGTAGCTGCAACTAGTTGTATGCAGCCGGCGGAATACAAAAGCAGTCACAGGTGTGAAATGGGAGAGAGTGCATCAGTGTGCCCAAGCCATCACATTGTAATATTGTTTATAATTATTGCTTAATTGGCAAAGCAACCATTTATCAATTTCTCATTTATTCCACCGAGAGTATTTTGGCCTGGTGATTTGACATATTCTGGTAAGTCCTCGATATTATTCCACCGTGGTAATTGTTGAGATTCTCTTGGGCGGGAGCCGGCGCCGGTTTCCCACGTGAGACCGCCATCTTGGCCGCGTGGCTAGCGTATAATAAATTAATTACATTAAACTGTCGATAATCAAATCAAACTTATTTATGATCAAACGTGGGTTATTTCATTAGAGAAATTAAATATAAGTCTCTCGGGGGAAATTCGCGACGGTTGATCACCTGATCACGTCCTGTGGCTCATGTCAAAATTTTATTGCGTAGTTATTAAGATATAAATTTGATCCTGCGATATTCTCATGATTATCTTTCTACTCGCTTTATTATTATTATTGTGTTCATGATATTTCAAGAGCGAATAACTATTGATGCAGTTAAATATTAATCGATATCAGAGTTATTAATTTGGGTATTATTTTATAAGTTATATTAGCAAATACTGTTTATCATTATTATTGTCTATGCTTGGCGACTAAATTTACGAAAAAACAAAAAAGAGAATATAATCAATTGACGCAAATTGCGATCAACGCCGTTTACGTTATAAATATTGTTAATTTTTGATAGCAGCGTGATCACCGACGTTGAATGTCGAACCTTGTGAATCAGCTTACAATTGGCGTTGCTCATAAATATTATTTTGTATTATCCGTAAATATTATTTTGCATTATCTATAGAAATTATTATGCGATTATAATTACACTCGAATGCGAATGCAACACATTCGAGATCAACAAAATTAATTATTGATCCAGATATTTAAAAAGAAGTTATTTGTACACAAAAATAGAAATAAGTCGGCCTGCGAGGATCTCAACAATTTTAACCTCTGAGGCCGTAGTTAAAATAAATCTACATATGAAAATTTATTTAATTAGTTAATCTGGTAACTTGTCGAATTGCTTCCTTTCTGCTAACTCTCAATTCCTTGTATTCTCCTGCGACTTATCTTTCCTACTTTAATTAACTGATATAAAACATTATTTTGCAGTCTACTATTCACTACCTCTAATTTCACTCTATTTTAATATTAGCTTTAATTACTCCGTAATCCATTTTTCATTCACGTTATTCCGAGTCGTTAATTGATCGTCCGGCGAGGCCCTTGGCATTCTTATCATTTTGGTAATTTTTCAATAAAATTACCTGGCGTCCTTTCGTGCACTAACCCAGCCTGAGGAGTTTCGGGTGGATTTCATTACTATTTATTAAGAAGGGCGAGCGTAAAATACCCTACCCAGCCGGTATTCCCGCCTCCGGTAAAATTTGTTAAAATTTGGGGAAAAGTATTGTTACAATACTTCCGAGCAAAAGTACACTACATGTTCTGGGTAAATTTACAAAAGACGACAACACCGCTGTTGCTGCTACTACGAAGCTTATCAACATGAGCATTGGTCACATGATTAAAGAATTCCGTTTATTGATGAATGGTGTTGAAATTGATCGAAATACCAATGTTGGTATCACCAGTGCAATGAAAGGATATTTGTCTTTCAGTCCAAATCAATTAAGCAGTTTAGAAAATTCTGGCTGGTATATAAATGATGGAACTGAAGTCACCAATGAAGAAGGATGCTTTGATTTATCCATTCCACTGAATATATTGTGTAGCTTCGCAGAAGATTATTTAAAAATTCTAATGAATGTTCAGCTTGAAATCATTCTTACAATAGCTAATACTGATATAAATGCTTATATACAAACGAACGCAGCAGCAGCAGAAAATGTAAAAGTTACTCTTCAAAAAATTGAATGTAATCAATAAAAAAATTGGAATGAATCATGCCATACATAACACCATCAGACAAAGAAAAAATCCAAACATCGAATTATATTACTAGCGATCCAGCTATTCCAATAAGTTTCAGAACTTGGGAATTATATGAATATCCATTGTTACCTGCAACTTCAAATCAAATTTGGGCTGTCAAAACCTTAACACAGCTAGAGAAGCCGCGTTGTGTGATTCTTGGATTCCAAACAGCAAGAAAGAATGATGCTAAAAAGAACTCCAGTAAATTTGATCATTGCCAGATTCGAAACATCAAGCTATTTTTAAATTCTCAAAGCTACCCTTATGGGGACTTGAATCTAAATATGAATAACAACCAGTATGCTTTATTATATGATATGTACTCGAACTTTCAAACGTCATACTACAATAAAGAAGCAGAACCGATATTGACTAAGAAAAAATTCTTAGAAGAAGCATTACTTTGTGTCATCGACTGCTCTAAGCAAAACGAGGCTATAAAATCTGGACCATAGATATTAGATTGGAATTTGAATCATTAGCTCCATTTCCAGCCAATACAACTGCGTATTGTCTAATTATTCACGATCGTATTGTTGAATATAAGCCTATAAGCAACAGTGTGAGAAAATTAATGTAAAACAAAACAATGATTGTTAGATTCAATTTGACACCGACTGTGCAGTATATGCATGTTTGGGCTTCAGCATATCAACTTGCAAGACAAGGAGAGTGGGAAAGAGTAGCTAGAGATAGAGAGAGATTCAGAGAAAGAATTAAAAGAACAAGTAAAGTTATAGATCCTATACTAAGGAAAAAATTATTTCAGCTGCAAATTGAACAATTAAGTAAAATTATAGAAGAGGAAAAAAATTTTAACGAAAACAAAAGGTAAGTAGAATTTGAATTAATAAGAAATAAATAAAGAGACAAAAAGAAATAAGAGAGAAAAATTTGAAGAGAAAAAGAGTAAAATGAGGAGGAAAAAAAATTTTGAAATAGAATAGAAAATATTTAAGTTTCGATAGAGGAAAAAAATTTCTTGGAGTTAAATCTTGAAAGGGGGTAAAAGAGAGAGGAGTGTAACTATAGGTATATGTATTGAGACGCTACAAAATGTCCCGACTTTATCAGCCTGGCGAACTACCACCCGAAATTTCCGTTACCGACACTAGCTAAAATAATAGGTAGTCCCGTGACGTCACAAGACGGCACGAGGAGGGGAAAACGGTCACAAACCCCGATACTTGAGCGGTGATCGACACTTCGATCTATCCCCCGGTGTCAACCACCACGTTAGATTTATCTTAGTCATTCTACCACTATACCACTATTACCACTATTAGGTGATTACTCACCAAAATTCCTAAAATCTATAAAATCTATTATTTAATTAATAAGTTTATATTATTACTACTATTGCTATTTTGTGTTAAACTAATATCATTGCGTTTATTATGAATAATTAATCATCTATAACCTCGATTACCAGTAAAATATTCATAATAAATTTTATAACGAAATCCAGGTAAATATCTTATCCGCAAGGTTTAGTGGCCTGGATAAATTAAATTTTTCAGAAAAGTAAAAATTTAGTGTTTCAGTATATACGTGTATGCAGCATGTATTGGGGCCGGCACGTCTTGGTGTAATAGGCGTGGCTTACCGAGAGGCGGTCGTGATCGAGCGGGCGTTGGTAAGCTATTGTACCTGACTTAGCGGCCCTGTTATAGTTACCGCTAAATGACTCTTCCTGTCCTCTTTAATACTCACATTTTATTTTACTGGTATTTAATAAGTGCGTTTGCGTTTTAAAATGCTAATTCGGTATTGTATGAGCAAAAGGAATTTTAATTTCTGAAAGGAAATTTTAAAATGAGTGACGTTAGCTCTGAAATATGAAATTTTCTAATGTATATGAAGATTGTCAGGTATATATATTTGGTGATTTGACACAATAGTGATATTAATAGATAGTAATATACTCAAATATAATTGGTTAAGTATACGTGATAAAAATCTAAATTGTGTATAATTGAATTATTTACATAAATTTTATGTGAATTAAGTATGGAATATAATTAAGTAATTAGATAATGTGTAATATGTTGATATAGTGATAGTAAAATGGAAGAATGATTTTTAATGGAATTTATAGAAATTTGTAAAAAAATTAAAAAAAAAAATTTTCTTATCGAGATTTTGCGCTGTTTCCACTCGTCCCCTCAAGGCCGGAGATCATCTTATCTTCGGTCTTGTGAGTCTTACAGTCGCAAAAAAAATTTGGAAATTATGTTAAAATTTTTGTAAATTAAATAAATGTATGTCTTACATTTTACTATCTCTTTTCTTTGGAAGTATTGATAGAAACCGTTGGCTCGTTTTTGGCTATTTTAAATTTCGTAAGGCAAAATGTCATAAATGCGACATTTTTGTTATTAACATTTTAAGTTATTAATTTTCAGTTTTCCGAAAATGAGTCATCGGTTTATGATTAACAAATTCTTTAATAATGATCTTATTTTCTACGATGTTGATGTTCGGATTGTCGTCTAGATCGGTGATTTGTAGTCTCTCAGTCGGAATGTTTTTGACTTCTTTGGTTTCTCGACGGTCTCGGGCGCATCTTCAGTCGTTGTTTGCTTACTCGGCGGACTTCTTTCTTCGTTGGTTTCGAATTTCTCGGGAAGTGATTCGTTGACTTTCGACGGTGATGACGTCTTTTCTTCGACTGTTTTCAGTTCAATTACGACTGGCTTTTCGTTGTTTTGCTGTTTTATTGAGGTTTTAGTAGGCGTCGACGAATGAGTTTTTGTATGGCGAACCCGCTTATAATGATTGATAATATTCCGATTGTTGATGCCGATCCAATTGTTATTTTCTTATTGGCTTATTCTTTTTGGTGGTCTAGTGCTATTAGTGACATTTTTTCTTCGTTTTCTTCTATCCCTTGACCCCAAGGTTCAAATTTGTCGATGATTGTAGCTGGATCTGTAAATTTTGTTAGTAGATTAGGAGTATCGCTGTTAAATTTGAGGCTCGAGTTTAACGTTTCCAGAGATAGGTTGAAGCTCGGAGCGATGAGGTCGGTTTTTGTGGACTCTCTTGCTGTCCCTCGGATTTTATATTCGTTACAATTTGCTTTGCATCTTTGTTGGAGGTGTATTAGTCCGGTTCCATTAATTATGATGTTTCCGGTTGTCAGTTCTGGGCATTTCCACTGGATGTTTTCCTCTTTGCACGTTGAGTATGCCCACGTTTTTTCTCGTTCATTTTTATCCAGGTTAGTTTACATTTTTCGATGATCCTTACGATCATCGAAATGTTATTACGATCATCTCCTCATGTTCATCGAGCCAAGCAGAAGAAGAAGAAGAAGAAGAAGAAGAAGAAGAAGAAAAAGCTACTCAAGGATCTTCAGTAAGCGAGCAGGGCTTACAACTACAGTGCAGCGTAAGTGGGAATTCTGCCATACGACCATGGCTTCTTGAAGGCATTTCGAAGATCACAAAACTTGCAGAACATTATAACCGAACAAAAATGTTCGGTTATAATACCGGCACCTTCCCTCAAACTTGGGTAATTTTTCTTACAAGTAGAATAATTTGGTCTTGAAAAAGACCGTTGTGATAAAGGCTACGTAGTAGTCTTGAGATGACTTGTTAGTCACACGCTCTTAAATAAGAGCCTTAACTAGAGTTGGCCTTGAAAAAGACCGTTATGGTCAAGACTACGTAGTAGTCTTGAGATAACTGGCTATTCACACGCTCTGTAAAAGAGCGATGAATAGGGAGCTCTAAGAAGAACTGTTTAGATTTTTTAGCCCTTAAAAGAGCTGTTTGGATAGTACTCAAACGTCGATGTTGTTGAAACTGGCTCAGTGTATCCAATGTGATCCGAGTTGACCGAAGGAATACCTGGAGTTGAGAATAGCCAAGCCTTGCTCGCTTGCTATCCAAAATACTGCACTGTAGTTGTAAGCCTTGCTCGCTTACTGAAGATCCTTGAGTAGCTTTTTCTTCTTCTTCTTCTTCTGCTTGGCTCGATGGTTTGAAGTGGACTGTGACGGTAGCTCTCCTCGCTGCCTCTTTTAAACAGTCTGGTTATTTGAGAGGGGATTGGATTAGGTGAATGCATTGGCTCGCTAGCTCCGATGGACTGAGTGGGGGTTTCGAAGGTAGCGGCCCAATAATAACTTAGAATAATTTCCCACTATGATTAGAATGATTTTCCACTAGCTCTCTCGTTATGGTCCGTGCTTTTGTCAGTACTATGACTAGCTCTCTAGTCATGGTCCGTGCGATTGTTGATGCCAAATGATAAGTTTGAGGGTTTTTCAACATTCTCCCCCCCCCAAATTCTGCAGGAATGCAGAATTTTAATCTGATGACTCTTGGTGAGGAGCTAGTGGGAGAAGGGCTAACTTGATAATTGGTCTAGTAAGAGTTGTTGTAGCTATCTTGAGAGTGACTACTCGAGTAAGTCAATCTTTCCCAGGGTGAAGTTGGATTACTCTCGCGAGAGGCCATTTTGAAGGAGGAAGTCTTTCATCAGTTATTAGCACTAAAGACCCTATTTTAATATCGTCTTGTTGGTTGTGCCACTTTGAGATGGACTGATGTGCAGATAAGCATTCTGCTGACCATCGATTCCAGAATTGTTGAAATCGTTCCTGGATCCGTTGAAATTAAGATAGTCTTGACTCGTTCACGGAAGTTAGAGATGGTTCAGGTATACAGTTGAGCGCAGCTCCTCGAATGAAATGGCCTGGAGTTAGGGCTGAGAGATCTTCTGGATCATCTGATAGAGCACTGAGAGGTCTTGAGTTGAGTACTGCTTCAACTTGTGCTAAGAGAGTAGAAAAATCTTCAAATGTGAACCTGGTTTCTGATATTGACGATTGGAGATGACGTTTGACAGATTTCACTGCAGCTTCCCATTTTCCTCCCATGTGCGGTGCTCCTGGGGGATTAAATTTCCAATTTGTACCATCATTAGTGAGTAGACGTTGAAGCTCTTTTGATTCCGATGTAGCCTGGGAGAAGAGACGTTTCAATTCATTGTCAGCTCCTTTGAAATTAGTTCCACAATCGCTATGTAGTGTTTTGCAGATTCCTCGTCGACTAGAAAATCTTCGAAATGCCTTCAAGAAGCCTTCAGTTGAGTAATCTGAGACTGCTTCAAGATGAATTGCTGACGTTGAGAAACAGACGAAGACTGCTATCCACCCTTTAAATTTCTTTGCACCTCTTCCTTGGAATGTCTTCAATGTGATTGGTCCAGTGTAATCAACTCCAGTTGTTTTAAAAACTAATGATGGAGTTACTCGAGATGACGGAAGAGGAGCCATGAGCTGTTGTGTTCGGACTGCTCGGATTCGGGCGCAGACCAAGCAGCGTTGGATAAAGGACTTAATTGGAGCTCTTCCTCCTAATATCCAACATTGACGTCGTAGGTACATTAGTGTAAGTTGAGTTCCACCGTGGAAGGTCCGGGTATGAGCATCTGCGATGAGAAGTTCAGAAAGCTTACATTGCCCGAGGTAAAATGGGTGGGTGCTTGCTGTCATGATCAAGTTGAGAATTTTGAAGACGTCCTCCAACTCGAAGTATACCTTGATGATCTAATCTTGCAGTTAGTCTAGAGAGGGCATGAGACTTTGCTAGGGGTTTCCCTGACATGATGGTGCTGATCTCTGATGAGAAGTATGCTTGCTGAGTTGCTTTTATCCAAAATAGTTTTGCTTTCTCTAAGTCTGCAGGTCCAATTGGAGATGTTGATACGTTCGAGTTGGGGATCCGTTTGAAACATGAGATGGCTGTGTTTTCTCCGATTAGAGAGGCGAACAAATCTGAGAAGGCTCTCCAATCTCCGAAATTACCGGAGAATGGTGGGATTGGAATCTTTGGTAATGATGATGGTCGTACGGCAGAATTACCCACTTACGCTAGTGTTAGCTAGAGATACTCCACTCGCAGGAGTAGCTGCTTCAAGTTCAGCTATCCTTTCGTCAAGCGCAGCTTGAATATTAACAACGCATTGCATTGCCGTTTCGTAGGCGTTATTCTTAACGTATGGATCATCCAGAGGGATCTCAGCCTTGGATAAGATGATCTTCTCATGCTCAGCTTCAAACTTCTCCCAGTTGGTCTTGAGCATTAGCAGCTTTGCCTTGGCCACGTGGATGTTGAAATTGTTGTGTGCTCCTGCGTTGATCTCCTTGCTGAGAGACATGATGAAGGTGTACTTGGACTGCTGCAGCGACAGTCTTGCCTGAAGTGCCGACATCCTTGAGGATTTGAATAACAAAACTTCCCGCAGCACTTAGTGCTCAGCAATGCGCAAAGTAGTGAAACCCAATCTCAAGAAATGTTACGCACGCTTAGAGATATGTCTTGAGATGTCGCTGATCACTACCCAAGCTGAGGGGAGATCCGGCTCGAGGGACCACAAATGATCTTCTCATGCTCAGCACAACACAAAAATGTTCGGTTATAATACCGGCACCTTCCCTCAAACTTGGGTAGTTTTTCTTACAAGTAGAATAATTTGTTAGTCTTGAAAAAGACCGTTGTGATAAAGGCTACGTAGTAGTCTTGAGATGACTTGTTAGTCACACGCTCTTAAATCAGAGCCTTAACTAGAGTTGGCCTTGAAAAAGACCGTTATGGTCAAGACTACGTAGTAGTCTTGAGATGACTGGCTATTCAAACGCTCTGTGAAAGAGCGATGAATAGGGAGCTCTGAGAAGAACTGTTTAGATTTTTAGCCCTTAAAAGAGCTGTTTGGATAGTACTCAAACGTCGATGTTGTTGAAACTGGCTCAGTGTATCCGATGTGATCCGAGTTGACCGAAGGAATACCTGGAGTTGAGAATAGCCAAGCCTTGCTCGCTTGCTATCCAAAATACTGCACTGTTGTTGTAAGCCTTGCTCGCTTACTGAAGATCCTTGAGTAGCTTTTTCTTCTTCTTCTTCTTCTTCTTCTTCTGCTTGGCTCGATGGTTTGAAGTGGACTGTGTCGGTAGCTCTCCTCGCTGCCTCTTTTAAACAGTCTGGTTATTTGAGAGGGGATTGGATTAGGTGAATGCATTGGCTCGCTAGCTCCGATGGACTGAGTGGGGGTTTCGAAGGTAGCGGCCCAATAATAACTTAGAATAATTTCCCACTATGATTAGAATGATTTTCCACTAGCTCTCTCGTTATGGTCCGTGCTTTTGTCAGTACCATGACTAGCTCTCTAGTCATGGTCCGTGCGATTGTTGATGCCAAATGATAAGTTTGAGGGTTTTTCAACAGTTACATTCTGTGAGATTTTCGGTTTTCGGGTTCATTAGTAACTCCATTTCGCAATCTACTTCATTTTCTAGTTTAGTTATTTTTGTTGGGATGTCGGTTGGGCAGGCCATATCTGGTCCAATGGGCTTGCAGTTGTCGACATAGTCTTGTTCGGCGAGAAAGTATCCTTCGAATGCTGGTTCTGTCACGAGATATTTTAATGTAGGTTAAATCGTCAATGTTGATGTTTAGTCTCCAATTTTCTCGGGCTTGGGAAGTGATTTTAGTTCGTATGCTAGCCATGGTGTTTGTTCGAAGAGTGGTACGGTTATTATTATCAGGAAGTGACCGTTCGTTTTTCTTGTTTCTATTGTTAATATTTTTGCCAGCGTATTAATGTCCATGTGGTCCAGAGGTTGGGGTGGATTTAAAGTCGGATGTTTTCTGATCATGTCCGCGGTCGCTTGGTTGAGCTGTTTAGCTGACACTGTTAAATAGGTCAGTTTGCCCCACTTTGCTTCCTCTATGGCTTTTTCTGCGTTATTAAGAGTTCTTAAGTGGTTAGTCATCCGGCGAATGTTTTCATCTCTTATTATTGAGAATAATTGGGTCCTTTGTAGGTCAGTTACTTGTTTATTTATTGATTGTTTCAGGGATGCTGAAGTTCGGGCTAATTCTTTGATTCGCTTGGTTATGTTAATTTCATGTTTCAGGATTTCGTTGATTTCGCTCTCAATAATGTGAGTGTTATTTTGGGACAGGTGTACTAATTCTCTGTTATCTTGATATAACTTGTCTAGCTCTTTGGTGATATGTTCCTTGTCACTGTAGTCCATGGTCCCAAATAACTTTCGTGCAATTGAGCCTACGAACCCGAACCACGGTGCTCTTTTTGTGCGGTTCTGTGTGTGTAATTCTTCAAGTTGTGGGTCTTCGAGGAACTGTCTTAGCCGGTGTTTTGCTTGTTCGACTTCGGCATATATTTCTCGGTGGGTGATGGTCCTTAGGTACGACATGCAAGATGAATGATTGAATTTCAAGGAACATATCCCATAAGCCTCCCATAGATTTTGATTCAAGTTTAGATACAGAGTTATCAGTTTTTTTATGTAAATTGAGCTAATTAGTTGCCATTCTTCCCTGATGAGGTGGATTCTTTTGAATGGATCGTATAATAGCCCCAGATTCACTTCCTCTGCGCCCCACGCCAAGTATCTGAGCCCCAGGAGAAAAAGTGGTACAGTGTTCATTTTTTTTATAAAAAAATTTTTCGTCTATATATATACATATGCTGAAACAAACAACTTGAGTTCTTTTTAGTCGAATTTTTCGCAGCTGGGTGTTTTAGCTGTATTCGGGTGGAGTAATTTCCGTTTTCCGTTTTCTTTTTCTATTATTAAATTCGAAGTTTCGTTTATTTCAACTATCTCATATGGGCCGGTATAATAACGGTCTAATTTATTTTTCCTAGGTTCTTTTAAAGTATATATAAGGTCTCCTACATTAAATTTTGCCGGGTGTATGTTTGTCGAATCGGACTTTTGACTCGTGTTTAGCTCTCATTGAATTTTCCGCGGTTTTTCGTTGAATTTCGGAAATTCGACTAATTAAGTCTGCTAGATAATCGTTATATGATTCGATTTTACTAAAGCCCGGAAATTGAGTCGGACTCCGAGCTTTTCTTCCGTACAAAATTTCATATGGTGTAAATTTCGTGGCTGTATGTACCGTGGTATTATAATTTAGCATGGCAATTGGAATGTACCGATCCCAGTTATTGAATTTATCTACATACGCCCGGAGGTAGTCGACTAAAGGCTGATGAGATCTTTCTAGGGCTCCGTTCGATTGTTGATAATAAGAGGAAGTTGTTATTCTTTGAATTTTTAAAGCTTTAGCTAGTTGTTGGATGAGTTTGATTGTAAATGAGGTGCCTTTATCTGAGAGAATTACTAGGGGGCACCCGTAAAGAGCGATGTAATGGTTTAATAGAGCGTCTGCAACAGTTACTGCTCTGATATCGGGGAAAGGAACTGCAGCTGCGGCTTTGGAAAAATTGTCTTGGATGGTTAAGATGTGTACGTTTCCGTCAGGGGTCATCGGTAGGGGTCCTACTGTGTCTATACTAATTTTTTCGAAGGGTTCGAAGGGTGTATCGGTGATGGACATAGGTTGTTTTGTTTTTATTCGCGTGAGTTTATTTTTCTGACATATCTCACAAGCTCGGATATAATTATAGATATTATCTTTCATTCCTGGCCAGTAATATTTTTCGCGAATACGCCAATACGTTTTTACTACTCCTTCGTGGCCCCCTATTAAGCTGTTATGATTTTCTTCAATTATTTTGGTTCGGTGGGGTTCATCCGGTACTTCGATATTCCCTTCACACTGAGTAATTGCTATCGGACAGTCTTTTAATTCGTGTGATAAGTAGGCTTGAATATTTAAATTGTCAAATTCATCCCCTTGTTTTGCACAGCGAAATGAATGGATGTCGTGTTTGTTCATCGACTGTCGAAGATTTTTCAATCCTTCGATCAGGTCGATTGGGTCTAATTTTTCGAAATGTTTTGTTTTGATAAATACAGTGAAGATTTTACACATCTCTAATTTGGTGATGAATACGTCTCCTTTTGTAGGTTTTGAGGCTTGAAGATCGTCCGCGTTTATAAATTTTAGGTCGCGGAGCAGTTTAGCTACGGGTTTTACTACTTCGCAATTAGCTGCTTAAAAGTGCACTAAGTGGTCTCGAGCGTAAGTAAGTCCATCTCGGCTAGTTGTAAATTTAATTTTTATTTCGGACCTTTTTGGCGGGATACTTTCGTCTGAACTCGAGGGTGATGATATTCTTGGTCGATGACGTCTTTCGGCAAAAATATTTTCAGCCTCTTCGAAAGTTGGAGGGTCATAGGCGACAAAGGGTGGTCCGAATCGGCGATTGCCTACATCATCCCCCACTGTTATATTCCCGCTTGTTGCTGACTTATT
Source organism: Cotesia chilonis (assembly GCA_018835575.1). Taxonomy (NCBI): domain Eukaryota; kingdom Metazoa; phylum Arthropoda; class Insecta; order Hymenoptera; family Braconidae; genus Cotesia; species Cotesia chilonis. The sequence continues at coordinate 361,257 of RJVT01000085.1, read as the reverse complement.
TTTGTTTTTATTCGGATCGTGGGATTTTTCGGGATTATTATTCGATTTGTAGTTCATATTATTTTGTGAATTGGTCGATTTAGTTGTATTGGGTAATGTTTCGTTTGATCCTGCTTGTTCCGGTTCGATAAGGGTTTTATTCGCGTCGTCCGACTCAGTTTCGACCATTTCGTTTATTCCCTTGCCGTTTTCGTCTACGATTTGGCGGCTTACATGATCGTAACGGATACTCATAGCCTTCAGTTCATCAGGAATGAGGACTCTTTCGAAGATTGGTGTTTGGGGTTCGTCATCTACGTATCCTATAAATCGGGATTGAATTGTATTCTGTGGCGTTAGAGAATTTTTATTTGGTCGATTTTCTTTTTCATCGTGTGTGTTGACGACGTTTCTTGTAATAACAATTTCTGTTGAGGTCGAAGGCTCTGGTTCTATGATGATCGGGTATTCGGTTTCGCTGGGATCTTCGCTTCTTCCCGTTTCTTCTGCACTGGTGTCGCTGCTTGATCCTTCCTCAAGGTTATCGCTGTTGTCTCTAAGTAATTCGTCGACATTAGTTGCAGGTGTTGTGTCGTCGTCTAAGGAATCTTCTTCACTTCGCCAGAGTGGAGGCATTTTACTTAATGATTGGCGGATAGTTTTTGCAGTTTCAGAACTAGTTCTTTTCATTTTGGCTAATTTTTGGGGGGTGTAATTGAATATTGTTTCTTCTAGACGCATTTTCTCTAGAGCCTTTTTCTTGTAAGAGTTATTTTACTAGATTTTACTTAGACAGTATTTTATTAGATTTTTTTGTTTCAGTGGCAGCCGTGATGCGCAGCGCTAAGGAGTTATTTTCTGTATTATTATTTAAGGTGTTGTCTAAGGGCTCGGGAAGACCTTCTGGGTTGTATAAGAGTCCTTCAGCGTATTGGTCGGTGATTTTATGATGGACTACGACATTAAATTTATATCTACTCAATTTAGACTGCTATTTTGCTTGTCTTTCGGTGACAGTCGCGCTGTCCCTTAGCCAGGTGACACAAGGGCTACTGGTTATTAAAGTAAAATAACCTTGCGTAAACTACCGCAAGGCATTGTTGTTCAATGTCGGTATATCGGGTTTCGGTGTCGTGAAAGACGCGTGAGACACATGACACTATTTTCTCTCTGTCTCATTCTAGGTCATCGTTCCCCTCTGTCGTCGTTTGACTGAGAATTCCCGATATTCCCGAGTCTGACGCGCTGACAGCTAGGATGAAGAGTTTGTTAAAATCTGGGTATTTGAGAAATGAGTCCTCACAGAGGGCATTTTTGATATCGTCAAATGCCGTTTGCGCTTCTTCGGTCCATATAAAAGGCATTGTTTTTCGCGTAAGGTCTGTTATGGGCTTAGCCCTTTCAGCGAAATTTTGGATGAATCTTCGATAATAATTGGCAAGTCCCATGAATTTTCTGGCTTCCGTATGATTTTTAGGTCGTGAGGCATTCTTAAGTGATGAAATCTTTTTAGAGTCTGGTTTCATGCCTTCTTTCGTTATTAAGTGGCCTAAATAATCTACTTCCGGACAGACAAATTCACATTTTTCAGATTGGAGGGTGAGACCCGCTTCTCTCAATTTATTGAATAATCTTTGAACTCTCACCCCATGTTCTTCTAGAGTTTTACCATAGCTAACTAAATCGTCGATATAAATAAATAATTCCGTCCCTTTTAACCTGCTTGAGGTGGAATCCATCATTCGTTGGAAGATAGACGGAGCGCATTCTAGGCCAAAAGGCATGCAACAATATTCCCAGTGGCCATCTGGGGTAAAAAATGCCGTTTTTGGTTCGTCTGCGGGGTGCATTGGGATTTGATGAAAACCCATGGTGAGATCGCCTAGCGAAGACGCTGAAGAAATAAGCGTCGCCTAGCTGGTCTAAAATATCGATAATTAGGGGTAAGGGATAGGCATCCCCTTTAGTGATTTTATTTAGTTGCCTAAAGTCAATAACCATCCTATATTTTTTTATAGAAGGGTCATTAGATTTTTTTGGTACAATCCACAAAGGTGAATTGTACGGAGAGTTAGATTTTCTAATTATTCCTTGTTTTTCAAGATTTTCGACCTGCCTGGCGATTCCTTACTGATGTTCTGGGGGAAATCAGTATTGTTTTATTCTCACCGGTTCGTTGGTGGTAATTTCGATCCGGCAGGTGAAATTTTTCGAGCGACCTAACTTATCTCCAGGGAGGTGGAAGACGTCGTGATTATTTTTTATAAGATTCTTAACTTGCTCTTTTTCATCCTGATTGAGATGACTTAACGGTATTTTTTGGAGTAGAATTTTAATACGTTCTTGTTTGTCGGTTATTCGGTTTGAGTTTCCGATAGAAGGGGCGTCAGATTCGTCCCCCTCTGAGCTAGGATTATCAAATTCGAACTCTTCGAGTGTTTGTAGTCCTATGTCTATATCTACTGGGTTAGAATTGAGGTTAATAATCATGCACATGGCGTACCCGTCATCTACTTTGACAACAGCTTCTCCTCCAAGTACCCCTTTCGGAAGATTCATTCGGGGGAGGTATCCCTCGCTTTTTTCAAAATCTTGGACAGGTACAGCTATTGCTACTTTCATACGAGGTGGTAATGTGTAGCTGGAAGAAGGCTTTGTTTCAAGGCTAAAAGGTGTCGGTTTTGAAGGGCAAGACAATAAAACTAGGGTTTGGTTATCATAAGAGATTTTCACCTTCTCGGCTTCGAAAAAGTTGTTTCCTAAGATTCCCACTCCGGGGAATGGTAAATCTTCTCGACAAACTTGGAATTCAACTTCAATATTAAGCATTTTCAATGTAGTTGCTCCTAAGGTCTCGAAGGTACTATCACTGAGCCCTCGAAATCTCCTAGCTTTTCCAATGTCGATAATGACTTCGGGTTTTAAAGCGGATGCATTGATGAGGCATACACCCCCCCCTTATCGATGAGGAAGCGCTGATAATTGCCTAGGAGTAAGTTACACGATACGTGAATTTTTGGCCCAGTTCCTAGAGCGAGGACCTTGTGCTCTGAGAACTTTCTTGGGTTAATTATCGGGATTGGTTGAATAGGTTCATTTTTTGTTACTAAGGCGTTCCAGTAAAACGAGATGGTTACGCGTTCTTGAATAAAAAATTCATTTCCGAGAATGGCCTTATAACCACCAGATGGTTCTGGTACGAAATGGAACGTGAATTTGACTCCGAATATTTTTAGATTTATGGAACCGGTTATGGGCATTGAGCTAGTAGCAATGCCTCCTACTACTCCTGTATTTTCGATGTTACAGAGGACCTCGTCGCATAATTCTTCAATACAGAGTAAGTTAAGGTCGGAGCCGGTGTCCAGGAGTGCGTTTACTCCCCCATTTCGAAGTGCTGGGCTTCGTATGTGAACTGTGGGACCTCTTCCTGTGGTTAAGCACTTTGGTTCGTCCTTGACTGTGCTCGTAGCTCTGCTGCGGTCATCAGTTGTTGGTCTGCTGGTCCTGGTGATGACGTCAAGTTGTTCGGAGTTGGTAGTTTTTCTTGTCTCGGGGGAGGCATTGGTTCTGTCATGGTCGCTTGATGTTCTAGGACTTGGTTTTGGGGGTTTTGTAATATTGATCGGTTGTATTGATTCGGGAAACTCCGATATTGGCCTTCGGTTGACGAGCGCCTGACCCGTTTAAAGGGTCGTACGCGTCTCGATGTTCTCCCTTTGGGCAAAATGGACAGTTGCAAATTATCGTAAGGTCAGCCTTATGCCGTAATTTAGCTTCTTCCGAATCTTCGTCTTCTTCGAAGTGTACAGCCTTTTTTGTTGGACTTAATATCCTCGGATGGTAACGGTTTTGATTATAATTTTGGAAAGTCCGCGGCTGGTAATAATTTTGAATTCTGGGGATAAATTGAAAGTTTCGATCGGTTCCGAACGCAAAAGTGGAACCCATTACTTGTTGTTCGGGTTGATAATTCGGACTGTAATAATTGTCTTTGTAACTGTCGTGAAATGGATCCTCATAATAGTCTGTAGGATGTTGGGGTCTAGAAGTGATCGTCCTTGGAGTTTGACTGTATTCCTGGTACGTTAAAGTGCGAGGCAGTTAGCGATAATTGCCTCGATCGTTATAATCTCGAGATGAACTCGGCATTTGCGGGTAATGTCTGTTACCGTCATGTCTGGATCGTCTGTGGAATTCTACTGAGGGCGGTAGAGATTCGCCAGGTATAAGTCCGTCGTCTCTCATAGATCGTCTACGTTCAGGTTTTCTGTATGCGTCATTTTCGATGGCTTTGTACATGTCATCTAGGGTTTCGGCTCTTCTTATTTTGCATAGGCATCTTAAGAAGTCTGGCAAGTATTCGTATAGGGTGGTAGCTGCAGTTTTTTCGAATGTTCGTTTTACTACAGGTCTGTCCTCTTCGGGAGCATTAAGTTCAATACGACGAACCATCTCGCTTAACCGATAGTAAAAGTCTTCAATATTTTTTGAATTTTTCGGGGCCGCAGCAGCTAGATTTTTCTGCCAGGTAATGTATGGATCGCCCCTTTTCAATTTTCGAGCTAAGACTAACAAAATATCCTCTACAGAAGCTAGTTCGACGTGTTCGATTAACTTTTTGGCTTGCCCGTATAGTTTTTGGGCTATACGGCGGGCGAAGAAGCCTTGGTTGTCGGCTGGAATGCTTGGTAACCAATTTCTTACTATTCCATCGAATAGTTCGAAGTCTTTTGCGGCATTCGGGCCTTTTCCATTGAAGTACGGGAGCGCGTTGTGTAATTCTTTAGCAAGGGTTTGTATTAAGGTATTCCTCGTTTATAGAGGTATCAACGCGGAAAATTTTTCTTTCCATGGCTCCAAACGGAAAATCGTTAGAGCAAGGGACGAAAAACGTTCCGGACTCGTCCTCAAACAGTTCCACGATTATAGTATGAGATAGTCAGCCGAAATTTAACTATCCTGTATAAGGTATGTATTTAAAGAAGAGTTACAAGAGAGCTTTTTGTTCAAGGAACTAAAAAAAGAAAAAGAAAGTTTGTATTTTACTTGATTTAAATCGCGATTTATTTTTATTCGGTCACTAGGTAAGTAGGTCAACAGCTGTAGAGTACAATAACCGAAAGAAAGATTTGTTATCGCGAGTATAGGGTTACCGAGTGATGAGTACGGAAATGTAAACAAGGAAGAGTCGATAGGTGAGTTTGTAGTAAACAATTTCAAGGTTGAAATAAGAGAAGACTTGAATGCTTCAATCAGACAACAATAATTTTAACCGATTTTAATTTAAAAAAAAAAAGAATTTCTTTTATTATTAAATATATTGGAGAATTGTAGATGAGCGTGGAGTCTAGTTACGAGTATGTTTTAACTGACTACGCGAGGTTAGATTTACTTTTTGCTTAGTTAGCGGAGAGTAAGTTAAGAGAGTGAAGCAAGAGTTTAAAGGAAATTAATAGCGGCAAAAGAATTTTCGAAAAAAAAAAAATTTTGTAAGAATTTCCTTGAACTTTTGCTTTGATGAAATTTGGGACGGTAATAATGGTAGGGGGATGAAGTTTAGACCTTTGTTTTCTTTTCGAGATAAATCTATTTGCAATGGGGATTTAGAGTCGGTTGTATGGATCGGTTTAATGGAACCTTGATAGGGGTTTGAGGTTGTCGAATTTTCAGTATTTTTTCGTTAAGTTCAGGGATTGCTTTAACGTTTTCTAAAACTTTCGGACCACTAGCCTTATTATCGATTAGGTTTTTCGCGGGTTCCGTGTCTTCCTACCAATATCTAGTTTTAATGAGGGGGCGGTGGTATACCCTGCCGTTAATAAAGATTATTTCTGTATATAAAGATGATTTCTGTTCATTTAATCACCGAAATAGTCATAAGATGTTTATAAATATTTGTTAACTATTAATCCTCTATATTGAAAGAGATGAATTTTGAAACAGACGTGAAGTTAACTGAGTATCGAATTATCGAAAAAATATGGTCTCTAATTCCTTATTGGTGGAAGTTGTAATTTCGTGGATAAATAATTAGCTGTGATTGGCAGACATAATTTAATATAGTTTAGTATATAGTCTGAAGATGGGTTACTATAAACATACTGATGTTAGTATATTAATCCACCTTGGATGATTACGATGCCCCCTCATGGATGAAGGAGTGAGACTATTGATACGCGGGATTATTTTAAGTTCGTTGAATGGTTTAAGAGTCGTTCTCAGTTATTGCAGTTTTTTTCATTTCAGTTATTATTAAATTAAATTAAATAAGTACACATCTCGTTAAAAATGCTCTTCTGAATAATAGAAAATTTAATTAAATATTTTTCAGAAGAGCCTTTTTCGTAATCGTAATCGTCATTAAAAAAAGTTTTTTTTTTTAATTTAATTTAATTTCCTTTCCAAATTTAATGATTTAATTATTTTTAATATATTAATATTAAATATTAATAGCTTTATCATGACGTTAACTACTCAATCATTTTTTAAATCCCAAGCAAGACTCCAACTTAAAATCAGTGCCACCAATGCTGACATAAGAAATTAGCCCACATTTTCTTACTTAAGGACGTCCCGCCTTTTCTACACTCCATGACTTAATTATATCTAGAGCTGAGAGAGTGCTTTCTCTCTCTATCTTGAGTCTTGAGTATATATTAAATGATGACTACGTTGCTCAAAATATATTTTTCGCGCTACTTTATAAAATGATTATGTTTATATATTTACGTGATATTATGCAATAAAAATTATTCACTATTGTTTTTATCTTACATAAATGATATCGTGTCTCTAAGTACAAGTTACTCATAATATTCATTAAATCTTAAATAAAAACGAATCCAAATATAGGAGTAATTTTGAATATAGTTGTACATGGCATTTTAAGCCTCAAGCTTTCTGTCCACGAGGAGAGACGCTTTATTCGCCGGTACCAGCTGTAGAAGTAGCACGTGTTTTTTGGTGTGATTTAGTAGCGTGTATACAGTCGTTATTAAAATTTACACTTAGATAGTTATAATTACAATTGTTGTACAAAATGATGACATCAGATGAAGACATTGACAAGTTTGTCAACGGTAGCAATTTTACGTAAGTATTAAAATTATTGTAAATAATCAAGTATGGATTTTAAATAATTAAACAAAAAAGACAGTAGAATGACGCCATGCGATTCTACTTGATTAAATTTTATGTTTGTAGACTTGAGTTTTTTTTAAATACAAGTTCAAATGTATATAAATGTATCCTAAAAAATTTTAAGGGGGTTATCGGTCTATTTAATTGAATAATTATACTTTGAAGGTGGGCAATTTAATATTGGTCTCACGGGGTAATTTCGATATATTGTTACACTGTATACTTTTGTCATAAATTACTCTTTAGAATTAAAAAAAAAAACATTTTAATAACGGTAAATATATTATTAACGATGATTTCAATAGAAAAATATTTATGCTTGTCCAAATAATTAATGAAAGTATTTTAATGGAAAGAAAAATAAATCCTGCCATTTGCTAATGTTGAGTGTTATATCTATAAATTAAGACGTCATATAGTAACTGCCTTCCCTTTACCGCGTAACAGTCGATGTCTATCCCCACCCTGGACTTTGCTTGTGCTTCGTTACTTCTTTTGTTTCTTTTTATTAGTTTAAGTTTATTATATATTATATATAATATATATTTTTATATATTATATATAATAAAAATTAAATTAGCCGACATTTAAAAATTTTTTTTCTTTATTGAAAAAGTGACGACAGAAAAAAAGAAAAGTAAATTTCATTTGTCAACAATTGTAAAAATTAATGCAATTTAAAAAAAATATTTTTCTATTCTAATTTAATTATTAAAAAAAAAAAAAATAAAATCGTCGGCTAACTTTAGTATTATTAAGTTTTTATTAAGCTTTATTATTATTATTATTATTATTATTTAATTTTCAGAAGAATCACCGGCATGATTGATAAAAATTAATGCAATTTAAAAAAATATTTTTTCATTCTAATTTAATTATTAAAAAAAAAAAAAATAAAATCGTCGGCTAACTTTAGTATTATTAAGTTTTTATTAAGCTTTATTATTATTATTATTATTATTATTTAATTTTCAGAAGAATCACCGGCATGATTGAAAGTACCGAGGGTATGAATACCTACGGTAAAACACGCCTCTTTCGTTTCATTGTTAACAACAATAGTCAGCGCCGTATTAGACTTATTGCATGGGATGAAGATGCAGTTGAGTTTGAGAACAAAAGTAAAGCCGACATGGTGAGTAATATGTTCTACCTTAAAAAAGAAGTTTATTCATACGAATTTTTTTACAATTTGAATTAATCATTCTCTACAGGTTTGCTCATTTACGCGATTGAGTGTAAGCCAGTGATGAGAATATTTCAAGCCAGCGGAAGGTCTTGTAAAGAAAGAGCTTCACTTTACTGAATACACGAAAATGGAGGTCAAGGACAATGTACAAACTCTAACTAAAGAAATTCGACTCGTCACGATGAAAGAGATTCCAGAATTGTTTGGGATAGCTCGTAAGGATCAATAACCTTCTAATGATTGTTTTGATTATTAACATCATCATAAATATAGCTGCTATTATTTTGTAGTTCAATTTCTCCAATAATTTATACATTTAATTTTTAAAGGCGTACAAGGATTTCTGACCGACAGAATCTGGTAGCATCGAGAAGAAATGCAAAGTTTACATTTGGTTCTGGTGCTATGACCGATGGAACTCACCAAATACAAATTAATGTCCTTTACTTGCTGAAAATGATGTTATTTATCCCGAAGGGACACACATTCAAGTCACCGGAGAACTTATTCGTGATAGGGCATGTAAGTATATTTTCTTTACAATATATGTTAATACTGATTATTCTTCGGTATAAGTCTTATATTTGATTATTATCGCGAGTTACGAGTAATAATAGTATTTTTTTTTTTTTTTAGTTGGGTTAACAGCCTTGGAATGTTCTAAAATGTCAGACATTCAAAGACTTGATGACAAAGTTATGACTGAAGAGGAATTAGCCAAAAGTTTCACGAGCCCACAGAAACGTGAGAAGAAAGACGAAAATAAGCCAAAGGTTTGATGGGACACTGTCCGAATTTGTTAATATTATTTAATTTAATATCTTTTATTATTCAATACTTTTTCATTACGTTTATTCATTTGTCTTAGGGTCCTCCTCAGATGGAATCGTAGTCGTCATCACAAGTAACATCTTAAACTTACGTTTATAAAAGTATTGAAAAGTCTAAAGAGTATTATTATTCATATATAAAATTTTTTTAAAAAGATTAAAACGTAAGTCAAAATAATAAGCTGTTGACTTGTTTTAAGATCACCAGATTGATATATTGATCCGTTTAAAACATTATAAATGTTTAAATATCATAAACTAAAGGATACATATATAAAGATATTTTATGAGTTTTTAAGTGTTACGCGCTAAAGAGTATATATTTTTAATTTATGCTAAAAAGATATTAATAGGTATAAAAAGTCCATATTAATTAAGACTATGATAGATGATTACTCGCAATACAAAAAAGCCATAAGTTTTGTTTAAAATAATGCTAAATAGGTATTAAATTAACCTTTTACAACTCTTCAGAGCGTAAATTTTCTTACTTTTTTTTTTTCAATACATTGCATAAAGGATTTTTAATTTTTATAATTACTATTATGGGCAAGTGATTTATTATTTATGTTTCATTATACAATAGCTTTGATAGTTATAAAAGACAATTAAGTTTTCATTTAAGATTGTGCCCACAATCATTCTAAAAGTGCTATGTATTTCATTTATTGAAAGTTTTTTAATACTGTTAGCTATGTCGTTTGCATGAATGATTATAAATTTATTATATTATTAATTTGATAACATTCAAAATTATGTGTTATTAACTGTCTCAGTTCGCAAAGGTTATTATTATTTATTAATTGATATTTTATGGTTTATGTTTATGCACGAACACAATTTTTATGACTAAGTATGGATCTCTAAAAACTTATTGCTTATAACTTTTGCGACATAAACTTATAATTTTGCTTTTTATTCGGTTACTTTTCTGTACAATAATTTGTTAGATTTATAATCACCGGATAGAAGGTAAGTGAAACGTCGTGATGTAAACATTTATAAGAAATAATATTTATTTATTTATTTATTTATATATATGAAAACGCCACTCGGCAATTATACAAAGTATTTACATATAAAAGTGTAAAGTGATATAAAGAACTAATATCCACATAAAAGAATTCAGAATCCACTTACATAAATTTAAATTAAAAAAGAAGTAATTAAAAAAAACGACCCTCATTAAAAAAAAGAATTAGAAAGAATTCAAAATGATTTGATTTTTAATCATTTTGAATACTTTCTAATCCTTCAAATCCTTTTTAATACTATCTCTTATGGGCATTTAACATGTGAGATCATTTTTAATTCTTTTTTTTAATAGGGGGAAGAAAATGAAAAAGAAAAAGAAAAAAAAAGGAAAAATATTGCACAGATATTTGTTATCATTTTATTCGATGACAGTATGCCACAATTGAAGTGGACGGGCCAATGTCTGATTGTCACTTAGTAACTTAAAATTTAAAATTCCCGCAACCTGCGCGCCTTTACTTTCGATTATTAAACAATCGATACGAAATAACTACACTGAACTGGAAATTTTTTTATTGATAGTAAATAATGCATAATGCATCTTACAATCTGTGTAAAACAGTTCATTAATTCAATAACTTTTTATTAAACATTTAATGTCTAATATATACTGAAAATAAAATATATTCTCCAGCTAAAAAAATAAATTGATTTTGCAAGTGCAAATACATCCTGTGGTTTTTTATTTTATTGACAGGAATAACCTACAATTATAAAACGCCTTAAGAGTGATCAAAATCGCACATGTCGACGTGATTTGTACATTTCAAAATTGTAAATTATTGTTGTAATGATTTCAACATAACACTTTCGAGATTAGGTCAACAGTTAATATTCGTTGTTTCGTATTATTTTAAGGCTCGTTTCGGCATCTACGCTGTGTAAGTATATGAAGTTAAGTTATTAATGAATTTATCATCAATCGTAATTATTGTTTAATAATTTTATTATTAAAAATTAATCTTTAACTTATGTGGTAATGATTAATATTATTATGGAGATTTAAAAGAAAGAAATAGACCTAATTATACAAATATAGTACACGTTCAATCTGTAAATTATTTGTGCACTTTATGGACTCATCATAATGGTATTACTAACAATAGTAGATATTCTAATAATTCTTGCACATTTGCTAATAATAAAACTAATCTAAAATAAACCACGAAGATAAATACTCTATTGAAAATTACAAAAATAAAATCATTTATAGTATTTTTATGATTAATTAATTATTAAATATGTCAAAAGGGTTTATAACTTTTTCACTGATTTCGATACCATCCTGTGTTACATTTTCTCTAAATTCTTATCGATTTTAGATTTCTGTTAATAATCTTTTTTTTTTATTATTTTTTTATAATCTCATTATTAATTTTAACTTGTCTTTATTGTTTCAGGTCCCACAAAAGGATAAGAAGATTTATGATATACATCACAAAGAGATATAAAGATTTCAGAATTATTAAGACATTAAATGACAGAACCACTGAATTTATGAATTATTTGAACTTATAGAATTTTGAATTATTTGAACTTACAGAATTTGAATTGACTAATGGAAAGATATTATAATTATAAAAACATAATAATGAAATACTGACTAAAATAAATCAACTATAATCGAAATTTGAGTAACCAAAATATTTTAAAAATAAATATATCAATGAAAATAATTATCAAGAATTATATATTGACTGCATAAAATACATTAAAAGTATACCAAGAACATATGAAATAAATTAAATAGTACTTGAAAATACGAAAAAAATGAAATCATTTAAAATACATATATCACAACAAATAGGTAGAAAAATTGTAAATTAATATTGCTTACTAAGGAAAGACTTTTTAAACTTAATTGCTGTCACTTTATTGATTCACATTAATTATATGTTTTGATCCTAAATTAATAAACAATTATTTTAAAAGCACAAAATTATTGAACTGCGTGTTTTGATTTTAATTTTAACATTGTAAGAATTCGTAACTATACGACATTTGCAATAAATAAAAATTTAAATACAGAATTATAGCCGTACTTTATTTCTATACCTTTTTTCTAATTCATAAATATTATATATATTATAATAATACTATTTAATATTATTTAATGATTTTATAACTTTTTTTTTTATTTAATCATACGAAGTTTTTTATTGTTCGTTTTCTTTTTTTTCCATTATAGTTTTAATAATAATAATGCCTAGAAAAAAATTGAAAGGACGGCAGACGAGAAAGAAGCACATAAACGCGCACAACTTGATAAAAAAAATACGACAAGGAGATTAAAAAGATTAAAAAATGATAAAAAAGTTAACCCCCCCCCCAAAAAATCCATGAAAATTAAACGTATAATACAATTTGACAAATGTCAACAATTGACAATAGATCTTACAAACAATCAAAATGACCCAACTTCTTCAATGGATGTATTTTACAATAATAATGTAATTAGCGGCAATACAGTTGAATTATCTGATCATTGTTATTGTACATCAACCTCTCAAACTGATTCCATTAGACATATCGACATTACAAATCCTAATATGAATTATCTAAATGAACCATCAACGTCCGACGGTATTTATCACATTGATAATGCTCACAATGACAGAAACATGAAGAACTTTCTTGGCCATAACTTTCAATTAACTAATTCTCAAAATAGTTCAAATACACCAGTTGACAATCACAGTACTTTAAATGACAATTGTGCGGATGATCAAGAGACTTATAACAACGTTTATCATATTAATAATCAATGTAATGAAAATATTCACAATTACTTTGAACATAGTTATAGTACATTTGCGCCTCAACATAATTCGAATCAATCTGCCGACGATCAAAATGTACTTTATACTACTAACGCGGTTCAAAATAATGACATTTTTCCGGAACATTATTTAGGACCTATGAATATAATTTGTAATAATTGCCAAGCACGACATTTTGCTGATGAACAAGTTGCCGATAAGAAAAATTCTTTTAACGATTGTTGTAGTCATGGTGAAGTAACACTCAATAGTCGACCAGAAATTCCTTTATTTTTACAAAATCTTTTCAATGGTTCTCATACAAAATCAAACCATTTCTTCAAACGAATACGGTATTACAACAGTTTATTTTCGTTTGCTTCTTTCAATGCAAATTTAGTAAATTTTAATAATAGATGTCCTGGTCCATATTGTTTCAAAATTCAAGGTCAAATTTACTATCAAATCAATGAATCCTTATATCCTGAAAGAAATGAATTCCCTACAAATGGCCAATTATTTATTGTGGATGCTAATGAAGCATCATACTTTCGCTGTCAACAAAATTCACAATTAGATGCCGAAATTGTTCAAAACATTGAATTAATCATGAGAGAACATAATGAGTTTGCTAAATCATTTTTGATGATGAGAGATGAATTACATGCAGAAACTATTAAGAACAATAATTTCGAACCTGAATTGCAACTACTCTTCTCTCAAAAACCTGGCATGGATAAACGTCGTTATAATTTTCAACGCGTTAATGAAGTTGCTGCTGTTTTCTCTACTACAGCCGATGGAGATATCCCTGAATCATATGTTACAATTAGAAACAAAAATACCAAACAACTAAGAACAGTTAGCACAATGGATCCTAATGTAGAACCTTGGATTTATCCATTATTTTATCCTTATGGTACACAGGGTTGGCATATAAATCTAAAGTGTAATAACAAAAATAAAACTGTTTCACGAAATGCTTATGTTAAATATTATATAGCTATTCGTGATGAATTTAATGTCTTCCTTATGGGTCGTAGATTATTTCAACAATGGGTGTTTAATAGTTATGTTAAAATTGAAAAAGATAGAATTAATTACTGCAGAAATCATCAAAAACAGTTGAGAGCTGAATCATATCAAGGCTTAATTGATTATATGCGTAAACGTAACGAAACTAATCAACAAAACGGAATTAACATTGAATGCCCTGGAAAAATCTTCATATTACCATCAACTTTTGTTAATTCACCAAGGTACATGATTCAACAATATCAAGATGCAATGTGTATCGTCCGCAAGTATGGAACACCTGATTTATTTATTACAATGACATGCAATCCCAATTGGGACGAGATTGTAGAAAATTTACTACCTGGTTAAACAGCAGCTGATAGACCAGATTTGGTTGCTCGAGTGTTTAGTTTAAAAGTAAAACATTTAATTAATGTTATAGTAAAATAAAAGCATTTTGGAACAGTATTAGCATATGTATACGTAATCGAATATCAAAAACGTGGACTTCCACATGTTCATTTATTAGTTACATTAGATAGAGACAGTAAAATAACAACTCCTACAGATGTAGACAAATATATTTCAGCTGAAATCCCGGATCTGGATGACAATAAAACTCTTCACAATATTGTCATGAAAAGCATGATTCATGGCCCTTGTGGAGATTGGTGTTTAGTTGATGGCGAATGTTCAAAGAAATATCCTAAATCATATACGGAAGAAACTACCATGGATGAAAATGGTTATCCTCGATATAGACGAATGAATACTGGTAGACAATACACTAAAAGTCACGATTATAAAGTTGATAACAGACATGTAGTACCTTATAATAAAGAATTATTGTTAATGTTAAATTGCCATATTAACGTAGAAATTGTTGCAAGTATCAAAGCAGTTAAGTACTTATTTAAATATATATATATAATAGACTGTGTCAAAATAAGTTTTTATTTTTTTTTTTCGATTAAGCGTATCTTAAAAGTTTCTTCAATATAAAAAAAAAATTCTCCTAAAATTTGAGCTCAATATCTCAAAAATTGAGCTGGCGCAAGGGGGGGTCCCCTTTCCCATTTAAATAACATTGTAAAATTTTTTTTTTTTATTTTTAAAATTACTACACGAAAAAAATTTTTTTTTCAATTTTGCTTATGACCATCTTGTAGGAAATTTAATTCTCTACAAAATTGTTTAGATCCATTTTTCTTCTAAACTCAACAGAAACGAAGTTACAGAGGGTTGAATAAGAGGAAAAAAATAAAAATCGAATATTACAGTCAATAAAGTTGCTTTTTTTATGATTTATCAAGCAGTGACATCTAACGGATAAAAATAATACTTTTTCATAGGATAGCATCTTTTTATTGTTCTAACCTCTCGTACAACTAGCTTCATTCTGTTTTGTTTACTCTTTCTTCTCGATTAAGACAATATATATTTATTACAAGTGAGGTTAACTAAAAGTCCCTATAAATTAAAGTTAATTTAAAGTTTTTGGATAAAATCCGTTAATAATAATGAATAAAAACAAAATTGTTTATTTAGTTGGTATGTGTAATAGTCAGATAAGTGGTCGTAAATTGCCATCAAACCGACAGGTGATGAGCTTATTTTTTTATAAATATTATTTTTTGAAAAAAAGTATTCATGAAAGTTCAATTGATGTTAGCAATGATGTGATAAATATTTGGAGTCCCACTGGCATAATATTAATTAAATCTAAATGGATAATTAATAAAATAGAAAAGTTATACTATGAGTGGAAAAATTTGAAAAAAAGCTCATCACGAAAAAAGTCTCCGACACATAAGCACAATGAACAGAACTACTGTCGCAAGTTAGGTGATTTATTTAATATATCCTCGAAAAGTAATGAATTGACAGAACGTCAGAAGCAAATGTTAAATTTTGAAAAGAATCAAAATCGATGTCTTCCAGTGTCACCGAATATAGATGATTCAATAATAAGTACTCATAATTATGATGAAGATAACGTTGTCCAAGGTATATAATTAATTCGTTTTATTGATCTTTAAATTCTAATGAAAAATTTTTATTTTTAGAATTGAGTAGGACAATGTCTAACGTCAGTGTATCATCTGAAGAACTGTCTCGTTTTTGTTCATATGATTCAAATGCTTCTCTGAAAAGAACCATATCTAATTTTGAGGATGAAATACCACCATACTTAAATCTGAAAAAAAAAAAGATGAATGTAATGACTCCGTGTGTGACATCTACTTTAGACCGTACTAAAGTAAGCAGTAGACAGGCCGCCTATTTAATCTGTGCTTTTGCAACTTCATTGAATGCTGATATTAAAAGTATCAATTGCAGTGCTAGTTCTATTCACAGACATCGCAAACGATTAAGAAGTTCAATTGTATCCGAACTAAAAAAAAATTTACAAAGTTCTCCTTCTTTAGTACTACACTGGGATGGCAAACTGCTCCCAGATGATGATTCAAAAAAGGTTGAACGACTACCAATTATTGTTTCCGGGGAAAGTACTGAACAACTTTTGGGTGTTCCAAAATTACACCCTGCAACTGGGATTAAACAAGCTACTGCTATAGTTGATATTTTAGATGATTGGAAACTGGAGAATAGTATAAAAGCGATTTGTTTTGACACAACAAGTGTGAATACAGGTAAAATGATGTTCATCAATCGTTCATATATTGCTAGTTTTGATTAAGTGCATTTGAAAAGTATTAATTGACACTTTTGATTTTTTTTTTTTTCAGGAGAATTTAACGGAACATGTCATTTACTTGAAAAACAGTTAGATAAAAATCTTTTGTACTTCGCTTGTCGCCACCATATTTACGAACTCGTCTTAAGAAGCGCTGCAGAAACTTGTTGGCCCGTGACGAATAGTCCAAATGTTCCCATTTTTACTCGGTTTAGGAATAATTGGTCAACAATTGATCAAGAACGTTTTGAAATCGGAGTACAAGATGATTTTATTTATACTCACGTGAAAGATGAGAAAGACAATATTCTACAGTTTATTTCTGATCAAACAAATGTAAGTAATATTTTGATAAAATCATACTATTTTTTAGATGCAATTTCTTATTAAACGTTAATTTATATAATGATTTTTACAATTTTTTTAGATACATCATCCCCGCAATGATTATAAAGAGTTATTAGATTTATCCTGTATCTTTTTAGGAGGTATTCCTTCTACTGGGATAAAATTTAAAGTACCTGGAGCCACTCACCATGCAAGGTGGCTTGCAAAAGCCATTTATTGCTTAAAAATATTTATGTTTAAGAGTCAATTTCATATCAGAGCAGATGAAGTATCAAAACTTGGTAGAATATGTTTATTTATCGTCAAAATTTATATAAAAGGTTGGTTTAGTTGTCCAAGTGCTATTAAAGCTCCGAATCAAGATCTTAATTTTCTTCAGGACCTTATAAAATTTAAAATTATTGATGTAAAAATTTCCGACGTTACTTCTAAAAAATTTGCGAACCATTTGTGGTATTTATCGGAAGAAATTGCCTCACTAGCTTTCTTTGATGATTCTGTGTCACTGGAAGTAAAATCAAAAATGGTTGAAGCAATAAAAACGAGGGAGAGTAAAACTGATAAAAAACGTATTGATGTTGATCGTGGCAATTTAGATTTATTGAGTATTAAAAATGTTGGTGATTTTATAACGAAGAAGTCTATGACATTATTCGAACAGTTTGAACTTTCGAGTGATTTCCTGGATTTACCTCCTTCACAGTGGCCGAGTGATGAAAATTATCTAACTTGCCTATCGTTGTTAAAAAATGTCAAGGTAGTCAACGATATTGCTGAAAGAGCTGTTGCTTTAGTCGAAGAATTCATTCAGTTTGGTTCTAAAGACGAAGAACAAAAACAATATTTGTGGAAAATTGTACAGCATCATCGCAAATTATATCCTTCGTGCAATAAACAAAATTATATCAATCCAACTAGTCAACAGTGAAAAAAAAATGTGTAAATATAATTGTAATTATAAAATAATTGTAATTAACTTCTGTTTTATTATAAACTTTGTTTTGTTATTAATTCGAAATAATGTTAAATTAAAAAATTTTTGATGAATATTGAAGTATATTGACTTAATTAATTGATAAGTTAAAATAATAAATATTTTTCTGTTATTTATTCATTAATTATTTTTTTCCTCTTATTTAACCCTCTGTAACTTCGTTTCTGTTGAGTTTAGAAGAAAAATGGATCTGAACAATTTTGTAGAGAATTAAATTTCCTACAAGATGGTCATAAGCAAAATTGAAAAAAAAATTTTTTCGTGTAGTAATTTTAAAAATAAAAAAAAAAAAAATTTTACAATGTTATTTAAATGGGAAAGGGGACCCCCCCTTGCGCCAGCTCAATTTTTGAGATATTGAGCTCAAATTTTAGGAGAATTTTTTTTTTATATTGAAGAAACTTTTAAGATACGCTTAATCGAAAAAAAAAAATAAAAACTTATTTTGACACAGTCTAATATATAAAGGTCACGATTGCGCTTCTGTAGACATATTAAATCCTGAAACTGAACGTGTAATTGACCATGATGAAATTCGAGAATTCATTGAAGGGCGTTATATTGGTCCTGTTGAAGCGTGTTGGAGAATTTTAAATAAAGAGTTACAACAAAAAAGCCATGCAGTCATAAGATTACCGGTACATTTATCGAATCAACATACAGTTACAATCGATGAATCTGGAACTGATGATGTTATAAATAAAGCTTTAGAAAAACAAACTATGCTAATTGATTATTTTGCATTAAACGCTAGAGACGAAGAAGCTAGGAATTTTTCATATGCAGAAATTCCATCTCACTATGTTTTCAAAAAAAGTTCAAACGATTCGAATGTTCATTCTTGGAACAAGCGTAAAAAACAATTTAATGTCATTGGTAGAATGTATTCAATTTCTCCAAACCAAACTGAATTGTTCCATTTAAGATTGTTATTAATTCATACTAAAGGTGCAACAAGCTTTAATGATTTAAAAACGGTTAATGGAATTACACATCAAACATTTGTTGAAACATGCCTGGCATTAGGGTTAATTGAAGACGATAATGAATGGACTCGGGCATTAGCTGAAGCTGAATCTTGGATGATGCCTCAACAATTAAGAAGACTATTTGTGCGTATATTAATATATTGTCAACCTATTTATCCTCACTTACTATGGGACACTTTTAAAATTTCAATGTCTCAGGATTTCTCAAGGAATTTTGAACAAAACATTGCTAATCAAAAAGCTTATGCTCAAATATCTAGACTATTAATTAGTGAAGGATCAAATTTGGAACAATATCCAACTATGGAACAACTAATTGAACTAGGAAATGATGAAGATGATTCATCATCATATGAAGAGCATACAAATATCGGTAAACTACAATATGAAAAGTTAAATAAAACTCAAAAAGAAATTGTTGATATCATATATGATGCTGTTTTAAATAAAGAAAATCTCAATAATAAACCAACATGCTTTTATATTGATGGTCCAAGGGGATCAGGAAAAACTTTTATTTACACTACTTTATATCATATGTTGAAGGGTGAACAAAATAATATAAGTACGATGGCTTTTACTGGAATAGCAGCAACATTATTACCTGAAGGAAAGACAGTTCATAAAACATTTGGGATGCCCGTACCTCTCTATTTCGATTCATCATCCAACATAAAGAAAAATTCCAAAGAATATGAATTTCTTAAAAATATAGATTTATTCATTTGGGGTGAAGCACCAATGGCTTCAAGGCATGCTTTAGAATTAGTTCATCGTACATTATGTGATATATTAAACAATAATCTACTATTTGGAGGCAAAATAATTGTACTTGGTGGAGACTTTCGACAATTACTTCCAATAAAATTGCATGCAACACGAACAGAGTTAGTTAATTTGTCTATCAAATTCAGTGTATTGTGAAAAGAGTTTTCTAAATTTACTTTAACAGAAAATATGCGAGTTTTGCCTGAAGAAACTGAGATGGCTGAATTTTTATTATCTATTGGTAATGGAACGCTAAACGATAACGATGATTATGTTGACATGCCTGAAGAATTGATAGCCCCTACCACTGCTGATATCGTTGGAGACATCTATGGAAATCTCATAAAAAATAATGATTACGAAAAATTAACTAAAGTAGCTATTTTATCACCTAGAAACTTAGATGTAGATGATATTAATAATAAAGTTGTAGATTTATTGGATGCTTCTACTGGAAATGTTTATGAAAGTATAGATAGTACAGAAAACTGTGATAATGGTGATATTAACGCTGACATATTAGTAGAATATTTACACACAATTAATCCCCCCAATTTTCCTCCCCATGAGTTACGATTAAGATTATATAGTGTAGTAATGCTTGTCAGGAACTTAAGTATTAATGAAGGACTATGTAATGGCACGCGATTATTAATAATAGAGTTTGGAACTACTTTATTGAAATGTAAAATATGAACCGGAGATAAAATGGGTGAAATCGTATTTATCACTCTCTACTATTATCACAATAACGCTTTTACTTTTAAACGTAGACAATTTCCGATAAGATTAGCCTTTGCAATGACAATAAATAAATCACAAGGGCAAACATTTGAAAGTATAGGCATTGATCTTCATAAAGATGTTTTTAACCATGGGCAATTATATGTAGCAATGTCGCGAGTAAAATCAAGAAGTGCATTAAAATTGTATTTACACGAACCAAGAACTAATAATCGCGTGAAAAACTATATTTATAAAGAATTATATGGAAATTAATAACTTTCATATATTAGGTCAACAATTATTTAAAAATTTATCCTTCATTGAATATAATTGCTAAACGATCATAATCTTTAATTCATTCTAAATATGGAGATATGTGATAAAATATCATGTAAATTTAATACATGTCATGAATACCATGCAATACTCTTCCTTATGTTTTTTTTTCTATAACCTCTTTACGTTTGGTATGAATAAAAATTATTTACCCGGTGCCTTTTTATGATAATTTTTAATTAAAGAAAACTTAGGACAGAATGAACAATGAGATCCAAAAAATGTTTCTGATAGTGTAATATAAAATCCACCTACGTCAATGGGCTTATTTTAATTAGTATGAATCAACGAAATATAAATTAACAATGTGAATTAAATTAGGACCATCTAGATTAATATGATAAAAATTGAATTTAAAACGATACTAAAATAATAACTCAAGACATATGTTCAGGTAAAAATTATGTTCTGTTTAAATAACTTAAACAATAATCAATAAAACAATGCAATATACATTCAAGTTATATACGATAAATAACATTAATGTACTATTGTAAATTTTGAATTAAACATAGTTTTTGAAATTTTCTAAATATAGGGTTATGTGATCGAAAGTCATGTAAATTTGGTACATGAAATGATTACCATGCAACACTCTTTTTTTTTTCTGTGTCATTTTGCTTCTGATATGAAACAAAAATATCCCCACAATGCTTTTTATCATAGTTAAAATTAAAAGGCTAAGACTTAAGACAGACCTAAGTCAAAACTTAAAACAGATTGAACGTTAAGCCTCAAAATGACTTTAAAGATGCACTTAAATTATACCTATGTATGTCAATCAGCTAATTCTAATTAGTACGAATTAATGGAATAAAATAGTAATAATGTAAATTAAATTAGGACTATCTAAATTGATATAATAAAAAATTCAAATTGATACAATACCGGACCGAAATTAATAATTACATATCAATGTGAAAAAATAATTCTAAATAAAGAGTGAAATTTTCTTGTTTTATTTTATGTCATTAATACAATTATCTATTTATTCTTTTTTTTTTAATATATGCATTAATTTTTTATATTTATCTATCTATAAAATGAGTGTATGGGGCGGGCACGTTTGAATTTATTAATGGATTTAGTGGACTGCTTCTAGAAGAACTCTTCTCTTTTTTGTTCTTGGTCCCATGGTGTTGGTCATAATTCGTGCTAGGCTAGACACAGTCTTGCTGGCTTTCTTGCATGCACTGTCGAGGTGTTCACGGAAAGATAGTTGAGTGTTGTTCCTCCCAAGTCCACAGCGAATGGTTTTGGGAACCATTTTTGACGTGTCAAAACGACCATCTCGGTTTTCTGTTTGGCGAGTTTCAGGTGATGCTTATCGAGCCAAGTCTCGATGGTGTCGATGGTTTCCCGAACTAGCAGTTCGGCCTCTTCTACGCTGTCTGCCACTATAGTGGCTGCAACGTCGTTTGCAAAGCCTGTTAGCTCTACTTGCTCTGGCAACGGGATTTCAAGAAGCTCGTCGTAGTCTGCGTTCCATAGATCAGGTCCCATTATTGAGCTTTGCGGCACGCCAGCCGTTATGGCGTATTCTTGTGGGCCTTCAGTAGTTTCAACTATAAGCTTTCTATCATCAAGGTAATTGTCGACTAGTGCCAGATTTTCTGGCTCCACGTCAAACTTGTGCTCCAGAGCGTCTAAAATGTCTCCCCAATTTGCGCTGTTAAATGTGTTTTTGATATCTAGCGTGAGGAGAATGCATACTTTATGAGCTTTAAGGCTACCAGTCCATGCTTCTCTCGCTGTCCCTACGACTTTCTGGATCGCGCCGACTGTTGAATGTCCTTTCCGGAAGCCATGTTGGTTTGCGGTAAAACCTCCAACATGATCGATATCGTTCCGTAATCTTCCCTGTATAAGCTTTTCGAGCAATTTCCCAGCAATGTCCAACATGTAGAGTGGTCTGAACGACGAGGGTGTTACAGGGCCACCTTTGCCTTTATCTAGCAGAACCAATCTCTGCCGCTTCCAGACCGCGGGAAACGTGCCAGTTGCCAAGCATGAGTTGTAGATGTTCAGGAGTATGTCTGGATATTCCAGGGCTACAGTCTTGATCACCGATGCTGATATACCATCAGGGCCGGGTGCCTTTCGTGACTTGAGGGTCTTCGCTGCATCCTGTATCTCCTCGATTGTGAAAAGTGTTACACTGTTTTTCACATAATGTCTTTTTTCCCTTGGTTGGTGTTTGGGGAACAGCTCCGCTACGATGCTGCTCATTAAAGCAGGTGATTTCGGCGCTTCTGGTGAAGCCTTTCCAAGTCGTTTGGTGACAATTTGGTAGGCTTTACCCCAGATGTCATCATCAAGGTCATTACAGATCTCTTGCCACAATTTCGCTTTGCTCGCTTTGATTGCCCGGTTGAGGTTCTTTTTGGCCTGCTTATACTCGCTAGAAGTAGATCTTGATTGGGGGAGCGTTTCGCAGCTCTCGTTGCTAGCCGAAGTAGTTTGTGGCATTTCTTTCGGAGTTCTGCTATGTCTGCTGACCACCAGTACGCCGGTCTGTGGAAACTCTGATTTTTCAGCCGTGGCATAGAGGCGTCACATGCGGCAGTAATTTCCTTCATCGTGTTTAGCACTGCCTTTTCCGTCTCGCTGCACGTATCCGGAGTCGGGTTATTCTGCAGAATAGACCAACTTCGTGCAAGTGAAGCTTTCAATGCCTCTGGATCAAGCCTTTTGGCATTCCACTTCCGCTTAGAGACGTCACATAGTGAAACCGGAGCAAATGCCAATCCAACGCTGAATGTCACGAACTGGTGATCACTGCCACTGTATTCTTCGGATACTACCTAGTCTTTGATCATGTTGGCAGTCCTTGGAGTCGCCAATGAGATGTCGAGAATGGATTCTTGTTACCCTGGTCTTCTGAAGGTTGTTGTGCTCCCGGTGTTCAGCACTATGAGGTCGAGTCTAGCCGGGACGTCAGCGACCTCGTTTCCTTTGGTATCGGAGAGAGCAGCGCCCCACTCAGCTGATTTAGCGTTGAAGTCTCCGGCTACGATAACTTCACCGTCGAACTTAGTGACCGCATCTTCTATATTTGACAGTTTCTGTCGGAACACACTAATCCCTTCGTTAGGTGAGAGATAGACGCTCATGAAGTAGGTTGTGGGGGTTTGAATCCAGACAAAACCTGCTCCACTTCCGCTGTTGTTGACAGTAACGTTCTTTGTGTTCACAATCCAAATTGCTGCCGTACCCGTTTTGTCTGCGAACCATGTTTTACCTTCAATGTTTAGATATTGCTCGCAGATAAAGCAGACGTCAGTTTTGTCTTCAAAAACACGCTGGCGCAGCAGGTTTTGCGCCAAGGCGCTCCTATTCAGGTTGCCTTGTAGTACGTGTGTCATTTCTGACCTCTCGTGGCTTCTGCAAGTGCTTTGCGGAATGCCTTGCATGCTCCAGTGCCAGAAATATGGCATAGACTATTCTGGGTATCTTTGTCCGAAGCACAAAGGAAGCATTTTAGCTTCTCCGTGCAGTTTACGGCCTTGTGTTTCTCTCCGCCACGTTTGTAGCAGCACTTGCTTCTGTCTGGTCCCGCACACTGACGTGTGTGGTGTCCATAACCAAGACATTTAAAACAACGTGTTACTTTTACTACTGGGCGTATACGACAGTTTACCAAACCGATCCGTATGCGGGCCTTGTCAAGGGCCTTAATCCCACTGGGCTAGTCTAATTCGCAGAAGGCTGCCCGATTACCTCGTGGTGTGGGCTTTGTCAAATTGACCCGTTTGACCTCCAAGCTGATAGTGAATTCACGTTTGAGTGCTTCACGGACTTCGCTCTCGGTAGAGATTTCATCCAGGTCGAGGATCTCGATCGTTGCTGTTGGTGTTAGCGTCTTGACCGTGCCGATGTTTGCAGTGGCTGATTTTACTGCATCGGTGAAAGTCTTACTGTCCTTGGTCTTTCGAGACATTTCAAGGAGAACGCCTCCATGTTTCGTCTTTTTAATAGACTTTATGTCTACGCCCGTCTCGACAGGGCTTACCTTAGCCTTGATTTCCTTGAGGAGATCGGCGTATGTTCGCCCTTCAACTGGTTGGTCAAGCATAGCTTTAGTTCTCGTCCTCTTCCTTCTCGGTTTTTTTGAGCCACCCTTACTTGGCTGGTTTTGGGCTTCAGTAGTTTTTGCCCCTGGCTTCTGTTCTTTTTCGTTCTTTTTCTTTTGCCGTGTCACCTAGATCCAGGCATTATCTCGGGCTGTCTTTTTCTGTGCTGGTTTGTCGATTTCAGAGGAAGGGCTGGGTGTCGACAGCGGCCTCTTCTTTTTGTTCTCTTTTTCTTGCTGTGATTTCTCAGGAGTGACCAAAAACGCTTGTGGTTTGGTGGTCGTCTCCGGAGATGTTTGCGTGGTTGTCGCCGACATCAATGCTGGTTTGTTGGCCAACTTATATGCCGTGGCAATGGACGCTACTAATTTTCTGAGTTCATGATGGAGATTTCTCTTGTCCTTTATGAACTCTGTCAACTCTTCGATCTCGCTGCGGAGCCGTTCCATTGGCGATTGTTTGCCGGTGATAGTCGGTAGGAAGTTGATCCTCCCTCGATACGTGTTAATGTTTACGGGAGCAACAGGTCTTCTACTTCTTGGAGGAACACCTGTTTGCTGTGCGTCTACTTCCATCTGAGCTGTTTCGGTACTCCCTATAGCATTGCTAGCATTGCCAGACGGCAGAGCCATGGGGTCCACTCTGCTGTTCAAACGGTCGCTTGATAACGACGAGTTCAGGCCCGCTTGTACGCCTTCCCTCGCCGGTACTGAGGTATTTCCCCTCTGCACCGTAGACGATGTTTGAATGTTTTCTGACATTTCATATCATCTTTTTGCTAGGTTTTGGTCCACCCCGAGTATTTTATTTCCTCGGTACCCGACGTATCTGGCGCGCAGGTATGACGAGTATTCCCCTATCCGCCACCTGGGGAGGCGCCCGATGCGGGACCCAGCAAGCCCGACACGGGGGTGTGTGTGTGTGTGTGCGTGTGCGTGTGCGTGTGTGTGTGTGTGTGTGTGTGTGTGTGTGTGTGTGTGTGTGTGACTCGCTTATAACTTTTGAACGACTGAACCAATCGGAACGAACTAAACGGCGTTCTAAAGAGTTCCCTTAAACTTGAATTTCTGAAAATTTGAACCGATTCGGACCGATAGATTTTAAGAAATCTTGAAAAATCTCAAAAAAAATAATTATTGAGAGTGGTTTTTTTGGAATATCTTTCAAACGGCTACATCGATCAACTTTAAAAACTAATCCGCCCTGAAGCTTGAAAAACCACGCCGATCCTCATCAATCCGGTTGGAATCGGTTCATTCGTTCGAGAGATATCGAGAACGAAAGAAATCCTAACAAAGTGTTTTTTTGACATAACTTCGTCATTTCTTCTCGGATCGTTTTTGATGATATAGAATAATTTTTAGAACTTAAAAAATCGCGTCGATCGCCGCCAAAAACGAAGAAATCAGTTGATTGCTTCGAGAGATATTCTCGATAAAATATTCGGAAACAAGTGTTTTTTTAACATAACTCCGACATTTTTTGGAATAACTTTTAAACGGCTGCAGTGATCGATTTAAAAAACTAATCAGCTATTAGCATGAAAAAATTACGTCGATCGCCGTCAAGCCGGTCGAAATTGGTCAATTCGTTCAAGAAATATCATGAACAAAAAAAACCAAAAAAAGTGTTTTTTTGGAATTACTCCAAAGTTCCTAGTTTTATCAATTCAAACCTGAAGATTCATCATAAAACTAAAAAAATTGCGTCAAATTTTGCCAACTGCGTGAAAATCGGTTGATTTATTGAAAAGTTAGTGCGGTTTGAAAATTTAAATAATATTGTTCTATGATACTTTTATCAGACTTTTAAGCTCGAAGAGCTCAAAATAACATATAAATTGTATTTTTGAGTACGGAGAGCTCAAAAACATCATTAGTGCAGTTTTATGCACCTAGGCATGGAATTAGCGGGAAGTTGTACGTATGGCCTTTAGGGTCTACCGTATTCCTAACTTTTTTTTGTATTTTTTTTACAATTTCTTAAAATCTATTGGTCCGAATCGGTTCAAATTTCCAGGAGGTCTAAGTTTTGCAAGCCCTTTCGAATGGCACCAATCGCGATAAAATCGGTCAAGCTTTTCAAAAGTTATAAAAGGGTTACACACACACACACACACACACACACACACACACACACACACATACGGACATCATCGCCAGAATAGTCAGGAAAGCTTCCTAAGACCTTAAAACGTCAAGATCTGATGAGAACTCGATTTTCGAAAAACGAGGTGAAACCAATAACTTCCCGATTTTTGAAAATTTTCAATTTTCTTAGCGGGAAGTTAAAAAAGTTTTTTTCGATGGGTAGAAAATAAAAGTATCAAATATACCCAAAATATGGTTCTTATTACTGAAACGAAAGGTCTCTGCCCAACATTTGCTTTAATTGAATTGATCATCAGTCTCGATAATCGTAATGAATTAGTTTTTGTATGCAGAAGTATTGACGTATTAGGGTTCAATGAACATATATGGGCATACGAAGTAAAAACCGATGAGAAAATTATATTGTCAATGTTGAAGACTTACTTGACCCATTCTCGGCTTCGCCTCGGCCAACAATTACATGTGATCTGAGACATTTCTTACTTTACTTCCCTCGGTGTGTAATATACTATTGTCAATGTTGAAGACTTACTTGACCCATTCTCTCTCTTCATTTGTACCTCAGTTAATAATAAAAATGTCATTGTTTTAAAATATCATGTTTGTTAACTTTTAAAAAATATGTATCGTGCTATAATTAATTGTTAGATATGTTTTTATGTATGTTTATATATTTATTATTATTAAACTTAAAATAAATGTTATGTAAAACAAAAATTAGTAAATTTATAAAAAAGTAACTCAGAAAAATTAGTTCACCATTACTCTGTAGATTTTAATTCACACAGAAAGAAATATTTCTTGACGGGAGAACAAAATTCTTGGCTTAAGAAAATTTTCGGGCGCCTGAAGGAAGACCGAAGTTGTGTTGGCCAAAGTAAAAATTTTTCTTGAAATTCCACTCTTGGTGAAAGTAATTTTTTCGTCATTCAAATTATCATAAATAATTGATATTATAAATTTTTATATTTGATCAAGATTTTTAGATACTTTAGGGAAGCAGCGCCACCTACTACAGCTGAGAAAAAAATTTCTCACCTTGAGAAAATTTTTCTCTTTAACATTTGATACCTATTTTATATTATTTTAGCGTGTAATTATACATATTAAATGAAAAAAATTATTCACTATTATTTGATGTTCCCATTTGACATGTTAATCAATAAAAACATCAATGAAAATTTATTTCTCTCGAAATATTTAATTTTTTGGTGTGAGAGAGAAATTTTCTCAAGACAAGACAATTGTCTTCTATCAAGAACTAAATTTTTTGGATCATAAAGCTGAATTTTCTCAAAACAAGTAGATTTTCTTGAATAAATTTTCTTAGATCAAGATACGTATTTCTTAAAGCAAGAGAATTAATTTTATCAGAATAAGTGAAATTTCTTGTTAAAAAAAAATTGTTTTTTGCTCAAGAAAATAATTAGCAAGAAAAATATTTTCTTGGCTCAAATCTGAAGCTTATTTTCTGTGCATGTTTCATAAATAAATAAATAAATGAAAAATCTCGGGAACTTGGACAATGATAATGAGATGATAAATTTTTTAAATATGCCATACGGCATATTTAAAATTATTTTTACTATTTTAGAAGTTCCCGAAATTGTTTATATAATTGCCTACAATTGTTATCTGGAAAATAACTGTCTGTCTAAATTGAACTACGTATCACGTTTACAATTATAATTAATACTGACTATCAGCCTTAGCAATGCATTAGGTGGAAACAATTTTATGCGTATTCAAAAAAATTTCGTCAACACTTATTATTTGTTAAAGCAGCGACTTAACTTTACTTACCACAACAAATGTTACTTCGTTACGTTAACCAAAATAATTTTGTTATCATAACAAATAGCTGCGTAATCCTGACTATTGTTACAATAGCAAATTTTTTTTTTTCAGCGATTGATCTTATATACACAATCGATGGTGTATACTGTTAATGATTTCATTTATAGTTAAAATATTATTTATTAGTGTGCAAATCAGATGGCGATACTAATATTAAAATTAAAATGAATAACAGTCACTATGTGACGTCACACTAACTTTTAAGAGAGCAAAACTCTATGACGCTAAAAATAGTAACGAAGATATGAAAGACGCAAGAGCAAGGATAAAGCCGGAAACAGCAAAAGTGGCAGGACAGATGGACATCGGGAGAGACAGGCAGATGGACGGCGCAACTGATCCCGAACATCAGCATCTGGCTTTCTCACAAGCACGGGGACACGAACTTCTTCCTCACACAGCGATTGACGGGACACAGACAGTTCAACGCCTACCTCTTTAAGATGGGGCTGTACCGTACGCCAACGTGCAAATACTGTCTGGACGGAATCGACGACGCCGAACACACTTTTTTCGAGTGTGTACGGTGAAGGACTACAGAAGCCGCACCGGAGAAACTATAGGCACCACACTCTCTCCCAAGAGCTTGATAGCCTGCATGCTCAGGTTAGAAGATAACTGGTCAGCTGTCGCAGCCTACGCGCAGCGCCTTCTAATGCATATATATATATGCATTTTTTTTTTGTTTCAAGTGGACTTTCCGTTATTAAAAAAATCTTATGGCTTTTGTAGGTAATTAAATTCTCTACAAAAAGGTCTCTTTGGTCGAATACTGTAGAACGACTAGTTTCAAAGTTATAGCTTGTTAAACGGTAACATTTAAAAAACTACACATTAAATTCCATTCAATTTTCAATTTATATACTCTTACATGAATGATTTAATTTTATTGTATATTTTTGAGTATTAAAATTTTCAATTTAAGTATTGACCTGTTTCAATATAATAATCTATGTCAAATTATAATTAATTAATCGTTATAATTACAAAAAATTTCATTTTATCATTTATCTAAAAATGGTAACATTAACGTCTGCTTGTTAGCATTTGGAAATTTTTTCCTGTGCATAGTTACAACTTGCAATAAGTACTGTTTCTGCTCTTCATCAGCAGTTAAGCTTTTATTATAGGCTCCAATCAGTTAGACCGCCCGTTCAGCAGTATCATTAAGGAAGTACGAGCGGCAGGCATGGTGGGGATAGGCTGCTTTGAGCGTGCGGTGAAGGGGTGATGATGATCACGTGACAGCGGCAATACGTATGGCAACACTGTGATTACTATGATTATTATTTTTTTCTGTTATTTGTTAATTCAAAATAAACATTGCGTGTTTACAAGTGTCAATTTAAGAAAATTATGGAAAGTGAAAATAAGAAAACTTATTATCGAGATAAGTTTGGTAAGTTTACAACTAAAGAAAATTAGAAATAGAACATAAACGTGTAGATAATATCTTGAAAAAAAAAGTTGATGGTGATGACAGTTCACTAAGATTATTAAACTTAGGTTAGTATTGACATTTACTTTTTTCTAATAAATATTAATTATATAATAATAACAGCATGACGAGTAGTGATTCAAGGCATATCTATTTTGCTAGGTCAAGATGTTGGTGGTAAACCTCGAGTAACCAAATCATCAGCTATGATTAAAAAATTATGTACTAAAATTAGTGAAATTATTAAAAATAATAATACTGAATTTAATAAAAAAGATAAATAATTTTAAAAATGTTTACTTTTTTTTAATTATTATTAATTCTATACCTACAACTGTATTCACTTATTGACATTCTTAAAAAAAAATAACATTAATAACTAATATTAATTAATTAATTTATTAATATTAATCATTCATATTATTTACTATTTTTGTTATTTACATATTAAAATTTTGTATTAGAAAAATTTTAAAAATGTTTACTTTTTTTATTTATTATTAATTCTATACCTACAATCGTATTCACTTCCCGAGTAAAAAAGATTATATATAATCATATATAATTATATATAATTGATATCTGATTATATATAGTTATATATAGTTATACATAAATCTCTTAACAGAAGTATATATAGTTATATATAATTGTATATAACTATATATAATTATATAAAATTATATATAACTATATATAATTCTCTGGAGAGAATGACTATATACCCTGATAAAAAAAAAGTATTGATACAAAGAAAAGAGTATTGAAAAGTATTAATTTTCTAGTCAATCCAATACTTTTCAATACTTTTTTCTTTGTCTCAATACTTTTTTTTATTCAAGGTATGGAGCAATATACAGCCATGCAAGATTATACATAGTCTCATATCTAATTATATATTAGTATATAATTTTCGATAGTTCCAAATAGAGTCAAATAAAACTGAAAAAAAATTAGATCATTTTAAGAAAATTGAAAAAAAAATGTTTCGTTCCTCATTTTACTCCTTTTTTAAGTTTAATTTTTCATTTTTCATCA
This sequence comes from Cotesia chilonis, assembly GCA_018835575.1. NCBI lineage: Eukaryota > Metazoa > Arthropoda > Insecta > Hymenoptera > Braconidae > Cotesia > Cotesia chilonis. Next base: position 329,929 of record RJVT01000085.1, on the reverse strand, counting down.
GTATTATGATATTGCTTCTTCAATGCTGCATTATTTTCATATTTTTTATATTAAAAAACATAATTTTCTTTATACGTCCTTTTCGCTTTAACAAACATTTTTATAAAGCCAAAAGGACATACCTTTGAAATGCGCCCTTTTGGCGTAAGTAAATCAAAAAATTTTTTTTTACTGATCTTCACGTCTTTGATGATTTTCAGCTGATTGACAAAAAAAAATTTTCTTTACGCCCTTTTGCCCTTAAATATTTTTGGATATTACAAATTTTAGGGGGCCCATTCCCCCTCCCCCTCCCTTATTTTCTAGTGGTTTCTTACGTTTTTTACAACTGACGTATTTTATAATAAAAATATATTTTTCATGTTCGTGTCATATAGAATGATATAAAGTTGTTTGTTCTTACAATGAAAAAAATTGCGAGAAGAGTTACGATTTTTCAATTGTTGTCCATGTTTGCGGAGCAATTGAAATTTTGTTCATAAATTCAATTTTATTTTTAATAAATAAATAAACTAAACTAGAATTTTCCCCCATCAAAAAGGTTTACAATGTAATTAACTACCTGCGCATCTTATCTATTGTCATTAATAAGCTTCGCAGTATGGCACAAAATTATGCGTAAAATTAATTTTCAAAAATCTTTAATTTTTTTTATCATCATAAATAATTTAAAAATAATTAGAATTTTATTAAGAGACTGATATTGTCGGACTTCAGGGTTAAAAATCTGACCTCTAGGTGAATGTTCGGACCCCTGGGTTTAAAGTCGGAGTTAAAGGACTACAGTCGGACTACACGGCTCTTAGGTAGATCTATTCCGGGTTAGAGGGATCTATATACCCGTGAAAAAATATTCTGATCAGGCTTGATATAAGCTGATAAGGCCATATAAAAATTTTTGATATATTCATATCTGGCCTGATATGACCTGATATGTCCATATTTAATTTTTGATATGTCCTGATATGGCGTGATATGAAAATTGGCCATATCAGGCCAGATCAAGCCTTATCAATTTGATATGTCTATATCAGACTTGATATAGCTTGATATGCTCATATATAATTTTACATTATTTCTTAATAGGTCCTGATATAGCCTGATATAACTTTATAAAGTTATATATACTTTGATAAACTTGAAAAAAAAATCCCTGATCAGGGTTGATAGAAGTTGATATGGATTCATATAGTCTGATATACCCTTATCAGTACATAAATAGTCTTATCCAGTTATATCTTAGTTATATTCTTATATAAAAGCAAACCAGAGTTAAAAAACTGTATGTAATTCATACATAATTATATAGATGTATATATAATTCATATATAATTATGTAGATGTATATATAATTCATATATAATTATATATGAATCATATAGAATTCTATATAATTTTTTTACTCAGGTGATTATTTCGTGATTACTATAAAACACTCTCTTTTTTTATCTAACACGGAAAAAAATAATCTGTGGAAATGACAGATATGGGAATGTTAAATTGACATGGCCGGATTTTGTTAGATTTACCCGGGTAAAAAACTTTATATATAACTATATATAATTATATATAATGACTTTCGGGGTTTCGTATAATTATATATAATTATATATGACTATATATGGAGCAATATACAGCCAAGCAAGATTATATATTGTTCCATATATAATTATATATAATCATACATGATTATATATGGAACTGTATATGAGGTCATATATAATCATATATAATTATATATGACTATATACCCTGATAAAAAAAAAGTATTGATACAAAGAAAAGAGTATTGATAAGTATTAATTTTCTAGTCAATCCAATACTTTTCAATACTTTTTTCTTTGTCTCAATACTTTTTTTTATTCAAGGTATGGAGCAATATACAGCCATGCAAGATTATACATAGTCTTATATCTAATTATGTATGCTTATATATAATTAACATATATAAAAATTTTTTCTCGGATATAATCATACTTGGCTGTTATAACCCCATGCATAATCCGTATATAAGTCTATATATGATCAGATCTGATTATATATGAATGAGTCTTTATATAATTAGATCTGATCAGACTTGCATAGTTAGATGTGATCAAAATTTTTTATTTGAAACAAATTTTTTTTTGATAATCACAAAAAGTGCAAAATGGTGTTTATAATTACGTTTAAATAATTCTGAAATACAAATTTTTACATTTCCTATGAAATGTTTAGGTCTGCTCTACTACAACCTAATAGTAAAATCATTATTTATTTTATGAATAATTTATTAAAATAAATAAATTATGAACTATGACTATCTAAATATATTATAAAATCAACTTTCATATTATATTTAAGATAAACTCATATGATAAATTAAGTAGATCATAGAATCATTATTGTCTAAGATAGCAGCATAGCAGACAGAAACTTCAAGACACACGAAGATTACCAAAATTAAGCAGCATTGAGCAGGGTTAGTAGTTGAATGGGTGACCGCTGGTGTTATATATATATATATATATAAGGCCATTTTCTATATATAATTATATATAATTTTTTTTACTCGGGTTATTGACATTTTTTAAAATTATAAACATTGATAATTAACATTAATTTATTAATTTATTGATATTAATCATTAATATTATTTACTATTTTTTTTACTAGAAAAATTTTAAAAATGTTTACTTTTTTTATCTATTATTAATTCTATACCTACAATTATATTCACTTATTGATATTCTTAAAATTATTAACATTGATAATTATTATTAATTTATTGATTTATTGATATTAATCATTAATATTATTTACTATTTTTATTATTTGCATATTGAAATTGTTTATTAGAAAAATTTTAAAAAATATCACTGTGAATAAATATATCTTAAATTTGACAGTTGTAGGTTAGGTTACTTTACTGTTATGATTATTACTTTGCTTCTATCTCTTTCTAATATATTTTATCTCTTTTTAATGGTCTACAGTGTTGCCGGTTAGTACCAAAGATAATCGACGCTACCGAATTTACTGAAAAAGTTCATCTTTTTAATTAAATATCTTTTTAATTAGTCGGGCAAAACGGTTTTTTTTTTTTTCAATTATTTATTAAGGTTTTAACTTTAATTTAAATAGTTTTTTTTTTATATCTATCGACTAGTTTCGGAGATATTTACGAAAACGTATCATCCGTCTACCGTTTTGCCATAAAGCCAATGTTAAATATGCCTATTTTTGAAGTCATTTATTTATTTAAATAATCGGGCAACCCCCCCTAAAATTTTTAGGATCGGTTTGGATTTAGTTTAACTGCATATAAAAAAAAATTCAAGCCTTTTATTCAAAATTGCTTTGGTGCTCGTACTTCCTTAACAACGTGTAAATTTTTTAAAATTTTTAGGCATGTATTGTAACTTTTGTCAGATATCCACTGATCAGGATGTAAATTTAAAAAATTAGTTGGGAGTTCCAACCTTTTAAAAACAATCAACGACTCTTCTGATGCAAAGTCATACAATTCTTTGCTTAGTTAGGAATTAATATTAACATTTTTTACATTAAATCGTTTAGAGTTTTTAATTTGACTTTTTCTTTTCTGAATCGATTCAATTAATTTTAATTTGATTTCTGCGCTAACATTATTATCAAATAATGACAAACAAATAAGTTGTTCAGATAAATACCACAAGTGATTGCTGAATTTTTTTGACGCAACTTCTGAAATATTTTTATTTATTTTTTTATAATTCAGTAAATCTTTCATAAATTCTAAATCCTGTCGAGGAGCTTGAATTGCTGAAGGCGCACAATACCATGCTTTTATGTATACTAATACAATGAAAATATAAATGTGGGGGAGTCCCGACGCCTCTGTCCGGCTGAGGGAAAATTGTTCTTGAAAAAGATAAATTTTTAAGGAATATATTGCTTTAGAAAGCCATCGCGCATGATGTGTCGGGCCAGGAGATTTAAAGGTTGGTATTTTCAGCAGGTCGATTGCCCAAAAAAACTGATGATCATTCCAATAATTCACGATAGTCATCACATGGTTGATGTTCCTAGAAATAAAAAAGTTTTACATTTCAAATATATCATAATAAAAATTCGAAATTTGAAGTTTGATAATATCTAATTCAATTTTATTATTCTACTATATCAATTCCCAGTTTTTATTCAATAACACTTATTTAATATTTCTGTTATATCCTAAACTGTAAAATTATGAAACGATCATTTTACATACTTGCAATTGTTGAGAGATGAAGAGAAGGATGTCTTTTTTTTTGTCGTGGATCATCCAGGCTGCCATCTCGTCCTCTAATCCAGTTTTATAGTTATTTTTATTAATATTTGGCCATGACTGTTGAAATCTATTGAATACTATCACATTTGGACTTGGAGTAACTGGCCAGTAAACCTCAAAAGCGCATCGTAAAATTAACTCGTAAAGATGGTGCCAACAAGCAAGATTTAATAAACTCTTTCCTATTTTTTTTTCTAACAATTTGCACACACCTTTTATTTCACCTACAAAAATACGAACGTATTAGATAGAATTGATAAACAGGAAAATGTCAAGTTGAAAAATAATGTACCAGTATTGACACTCGTAGTGTCAAAGCATAAAGCCCCAACTCCATCTTTAAGGTTCCAATCTTCTAGCAATTTGAAAATTACTTCACTTTGACCTAAAGCACATGAGTCACTTAATTTTGGCACTCCTAATATTTGTTCACAATCATCACCCGTTACAAGCACTGGAAGTCTTTCAACTTTTGCTGAACCTGTCATTTCTGGTAAGAGTTTTCCATCCCAATGCACAGTTAAGATACTAGTAGGCTTGAAATTAGTTTTAATATTTTCTCCAATATTTTTTCTGTCTTGTTTGCGATGTCTGTAAATAGTACTAGGTCATATATTTACTTACTTTAATGGAATACCCAAACTTTGCGAAACAGCGCCCAAAATAATTGCTGCATTCCGTGGTGTTGTATTAGTTCGATCTAACGCAGTAGATACAAGAGGTGTCATGAGGTTTAATTTCCGTTCTTTTGAGGTCGTAGGCAGTTGATCTTCAAAATTAGAAGGTATTCGTTGCAATGAATCGAAACTATCAGTGTGAGATTCGTTTGAAATAGTTACATTTGAAATTGACTTGCTTAATTCTACAAAAAATTAGATAGAAAATTATGTAAAATATCGCTGAAATAAAATTACATAAAGTTACCTTCCAATAAGTGCTCAGATTCAGAATCTGTTTCCTCTTAAACAAATGGTATAGCACTACGATGTTTGTTGCTCCTTTCATTTTCCAAAAATGTTTATTGCTCGTTTGTTAAGTAGATATTCTTATTTCGACTTGTTATATCGAATAACTTTTGAGATAAAAGTTTAAAATTCTCTTCTTTAGTTTTTTAGGTAACTGATTTTGTTCGTGTACAGTTTTTTTTTAATTTTAATCCACTTATTATACAAGTTTTTTAATTTTTCAGCACTGTTTGGATTTTTCATCCCAGGAATTCTAGTCTTACTCCAAATAGTAATCACTTCATCAATAACAGTCTTTATACTATTTTTAAGGGATTTACTCAGAGATTTACAATTAAATATCAAATAACCGAGTACTTCCTGATTATTAGGAAGTTTGTGTTGACGTAGACATTTGCGATCGTGTCCAAGCAGGAAAAAATTTTCAGAAAAATTACTAGATGACATTTCACTAAAATTATTGATTTAATTACAACACTTAATCACAAGTAGTACTAGTATCAAATACAACATATTTATTGCCACGAGAACTTTATATATTTTAGCAATGATATAAAACAACACCATACACACAAAACATGAACATTAACGTTACGGAAGTTAATCAATGTTGATCTATGTTGAGTGCGCCAATCGATGCGAAATAATTGCCGGCCGAGAAATAAAAAATAGAAAGTTATCATAATGCTTAAACGCAGAGAATGACAGAAATAGGAAACAGCGCCATGATACGAAATATCGAACTAAAAAACTGTAAAAATATGCGCGAAAAAAAGATTTTAATCCATAAGTGTAATTATTTCACAATAGTAATAACTATTTAATAATAATTTGACTTAGATTATTGGATTGAAACGGGTGCAATACTTAAATTAAAAATTTCAATGCTCAAAAATGTACAATAAAATGAAATTATTCATGTAAGAGTAAATAAATTGAAAATTAAATGGAATTTAATGTGTATTTTTTTAAATGTTACCGTTTAACGGGCTATAACTTCGAAACTACCCAAGCGGCACACCGGCAACATTATTGACATCAAGAAGTTAACCAACAAAAGTTAGATGTTACCAATTACCACTTTCAAAAAGTGGACAAATTTGTTACCAAAATGTATCCCTAATGTCCCGACAAGAAGTTACCTTGGAAAGTTACAAATTGTTAACATATTTGCGTTGGAAAAATTTTAATGAAATTCAATAAACCAAGCGGCACAAGTAACTTTTTGGTAATAAAAAAGATAACTATTTCAGTTAACTTTTAGGAAATTACAAAAGTTAATATAAAATCAACAAAATGGTCAACTAGAAAAGTTAACTCAATTACGGCATCTTATAGGTGGCGAAAAATTGTTAATGATCTGGAGCGCTTACATAGTCAACAATAAGTTATAAAAAATGTTACTCTAAAAGTTGACAATATTGGTACGATAAATAGTTAACATTTTTTGGATAACTTTTCAAGCATAGTCGCAAGTCCTTTATACGTCAACAAATAGGCGATACTTTAAAACTACTAAATGATAACTTAAATTGGACTCCTTAAAGTTAACATACAAATGTTGGCATTTCGGACGATGAAATTTAAGCCTTAATAACGGTTTCCTAAATTAAGCTCCTAAAAATCTACATATAAATGCTGGCATTTAGAACTATTAATTAATTATCTTATTTATATCTTAAAGTTAATGAAAGTTAACATTCTACGAGAAATTACTAAAAGTTAACTTTCAGTCAGTAAATTGCTATATTTGCTCGTTAAGTTTCACCAGGCATGCGCAAGTGGTTACAAGATTGAATCAACTTATAGCTAACAATTTGTTGACATCTTTATATTTGTAAGCAACAAGTTAACTTTTGGTTGACAAATAGTTGATAAGTACCGTTCCCTAACCTTTTGTGTCATAAACCGTATATAAGAACGTGCGCGTGTAATATTTTACGAGTGTCAGCCATTTTGTTCAATACATAAAGTATATTTACTGTGCTTTCGTTACACAAGTTCCAAAAATTGAGCGAGGATAACATTAATATAAAGGCAAGTAAACATTTTAAAATTTTAATTTACTTAATTTTGTATACTAAAACTGTATTGATAGAGTTAAAATGAATATAAGAAAAGAAAAATCTTTTAATAACCTCTCAAAGCGTCAGCAACGGCGGCGTGTTAATAAAAGCATCTCTGATATGATGAATCAAAGCTTTAATACTCTAAATAATGTTAATAAAAAAATGTCTGATTCCATTATTCAAGTTAATATGCCGTGTAAAAATATTAGAAACAATAGTGCAATTATTCATAATAGTAATTTCAATAATTGTAATTTGCAACCTGACTATAATTTTCAGCATACAGTAAACTCAATTATTGATAATAACATTGATAACGATAGCGATGATGATGATGATGATAATAATAATTTTGATGGCCATCCTAATGATGACTTAGCTAATAATTTCATTTATTCCAATTTTCATTCAACATTAGTACATTTACAGTTTCCGAATGTGATCACCCAAAATCAAGAAATTGACAAAGTCCAATCACTTACTTCTTTTATAAAAACTTGGCATGTGAAGCATAGAATCACTAGAGAGGCTTCCGATGATTTATTACATGGGTTACATTCAATTACCGGATATAATATTCCCGTGACTATTAGATCGATTATAAATACCCCGCGAAATAATAAAAATATAGTTGATCACGAGTCAGGTAAATTTATCTATTATGGTATTGAGAAAGCTCTATTAGATCGCTTCATCCACATAGATGTCTTAAAAATATCTTCAACTTTAGATTTATATATTAATGCAGATGGTTTACCAATTTCCAAAAGTTCCAAGAGTGAATTCTGGCCTATTTTAGGTAAAGTTCTTCATATTCCTTGTTTTGCTGAACCTTTTATTATAGCTATATATCATGGGATTGGCAAACCTTCTTCTCTAGATCAATACCTTCACGATTTTTGCAAAGAGTACAAACTATTAAATGAAAAGGGATTTAATTACAAAAACCGCAACTTCAAAATAAATATCAAAGGTTTTCTTGCTGATACTCCTGCTAATAATTTCCTTCGTTCTTTTTGTAGTCACACCAGTCGTTGTGGTGAATGTATCCAAAAAGGAAAAACCATCCATCATTGTCGTGTTTTTTTAGAAATGAATTCACCTCTACGAACAGATGATAATTTTAGATATGATATCGTTGAAAAATATAAAAATACAAAGTCACCATTACAAGATATTGGAATTAGTATGACAAAAGATTTTCCTTTAGATTATATGCATTTAGTATGTTTAGGCGTTCAAAAAAAACTGCTTTTAATATATGTCCAATTATTAAAAGGTTCAGATCAAAATGAAAATAAAGAATTTACCACGTTTAATAATTTTTTTATTAGCTTATCTTCGTACATTCCTTCCGAATTTGTACGTAAGCCGCGTTGTTTAAAAGAAGTTAATCGGTAGAAAGCTACTGAATTTCGTTTATTTTTATTGTATCTAGGTCCAGTTGTACTGCGTTCAATATTACCGGAACCATTGTTAATTCATTTTAATACATTAAGCTGTGCAATAAGAATTTTATGTGACCCTAAAGAATGTCGGAAAAACTATGATTATGCAAACGAATTATTAAATTACTTTGTTGAAAATATGCAAATTTTATACGGCGATGTATCATTAATTTATAACGTCCACAACCTTATATCCATATTACAAAATATGTTTTAGATCATGGTCATCTTGATGAATTTAGTGTTTTTTGTTTTGAAAATGTTTTGCAAAAGTTAAAGAATATGATTAAAACCGGCAATTTGCCCTTACAGCAAGCCATGAATCGAATTATTGAAAAATCTAAAATTTTTACGGTTAAAGATGATCCTTTTTTTCAATTTAAATTATTAAAAAAAGTTACTAAAGAATCTGCCCTTCCGGAAGACTGCAATAACGAGTATCAATCAATCGAATTTGCCATTTTTAAATTAACTAACACGACTCCAAATAATTGTTGTTACTTACGAGATAATACGGTCGTTTTCATTACAGCTATTTGTCATTATAAAAATGATCCCGTAATTGTTGGACGCATACTTATAATCCTGTTGATTTGGAGAATTATCCTTGTGATTCTCGCAGTCTTGGCATTTATAAAGTCGAGGAAATTTCTAACTTAAAAATTTGGCCTATTATACAAATAACTCGCAAAGGATTTGCTGTCGTAAATTATGATTCTTGCTATGTTTCTCCTATTTTACACAGCGATTTGTAATTAACTCTATTTTTTACTGTTAAATTAATCAAACTGATTAAACGTAGTTTTATCAAATTAAATTTTTTATATAAAATTAATTCTTTGCAATTGATTTTAATGTAAGTTTCAGATTGTCAATGTCGATAAAAACCATTTTTTCTGTTTATTCTTCAATTTGAATTCAAAATTTGTTTTTATAAATTTTAATTAAAACCGTTAGTAAAATAATTATATGGAAGACAAAGTACGGATCTAAAATTTAAATAAATAAAGGCAATGATATTATTATCAATTATGTTTAAACAATCGGAAAAATGGAAACCTTTTTATTTTTATTAACTCCATATTGCCTTTAATTTTTTTTTGTTTTTTTGTTATTTTAGTATCATTAATCCTGATTAGTTTATCAGAATAATTGCCAGACATGTCTCAAACCAAGATTGTTAAGGCATTGAAACATCAGGCAAAATCAGGTATATGTATTGTAAAAATAAAATTGTAGAACTTTATTTTTATCGCATTTTAAATCGATATTTTTCACTTTGTACTATTTTGTTTTCATCAGGGCAACCGTCGACTATACCGACGCCACCAAATAATTTCAGGACTGCTGGAGGATCTAATGGCCTATCGAAAAAGAAGAAAGTGCGACATCCCTGTGGGAAATCAGTAATGATACCGATAATTAACAAAGAATTATTGGCTCAACTTCAAACGGCGAATTTAATCTCAGAACGTATGCTAACTTGAAATTTTTCCTCCTTTAACTGCTTGTTAAAATTTATTAACATAAATATAACGTTTAATGTTTGCATATACTAATTTAGAAGAGTTAGATGATAATAATCTGTTTGAGGAAGAGGATATGGAACAAGATGATCAATTGGATCATCTTGACGATGATTAAAATTTTTCCAACGCAAATATGTTAACAATTTGTTACTTTCCAAGGTAACTTCTTGTCGGGACATTAGGGATACATTTTGGTAACAAATTTGTCCACTTTTTAAAAGTGGTACTTTGAAAGTGGAAAGGGGTAATTGGTTACATCTAACTTTTGTTGGTTAACTTCTTGATGTCAATAATGTTGCCGGTGTGCCGCTTGGGAATAAAAATATTAATGAAATTCAATAATAAAAATATAATCTTTAGGATAATAAAAAAGCAACTTTTGGATAACAAAATGTTCACTTTTTGTTGCGGAAATGAGTAACTTTTTGTTAATATTATAGTTGACTTGATATCAACCATTATTTCAACATTATGATACTATAATGTGAAAAAAATGGTAACTTTTAGTTATAAAAAAGTTACTTAATAGATGACTATTAGCTAACATTTATGAGGGGTAGCATATATACGTTTAAAAAATTTATGATTATAAATATAAACAAGTTGTACTGTAAATTTCGTATCGGGTATAAATATTTATAGTTCATTGTGTTTATGTTTTCTGTTACGAAATCTTTAACACAAAATCAAATAAAATGAACCGTAACTATTTATATCTAATACAAATTCCACAATACAATTTGTTCATATTTATACTATAAATTTTTCACACGCATTCAATCAGAAATAATACTGTTACAAATGAATATTTAAAACAATTTATAAGAAGTTTAAAATTTTAATGAACATGAATAGTACATAATTATGTTTTTATTTAACTTCCATACTCAAATACTTATAATTATAGTTATATGATAACATTACTTCACATTAATAGTATAAAAATTTAGTTTTTTTACCCTTACTTAAATCACAGTACCATATGATCATAACATTATAATATTAAAATTAATAAAATTATAATATATTACTGTGATTTAAGTAAGGGTAAAAAAACTAAATTTTTATACTATTAATGTGAAGTAATGTTATCATATAACTATAATTATAAGTATTTGAGTATGGAAGTTAAATAAAAACATAATTATGTACTATTCATGTTCATTAAAATTTTAAACTTCTTATAAATTGTTTTAAATATTCATTTGTAACAGTATTATTTCTGATTGAATGCGTGTGAAAAATTTATAGTATAAATATGAACAAATTGTATTGTGGAATTTGTATTAGATATAAATAGTTACGGTTCATTTTATTTGATTTTGTGTTAAAGATTTCGTAACAGAAAACATAAACACAATGAACTATAAATATTTATACCCGATACGAAATTTACAGTACAACTTGTTTATATTTATAATCATAAATTTTTTAAACGTATATATGCTACCCCTCATAAATGTTAGCTAATAGTCATCTATTAAGTAACTTTTTTATAACTAAAAGTTACCATTTTTTTCACATTATAGTATCATAATGTTGAAATAATGGTTGATATCAAGTCAACTATAATATTAACAAAAAGTTACTCATTTCCGCAACAAAAAGTGAACATTTTGTTATCCAAAAGTTGCTTTTTTATTATCCTAAAGATTATATTTTTATTATTGAATTTCATTAATATTTTTATTCCCAAGCGGCACACCGGCAACATTATTGACATCAAGAAGTTAACCAACAAAAGTTAGATGTAACCAATTACCCCTTTCCACTTTCAAAGTACCACTTTTAAAAAGTGGACAAATTTGTTACCAAAATGTATCCCTAATGTCCCGACAAGAAGTTACCTTGGAAAGTAACAAATTGTTAACATATTTGCGTTGGAAAAATTTTAATCATCGTCAAGATGATCCAATTGATCATCTTGTTCCATATCCTCTTCCTCAAACAGATTATTATCATCTAACTCTTCTAAATTAGTATATGCAAACATTAAACGTTATATTTATGTTAATAAATTTTAACAAGCAGTTAAAGGAGGAAAAATTTCAAGTTAGCATACGTTCTGAGATTAAATTCGCCGTTTGAAGTTGAGCCAATAATTCTTTGTTAATTATCGGTATCATTACTGATTTCCCACAGGGATGTCGCACTTTCTTCTTTTTCGATAGGCCATTAGATCCTCCAGCAGTCCTGAAATTATTTGGTGGCGTCGGTATAGTCGACGGTTGCCCTGATGAAAACAAAATAGTACAAAGTGAAAAATATCGATTTAAAATGCGATAAAAATAAAGTTCTACAATTTTATTTTTACAATACATATACCTGATTTTGCCTGATGTTTCAATGCCTTAACAATCTTGGTTTGAGACATGTCTGGCAATTATTCTGATAAACTAATCAGGATTAATGATACTAAAATAACAAAAAAACAAAAAAAAAATTAAAGGCAATATGGAGTTAATAAAAAATAAAAAGGTTTCCATTTTTCCGATTGTTTAAACATAATTGATAATAATATCATTGCCTTTATTTATTTAAATTTTAGATCCGTACTTTGTCTTCCATATAATTATTTTACTAACGGTTTTAATTAAAATTTATAAAAACAAATTTTGAATTCAAATTGAAGAATAAACAGAAAAAATGGTTTTTATCGACATTGACAATCTGAAACTTACATTAAAATCAATTGCAAAGAATTAATTTTATATAAAAAATTTAATTTGATAAAACTACGTTTAATCAGTTTGATTAATTTAACAGTAAAAAATAGAGTTAATTACAAATCGCTGTGTAAAATAGGAGAAACATAGCAAGAATCATAATTTACGACAGCAAATCCTTTGCGAGTTATTTGTATAATAGGCCAAATTTTTAAGTTAGAAATTTCCTCGACTTTATAAATGCCAAGACTGCGAGAATCACAAGGATAATTCTCCAAATCAACAGGATTTATAAGTATGCGTCCAACAATTACGGGATCATTTTTATAATGACAAATAGCTGTAATGAAAACGACCGTATTATCTCGTAAGTAACAACAATTATTTGGAGTCGTGTTAGTTAATTTAAAAATGGCAAATTCGATTGATTGATACTCGTTATTGCAGTCTTCCGGAAGGGCAGATTCTTTAGTAACTTTTTTTAATAATTTAAATTGAAAAAAAGGATCATCTTTAACCGTAAAAATTTTAGATTTTTCAATAATTCGATTCATGGCTTGCTGTAAGGGCAAATTGCCGGTTTTAATCATATTCTTTAACTTTTGCAAAACATTTTCAAAACAAAAAACACTAAATTCATCAAGATGACCATGATCTAAAACATATTTTGTAATATGGATATAAGGTTGTGGACGTTATAAATTAATGATACATCGCCGTATAAAATTTGCATATTTTCAACAAAGTAATTTAATAATTCGTTTGCATAATCATAGTTTTTCCGACATTCTTTAGGGTCACATAAAATTCTTATTGCACAGCTTAATGTATTAAAATGAATTAACAATGGTTCCGGTAATATTGAACGCAGTACAACTGGACCTAGATACAATAAAAATAAACGAAATTCAGTAGCTTTCTACCGATTAACTTCTTTTAAACAACGCGGCTTACGTACAAATTCGGAAGGAATGTACGAAGATAAGCTAATAAAAAAATTATTAAACGTGGTAAATTCTTTATTTTCATTTTGATCTGAACCTTTTAATAATTGGACATATATTAAAAGCAGTTTTTTTTGAACGCCTAAACATACTAAATGCATATAATCTAAAGGAAAATCTTTTGTCATACTAATTCCAATATCTTGTAATGGTGACTTTGTATTTTTATATTTTTCAACGATATCATATCTAAAATTATCATCTGTTCGTAGAGGTGAATTCATTTCTAAAAAAACACGACAATGATGGATGGTTTTTCCTTTTGGATACATTCACCACAACGACTGGTGTGACTACAAAAAGAACGAAGGAAATTATTAGCAGGAGTATCAGCAAGAAAACCTTTGATATTTATTTTGAAGTTGCGGTTTTTGTAATTAAATCCCTTTTCATTTAATAGTTTGTACTCTTTGCAAAAATCGTGAAGGTATTGATCTAGAGAAGAAGGTTTGCCAATCCCATGATATATAGCTATAATAAAAGGTTCAGCAAAACAAGGAATATGAAGAACTTTACCTAAAATAGGCCAGAATTCACTCTTGGAACTTTTGGAAATTGGTAAACCATCTGCATTAATATATAAATCTAAAGTTGAAGATATTTTTAAGACATCTATGTGGATGAAGCGATCTAATAGAGCTTTCTCAATACCATAATAGATAAATTTACCTGACTCGTGATCAACTATATTTTTATTATTTCGCGGGGTATTTATAATCGATCTAATAGTCACGGGAATATTATATCCGGTAATTGAATGTAACCCATGTAATAAATCATCGGAAGCCTCTCTAGTGATTCTATGCTTCACATGCCAAGTTTTTATAAAAGAAGTAAGTGATTGGACTTTGTCAATTTCTTGATTTTGGGTGATCACATTCGGAAACTGTAAATGTACTAATGTTGAATGAAAATTGGAATAAATGAAATTATTAGCTAAGTCATCATTAGGATGGCCATCAAAATTATTATTATCATCATCATCATCATCGCTATCGTTATCAATGTTATTATCAATAATTGAGTTTACTGTATGCTGAAAATTATAGTCAGGTTGCAAATTACAATTATTGAAATTACTATTATGAATAATTGCACTATTGTTTCTAATATTTTTACACGGCATATTAACTTGAATAATGGAATCAGACATTTTTTTATTAACATTATTTAGAGTATTAAAGCTTTGATTCATCATATCAGAGATGCTTTTATTAACACGCCGCCGTTGCTGACGCTTTGAGAGGTTATTAAAAGATTTTTCTTTTCTTATATTCATTTTAACTCTATCAATACAGTTTTAGTATACAAAATTAAGTAAATTAAAATTTTAAAATGTTTACTTGCCTTTATATTAATGTTATCCTCGCTCAATTTTTGGAACTTGTGTAACGAAAGCACAGTAAATATACTTTATGTATTGAACAAAATGGCTGACACTCGTAAAATATTACACGCGCACGTTCTTATATACGGTTTATGACACAAAAGGTTAGGGAACGGTACTTATCAACTATTTGTCAACCAAAAGTTAACTTGTTGCTTACAAATATAAAGATGTCAACAAATTGTTAGCTATAAGTTGATTCAATCTTGTAACCACTTGCGCATGCCTGGTGAAACTTAACGAGCAAATATAGCAATTTACTGACTGAAAGTTAACTTTTAGTAATTTCTCGTAGAATGTTAACTTTCATTAACTTTAAGATATAAATAAGATAATTAATTAATAGTTCTAAATGCCAGCATTTATATGTAGATTTTTAGGAGCTTAATTTAGGAAACCGTTATTAAGGCTTAAATTTCATCGTCCGAAATGCCAACATTTGTATGTTAACTTTAAGGAGTCCAATTTAAGTTATCATTTAGTAGTTTTAAAGTATCGCCTATTTGTTGACGTATAAAGGACTTGCGACTATGCTTGAAAAGTTATCCAAAAAATGTTAACTATTTATCGTACCAATATTGTCAACTTTTAGAGTAACATTTTTTATAACTTATTGTTGACTATGTAAGCGCTCCAGATCATTAACAATTTTTCGCCACCTATAAGATGCCGTAATTGAGTTAACTTTTCTAGTTGACCATTTTGTTGATTTTATATTAACTTTTGTAATTTCCTAAAAGTTAACTGAAATAGTTATCTTTTTTATTACCAAAATGTTACGTGTGCCGCTTGGGATATATATATATATATATATATATATATATATATATATATATATATATATATATATATATATATATATATATATTATGACTGAATTGTTGAAGTCGATCCAGGTGTTCGATCGTTACAGTTTTCCCCGCTTTCAGACCTTGACGTTACACGTCAATTTATAATCCGAATTTTCAACTTGTAAATTATAAAAAACTTAACATTAATTATTTATTTTACCGGATCTGGGTGTTGAAAAGAAATTTATAAGTCACTCAGTAATTAGTGTCTCTCGTTTATTATATAAAAATTCACAGCTTAAAATTAGTGAACACTTTGACTTAATAACTAGAGTATATTTAACTTCATAATTTATTCAATTATTTAATTAATTACTATTAGAATTAACATTAAATAAAGCATGTAAAATACTGTATGTTGAATAAAACAAAAGGTTATCAATTGTTGGCACCATACACAACTATTATTCAATTTAATGATCAGAGCGTGAAGTTAATCAATTAAATTGACATTTGATTATTAGCTATATTAATTTGTTTCGTTAGTTGGTGAGTTAATTTTATCACAATCAAAGTTATTAATGACGCGACAATAATCGTTACGAGCGATGATACGAGAGATGATCACGGAGACGAGTATATACGATAACTAACTGACTCAGCATTCACAAGAGCACAAAAGGAAAAACTAGCGATTATAAGATTAAGTGCATACCTGGTGATTGGTGACATCACTTCACCAGGTATGACACAGACTTGAAAAAATGACAAATTTTATATTGATGAGTCATACATAATTTAATTATTAATCCAAAATATTATTTAATCTCTTGTGAATGTTGATTGTACGAAGTTGTTAACATGATCCCGAGATACCGGCGTAAACAATCGAGAGGTTATAATTTAATTATATTGATGATTAGAATATTGATGAATAATAATTATTATTAGATGATAAATTGGTACCTGAATTTCCAATGATGAATCCAAATTGACTTGAAGATCTTTAGAATTGCACGAGATGCACTTAGTTGGTTAGATATGGTTTCGAGCACGTGTAGCTGGCTACCGCGTGTAGAATATTAATGCCGGTTGGCGCGTAGCCGTCTACGTGCCTGGGGAAGTTGACTATCAGGGTGCGCATCAGTCGCAGCACCACTGATAAAGTAGAGTGCGGATTTACCAAATATTCTGGCGCGAACAATTGGTATTTACTCAACACAACTCATAGCCGAAATTTGCTTCGGGTTATACGGAAACTTATTTCTTACTAAAATTTTACATTATACTTCGGTATCTTTCCGATTTTCGGTTTTTGGTCTCAATAAAATTAGGGCGCCAGGAAATTCTTAATCACTGGAATTACCAAACCAGTGAAAACGTAAACAGATAATTTTTATTCGCTAGGAATTATTAAACTAGCCAAACTCAAACCAAAACTTAAACACAAACGTAACCATAACCTGAACCTAAACGAAATTAGATCATTTTTGATCGCTAGAATTTATCAAACTAGCCAATAAACGTAAACAATCGGAAACACAAAAACTTAACAAAGTATAGATAAAATAACCAAAAACCGGAAAAACAACGGATACCTCGGGGTTGCTCAGTGTGCTGTTTGTGGAGAGAGGGCGTGATTCGAGTAGAGAGTGGATCCATGATTGCAATGATTTCATTCGCAACACCAAAAATTTATGCTCAACAAAATCCTTATTTATTCAACCAAAAAACTTTATCTTAAATAACCTAGATCATAACTCACGACAAAATTATCGGAACGGTACAGCTAATAATAGGTAACGCTATAGTCATGTTGCAGACTTCAACTCTTATAATATTAAACAAATAAATAAATAAATCTTAACATAATAATCTCAAATCAATAAACGAATCTAAACAACTTGAACAATATTCTTAAATAAACTGTCAATATTCTGTCAACGTACTCTAAATTATTTACAACATAAAAATATACTGTAGAATCGGCTATTTAATATCTAATGACCAAGAACTCAATTATTAATGCTCAAATTACAATAAATAAAGCGACCTCATACCTTATAGAAACAATGTCAATGCTGAGTAACTATTATTTTATTTTTAACAAGTTTATAACTCTGTATTTTCATCTCGAGCCAAAAATAAAACACAAAAGACTGAAACCTTAACCTGGAACTGAAACGGTACACACGTCCGATCACCTGAAGTGACCAGCGGCAACTCTCAAACACGACTATTCTCTACGAAATCCAAAAGTCGACTGTGAAACGTGACTCACTCACAAATTAAAATCTCTATAATCAAATAATTCCTAAATATTTTAATCTTTAATCAAACAATTGAGGTTCTGAGTGCAGATATTTCTTTGGTGGATGCTGTCCAGGGACTGACTACGGCTGGGATCGTAACTCAAAAACTCAAAACGTAAGCGTAACATTAAATAAAAGTGGATAATTTTTATTCACTAGAAATTATCAAAACTAGCTAAAACGTAACCGAAAACTTAAACTGATCCCATATGCTTTCGTCATGTCCCTCTATGTCAAAGCGCTGGCATCTCAACCGGACTTAGGCATTGCACTTGGAAGTCTCAAAGGGTTAGACTGGTGTCTAACGTCAAACTATGGAGGGTAGAGGTAAGGAGAATCATCTGTGTATGAAAAAGTGTCCGTCGAACTGTATTAAATTAGGGTGGCGCCACATTAGCATCAGGGTAAATTTTAAAGGGAGCGCCAAATATTATTGGAGTAGATTTGAGAAATGAACAAGGAAAGAAAAACTTCCGCTAAGTTACCGCGCGCCTTTCAAAATCCGTATAAAGTAGGAAACAACATATGATTTTTTGCGTATCATTTAACTATTACTTGTGAATATTTAAAAATAAATAAACATTTTAATAAGAAGAAAGAATTATGTTATACAAAGTAAATAAGTAAAGAAATATAATGAAATAAACAAATATTAATCAAGAGCAAAACGAAAATAAAAACATTTTCCTCATAAACATTCAATTTCTGCATTTAAAAATTTTTTAGAATAAAACATAGAAACCTTCAATCAATTCACGTATTAAAACATTGTTATTCGCTAAAAAAAAATAATTTATTTAAAAATACATACTATAATATAAAAGGCATAATGATGTATATATATAGTTGTCTATAATAAATTAAATGTTAAAAATTATAAAAAATCACTAGTATTGAGTTTATGACAATAATTTGGCATTTTTTCTATTCATTTTAGTTTTAATTTTTGCTGCTTCGTAACGCTTATTCTCTGACTTAGCCAAAAATGGGCGCGCATAACAATATAAATATCTATAACCTTTGCCGTTAAACTATTTTCATGTTGAAAGCACCCAATTTTTAAAACGATTTCTTTTTTGAGTTCCATAGTTATTTCGCTAATTGTTTCAATATTAGTCAAGTTTTTACTGACAGCTCTTAACACACACCTTTCCAATTGCTTCGTCAAATCAAATAATTGATTACTTGCAAAACGTAGCCCGCCATATAAGTCCATTTTATTGATAACGTCATTCCGCTGTAATTGTTTACCAACTTCGGCATGCATCTCTATAGCTTCTAAACAAATTTCACATTTTATCATTTTTCTCAATTTGCGAACTATATAACCGGCTATGTACGACTGGACCGCATCACTAGTTACGGCTTTGTTATAATCGTGGTCCGCGTCGATTGAGGAGCTTTCATCTAATGGTCGAGAACTTTCCATAATTTTGTCAATGCTTTCAAGCCATGAATCCTTGCCTTGTTTTTCAGATGATTTTAAGACATACTTAGCATCTATTAGACTCCGTAAAAGATCTTTTCCTGAAACATTGCACCCTCTTGGTGGACGTATCAGGGAGAAGCAAGATGCTAAGCGATATACTTAAGCAAACATTTTAGGGTCGGGATGATCGTTACCTCCACATGAATGTCTCATCACCGAAAAAAATCTCTGAAATTTAAAATAAATAAATATTCATTAGAAAACAAAAGGAATTATACTTAAAATTGTAATATTATGATCATAAGTATAATAACCTCCAAAGGGTCTTGCGATAAAGTAGCAGTCATTAAATATTTAAAATCACATTCGATTTTAAGCATTTCTAAAATTTCAAGAGTTGCCCGTAAGGTTACTTTTAATCCGAGTAAAGTACTTCTCGAAACAGGTATTTTCTTCTCAATATTTTCCCAATCTTCAAGGAATTGTAAGAATTTTAAAATCGCCTGAAAGATGTTCATATAAAATCAGTATTAAAATATCAAAACGATGAAATTGATCAGCTACAAACCAATAAAAACATTATAGAGCAACATCAACATTAGGCCAATGTACAATTTTTTTACTTTATGCATACATCTGTCATCAAGATTCTATACACCGTCAATTAAAGCAAAGAACAAAAAAATTATCACACAAAATAAGCCACAAACTTGAGCAATATAAAAAAAAAAATTACCGAAATAATTCTAACGTATGCTCAATACATCAAAATATTGATAAAATAAACTTTTCTAAGCTACTTTTAATATAACACATAAACGTTCGGCATGGAGTACCTGACAATTTAGGCGTGGTACCTATTGCCATGATCGTCGAGCCAAAGCTTACTCGTCGAGTGATTTTCTTCCAATGAAACCTACAATCTTTCAACTTCTGATTATTTTTTGTTTTTATAACCAATCTTACCTGTTTTTGACGGCAATCATCTTCAAAATGCAAAGCATCTCTCGGTATGCGTGATGACATCGCTTGGATCAAGTTAAAAACTAGATCAATAAATTTTTGCGTCGGAGTAGAATCTTTTAATTTGTCGCAGATTGATTGATAGTGAGCCATGGCAACTGATACTTCATGACCGAATACCTACAAGCATCGAAATTAATATATTATATAAAATTAACGGAATTAAAACTATAAAACCTATAGTACTGTCAATTTTCTTTTTAATTAATAGATGTGAATATAGAAATATTATACAAACTTGTGTAGCAAGAGGAATATTCATTGCTTGGAATCCCTTTGGTTTTAAATGCGCAGGTGTTAATTTGTAAGCGATTTTCAAATTCGGCTGACGATAATTTTCTTCTTCTAACAGTGCTTCCTAATGCCGTTTCTTTACTGTCCCAAAAGGAGTCTGAAAAATTTATAATCTTGATAACAACAATAACATAACAAAATTTCTTAATATACAGAAATGTACTATATTCTACCTTAAACTCATGCAGTTTGTCATCTAAGGTCGAAGTTCGGAAGCATTTGAGTAAATGATTGAAATCCGATATCATCCATAGTCGCCGTGAGCTGCTGTATGGATGTTCATAGCTGATATTTTTTTCGTCTACACCGAATATTTTCCAAACACCTCTATTCCAAGATGCACCATCCATAACAACAACATCAACATTGATCCCGCTATTTTCCATCAATATAATATATTCGACGATGAGTTTATGTAGCGGTTCGCTTTTGCAAGCGTTCTTTGATAGAAAACAACCCAATGATTGCACCCATCTACCTTTAAATGGTACAAATTTGAATACCAAAGCATGATCAGCCGATTTATTTTTTAAATCCTCTGGGGTGTGCTTTCCGAGGTCGAAAAAACCAGAAAATTTCATTGATTGTTGATTAAAAAAAACACCTTCGCTCAATTTCATCTCGTCAACCAAAATAACTCCTCGTTTTTCTCCTTTTCCCATTGTTTTACATCTTTCTTTTAAGGCAAAGAAAGTAGCAGGTTGGAAGCCGTAAGCAGAACAGCTAATTTTCCGAATAAATTTATTTAGTGTATTAATAGAGAGAAGAGGTAAAATATTTCTGTAACGTAAGAATTGATACGTGTTTTTGCTTTTTAAGCGAATCAATATACACTCGCATATCCACTCTAAGGTAAATCGTCGACCTTTAGCATTCTTTTTTTTCGCGGCTTCAAAGCACGAATTTACGGTACTTTGGAATTCTGTCGGCAACTTCAGGATTGCTTCTTGTACTATTGCATTTGACTTCTTAGCACACTCTGACTTTGTTATAAATATTCTTTGTTTTAGTCGAATTTTCTGTAAGTCAACAATAAAGTTGTTAAAAATTTTAGACGTCGTGAACAAAATCGGAAAAAAAAAATAAAATTATATCCGAATTTTTATATCATATACAAATCTTACATTTTACTAATTAATATATGTAAGTAAACTAACAGAATTTTATTATCATTTTATTAATAATATATTTAAAAATTTGGAAATTTCTGTAGTACTTTATTATGTTGTAGCATAAATGACGGAAGTTTTATAATTTAATGTACAATTTATTTAACCAAAATCAAATGAATTATTGAATATTATGTACAAATTTTGTGCGCATTACGTATAAAAACTATTTCATTGCAAAAATATATGTACAATTTGTATGTATAAATCACCCTAGATGGAACTAAAAACATTAGGAAGTATATAAAATTATTTGATCTTTAGTCTTATTGAATACTGTCCAAAAACTTTCAAATTGCCATGTAAAAATGGAATATTTAACGATTAACATGATCATACTCTAGTATGATATATATCTATATATATAGTATATATATATATATATATATTATGATGGCTTTTTCGCTGCGCTGGCGTCGACAGCGCCGAAGAGGTCCACCTAAATGTTTGGCCTACCTGGTTCGTTGATGGTTGGGCGCCAGGAACTTTCGTTCCACGGTTCGTTGGTTCACGTGGATCGTCGTTGGGCGGCGGGTCGAGGCCGAAGAGATTCAAAGGTATATACGAAGCGTACAAGGAAATCGGTTCGGAGAATAATTAAAATTAGGTAAAATAAAATTAATTGCGCAGGCACGATTACAAGTTAATTATTTATTTAATAACTAGCGAGGTCGAATAACATTCGCAGGTTCAATCCAAAAAAAAAATAAAAAAGGACGAATAAAATCAATACAAAAAAAAATTGTTACAAATAATATTTTGTTAAATAATTTTCATGAAAACGCCAAAATAATAAAGCCAATCGGAATTTGGGCCACAGGCAATCGCAACAAGAAAGCAAAATCTAATATTCGTTCACGCAAGTCACTAAAATCCAGTCGACAGTAGTTTCGCAGGGAACAAACGAAATTAACAACAAAAAAAAATTAATAATAAATATAATTATCTCGCTTGTTTCGTCTAAACAATGTTCGAATTGATTAATCAAACAAAATATTTTCGCCGTGTTCGCTTAGCAACAATTTACGAATTTGTTAACAAAAAAAATTATTAGTTCGCCGGTTCGATTAACAACAATTGGCGAACTTATTAACAAAGAAAAATTACGCCAGTTTCGAGTAACAGTAAATTTGCGAATTAAAAAAAATTAGTTTATTTGTTTCAATTATCAGTAAATTTGCGAAATTATTGCAAATTGTTTATTTAACAAAAAAAATAGTTTATTCGCCGGTTTCGATCAACAGCAAAAAAAATAAATAACTAATCAATAGTTTATATGGGATCGCTATGACCCGTCGAGTAATTCGCGGGAACAAAGCTCGAGGTGCGACAAAATTTTTCAATAGTACACTCCAGCTCAAACAACTATACACAATGTCATTAACTACTTATTACAATAGAATTTGGCACCGGGTACCTGGCTGACGTCACCGAAGCCGGAATTTAACAATGCAATTGTTGAATTCCGGTACACAATTAATTTCGGACTCAATTCCGAAGTCGTGAGCAAATATTAATTAAAAAAAAATTAACTTTCAATAAGATTATCGATGATAATCTAATTTAATCGCGATTCGTGGTGAAGTCACCCAGGTAAAATAACAACTGCGACCGCACTTACCCCACTCAGTCGACCTCTCGGTATGAATATCAAATAAAAAAAAATCCGATGTCGGCGGTGCTGATGAACGTGATTCCTCGACGATGGCTTTTCCCCGGGAACGGCGAGATCGAACGTCACAAATGTAGTTGTCGTCCTTGACTCTGGTATAACACTCTCTTCAGAATTCACTTGAATTATCTTCGACAACAAAACGGCGAAACTCCCACGAACAATTTCCCGTGTCGATTTTTCAAGTAAAATGTAATAATACTTTTCCTCGAAACAAAAAAAAAAAAAGAAACGGTTCAATTTTTTTTAATAGCGATAGCAAAAAAGTATTGCGGTTTAATTAATTAATTTCGTTTTTTTTGTCGCACGTGGCATATAGCGTTCGGTCAGAATTCGTACTGGCTTTTCCGTTTTCCTTTTGCCAACACGTGGTCTTTCCTTCAGCGCTGCTAATGAGCTGCGCGTCCAATCAGCCGTCGTACGATAAATAGCCGTGATCGATGATTGGTCGATTTACCAATTTAGTTCGAATTCGGCGTTCAGAGGGAGCCTCGACGTGTCTCCCGCCGTTTCAACTTCCAGTCGTTCGTGGAGTCCGATTCCGTGCCTTGCTAGTCCTCGTTGCTCCTCCCAGATGTCTCCTCGGTCGTTGATATCGACTGAAATGCGGGTTCGCCGGTCGCTTTCTCATTCATACTATATCACTCACTCAATATCCGATACATTGAATTTAGTTCGGACGCATCCATTCTCATTATACTAATTGGCGCGGTTCGGCTTAAATATTACCTCGAGCTTTGTTTTATGACCGGGACCACTTGGGGCGACACAGTCGCGTCGAATCTCCGCATTTCATCAGCTTGGCCAACACACAAGGCTAAATAATACAAAAAAAAAATATATACTCTAGTTGGATTCTAGGTGGGAAATTTCCCACGTCACAATATATATATATATATATATATATATATATATATATATGTTGATATAACGATACTTCTCAACAGATTATCAGTAATATTATGTTTGCATACTCCTCGCAAGTACACATATATTAATATTATCCAGCAGGAAATTTTTACGAGTGATAATCAATTTTTGATGCACTATGTAGCCATTGCAGTTGTATAAATTGAGAAGTTTGCCTGTTAAATAAATAGACAAAAAAGTTGTTTAATTACATCCAATGAATTGAAAGTCATATAAATTTTGTGATTTCTAGACCTCACTCCATTTTACCGTCATAGAGTATTTGTATGTTGATATTTTTGAAAATGAAAAACCAGTCGAGCATGAAATCAACTTTTCCCATAACCAATTTTGTTAAATAATATTGAATTAAAGGCCAGAGTGTACAATAAGGTACATGTAAATGATAAAAATTAGTAAAGATCTACTTTATATGTCAGATAAATTCAATACGTATATAGTATCAAAACTTATTACTGGAATGTGAAAATTTATTATTTTATTATATACACCCTCCACCTAACGTTTATAAACCCTTTGTTGTCGTCCTTCGTTAAATTATGTAAGCATTATAACTGCTCAAACATAGAATTTATAGTAGAAGTGATAGACGTAAAATTAGAAACGATTCCAATTGTTAAATTGATAAATGTTAAATTAACAAATCTTGAACAATAGTAAGAATTAAATGCTGCTTCTAGCCTCAAACAATTGTATTTTACAAAACTTACCATTTGTTTTAAACGTTTGCACTGTTTAACCAGATTTGAAGCACGTCTTTTTTTAGCAGTTGTTGTTTCCAAATTCATTGAAGTCGACTTTTGACTCTGTAATCGATTCCGTAAGATTCAACAAGATTTACATCTCGGATTAGCTTGGTTTCTTTTATAAATGTCATCACCAACTATCACATTTTTACAAAGTTTTGAATACCTGAAAATTAATGTAAATATATTAATTCAATTCGTATAAATTCTGTCCTCAGTAGTTCATACATTCACTTATCAAAAAACAAGCAATCCTTACTTAGTACTGTCAATCTGAGTACCAACGCATATAGGCCACCTTTCCACTGATTTTAAGTAGTTATAGACACAACTTAATGAATGCAATTTTTCGTTTAGAGGTAGTTCTTCATTGTTAGGAAAAATAACCTGAAATAAAATAATAATCAATGATTGTTTTAAAAAAATAGATGTATCTACTCGAACATTAATTAATACATACAGTAATAGATGTATCCTTGTTTAAGCGTAACCGAATTTTGATCTGCTGAGTTGTTGGGTCCATTCGCATTAATACTAATCCATTGGGCTTGGGTATATACAGCCAAAACGGCGGTAATTTTGGAGCTTCGATTTCTTGCAGATTATAGGAATCCTTAGATGCGTCTTGAGAGGTGGTTCTATCAAGTCTTGTTCACTTTGAACAACAGCATCTATTGGATTATTAGGAACATCTTTATCTGCTAATATTTTCGGTGGCTCGATGTTGTTTTCGTGCACTTGAAACAGCTCTTCGTCTCCAGAGTTATTTAAATGTAAGCTTGGCTTTTCCAGTTCATCTACAGTACTTGCTAGAAGCTCATTTTCAAGTATCGGAATAAGCTGATGCTGGATCGTTGGTAAAGCTTCTTCTTTAAGTATTTTTTTTCCTAAAGGCATAATCTTGAGCTCTCCTTTTATGTACAGTTTCTCGTACATTTTTATTTGTTCCTCTTTAAAATGGAGATGACAGATGTAATCTGTAGCCTTTAATTCAATACCCAATGAAATTTTCCAATTTTGTAATCTCGCCGGTGTCTGTGAAATTAGATAAATAAAAAATTAATATGCCTTCGTTGATTAAAAAAATTATAGAAATGAGCATTGGTTTATAAAGTAAATTTTTCATAATAAATTGATTTACATACTGTTGGTTGGAAATACGAAATAGATTGAGGTGAACCATTTTTTTTATTTTTGGATTTACGCCCACTTGGACAACTTTTCACAACACAAATTTTACCCATAACTGTTTTGGTATTCACGTACTTTTTTATGAAATTAAATGTTAATAAACCAATAAGCGTACTATTCACAGTTTACGAAATAAAATCACTTTAGGTGCACGTTCCCTTATAATATTTTTTTAAGGTTATATTTACTATAATATTCTGTACTACGTAAGTTGTTGAAATTTTAAATAATTGACTACTCTAGTCGACAATGATTTTACATTTTTCAACTCGGCATACTTCAATTCATCTACAATTGCTACATTCATACCATACCCTTTATGTAAACCAGCGCGATTGTGGAAGAATTTTGAACTGTTATTTATAGCATACAGCTGGACACTTTTTCAACTTTTCTCCCATATGAGATGATTCTCCTTACCTCTACCCTCCATACGTCAAACGAAACCGGATGACTTATTGTCCCGCTCCACGGTAACGCTGACTTACCCACGTCCTCTGCAACCTCAAAACCCAAAACTAAAAATCTAGAACTTAAAACTCAAAACTCAAAATTCGAAACCCAAAACTCAAAACTCAAAACAACTCAATAAAACCTTAAATGACTTGACCTTAGTATTTTTCAAAACTTAACTCAAAGAGATTGATTTTTTGAAAAATTTGAAAAAAAAAAAAATTTTCAATTTTTTTCGAAATTTTTTTTCGAAAATTTTTTTTTCTAATTTTTTTTTTTTTTAACATCCTCAGAATGCTCCACTATTGTCAAAAAAAATTAATTCAATTTTTTCTGACCGCGGCAAATCGTCGTATAGGCTTTTTGAATACGCTCAATTAAAGAGTATTAAATTCTCTAAAAGAGCTTTTAAACAAAACAATCAAAAAAAAATTTTTTGAAGCCCGTGGACCTTTTTATAGACGGGAAAAAATTTGGAAAAATTTTTTTTCGGTAGTTTTCTTAGGATTTCTCCAGACCTGGACATGACAAAAATTTTTCATGGTCATATCTGAAATCTAGCTACAATTTGCTTTTTTATTTTTTCTGTACGACCCTATTCCTCGGAATTACAGCTTGTTGAAAATCACCCAATAATTTTGAATTTTTTTTATGTCCCTTACTTTTTGTGACTAGTGTATTTATTTCACTGATAATAATTATTATTTCATTAATTAACCGGGATAAATCAGCTAAAAATACTCTCTCGTTACGTCTGAGTCAACCGGTTTCTTAATTAAATAATCATAATTATGATTTAATCAATTAACCAAAATAAATCAGCCGTTGGTCCTTTGTTAACTCGTCTGAATTAATTATTTACTTATTTCACTAGTAATAATTATTATTTTATTAATTAACCGAAATAAATCAGCCAACGATACTTCATAGTTTTGTCTGAATCCATCGGGTTTTGATTTTAATTGTAATTATTAAGATTTTATTACCCTCATTAAAAAAAAGAATTAGAAAGAATTCAAAATCATTTGATGTTTA
Source organism: Cotesia chilonis (assembly GCA_018835575.1). Taxonomy (NCBI): domain Eukaryota; kingdom Metazoa; phylum Arthropoda; class Insecta; order Hymenoptera; family Braconidae; genus Cotesia; species Cotesia chilonis. Next base: position 301,525 of record RJVT01000085.1, on the reverse strand, counting down.
ATCATTTTGAATACTTTATAATCTTTCAAATCCTTTTTAATACTATCTCTTATGGGCATTTGACATATGAGATCATTTTAAATTCTTTTTTTTTTCAAAAGGGTAATTGAATGAAATAAATCTGCCGCTTAATGCCTCTGACTGACCCTTAATCTTAATTTTCATTGAGAATCATTTGTTATATCAAAAAAAAATCAAAATCCAGTAACGGCAGCCTTGTTCTTCTGCTTAACCCTTGCTACTGTCGCTCAGTGCCTCTCTCTGAGTCTTGCTACTGATTTTTATTTAAAAATTACTTCAATTATTTCAAATAATAATGAAAATTTAGTCCAATCTGTTCAGTGCCTCTCTGCCTGAGCCTTGCAACAAATTTTTTAATTAAAAATTACTCCAATAATTCCAAATAAATTAAAAATTCCTGTTACTGCCGCTCCGTGTCTCTAACTGACTGTCGCACTTGATTCTACATTAAAAATTACTTTAATTATTATAATTGAAAATCAAAATTCAGCAATAGCTGCCCAGTGCCTCTAGCTGACCCTTCCTACCAATTTTTTAGTAGAAAATTGCCTCAATTTTTCCAAGTAAAAATGAAAATTCAGTCACAGCTGCCAAGAGCCGCGAACTGACCCTCACTACTAATTCTTCAATATAAAATTGCCTCAATTTTTCAAAATAACAACAAAAATTCAGTCACAACCGCCCAATTCCTCTAACTGACGCTCGCTACTCATTTTTTAATTAAAAATCACCTAGCTACACTATTGACATAGGCTATATGATGTTAATTTTAATTTTGGAATTTTTGCTAAGTACCTGTGCAAAGCCGAGAGAGACTGCCATTGTAAATATTATAATCTGACGACATATTTTTAATTACACGAGCACACAGAAAGAAAGCAAAAAACTACCGTCACAGCAATGGAAAAATTTTCTTGGACCCGGCTAAAGTATGATTTTTATGTATTTCAATCGACTGAATCTAAATCTGAACGTTAATAAGCCCGCTGAGTCTTCAAAATTTGAAAAAAAAAAAAAAAAAAAAAAAGCGAAAAACCCTAAAAAATTGCAATAAATCATGAAAATCGAAATTATCAACATGCAACTTTTTAGATTCAGATTGAGTTTGATTTTTGTGTATTTTTTTCCACTGAATTAGAATCTGTACTCTTGTCCCACTACGATGTAATATTGAAAAAAATCTCAAATGACCAAAAAAATCGGGAAAATTGCAGTTATAAATATGAGAAAAAAATCTATGAAATACGATTGTTAATAACTTGAATGCATTTCTATGGATGGAATATGACCTTAGAATTGAAAAATTAACAAAATTTTTAAATCTAATTTTCTCAATACCTACCCTTTATCTCACTCATATCTTGATGACATCGTTTTACTTGTTCTATGCTACAGTCTGCAAGATTGTCAGGAAAGTGATCAACGTAAGAATCCATGAAGTGTAGTTTGATGTTTATTAAGCAATCTAAATTTTTTTAATTGGTCACCAATTTTTCTACTAACGTCCAGTGTGGCTAGATCGTGCTCTTTTCTTACCCCCACTTTGTAGGACACTCTCATCTAACTATATTGAAAGCGGTACAAAGTGGGCGTAAAAAAATCGCACGATCTGACCACACTGCTAACGTCCTGTTGTTTCAAGAATTTTTTCGGGTCAACAATAGGGATTCTCAAAATGTCTCTGCTCTCTACGTTTGTAGGATAGCAGAGATAGAAATAATCACTATGTGAAGGAAGAATGGCCAACAAATGTGAAATTCAAACTAGCTGTTCATAATGTTTTACGAGCACTATTGATTCTGTCTTAAAAACATTTACAATCACCACTTTGAATGAAGTTAGGTCTAATCGAACAGTATGTTAAAGCTTTGGTCATCCAAATTTTCATAAATGGTGATTAGTTCCAGTACTTGAAAGAAAAAATTTCTGCGATGAATGATGCAAAATAAAAACAAGGAATTTTGGATGGACCCCAAATTCGAACTCTATTTCAGGAAGCAAATTTTATAGGGAAAATGAACAAGATCGATAAAAAGCAAAACAGAGAAAGCAGCTTGGATAAGTTTTATAAATTTGCTCCAAAACTTTTTAGGAAATAAAAATTTAGATTGCTTAGTATATTTCAAACAACGTTTCATGGATTCTCTCATTGACCACTATTCTGAAAATCTTGGAGACTACAGAGAAGAACAGGGAGAACGATTCCATCTAGACATAAGTAAAATGGAGACTAAGTATCAAGAAAATTGAAATATTAATATGATAGTCGATTTTTTTCGGAAATTTAAAGGAATACAATTAGTGATAATAACATACGGAAGAAAAATTTCCTGCGTAGATCATTTGAGAATGAAAGACTTCGATACCAACGTAAAACAGTTTGAAATTCGAGAAACGCGTTCTCTTTATTCTCTTTATGCGTCATTTTTTATAAGTATTACAATTTTATATATTTGCAAATTCTTCACTTGATTGTATGCATCAAAAAATTACAAGGAAAGTATCTAATCATGTTTCATAAATTTTTTTTTAAATTTGTAATGGCAATTTTCTCGATATAGTTGGTTATATCTATATAATGTATGTGTGTGTGTGTGTGTGTGTGTGTGTGGATGTAAACCTCTCACAACTTTTGAACGGCTTGACCGATTCTATCGCGATTGACGCCAATCGAAAGGGCTTGAATGAACTTAGATTTTGTATATGGTATGGACCGATTCGAAATGGTCGATTTTCAGATATCTCAAAAAAACTACGAAAAAAATTTTTTTTTAAATGTGGTTTTTTTTTTTAATAACTTTCAAACGGCTTGACCAATCAATTCCAAAAACTAATCAACTCTTAACATCGAAAAACCACGTTTATCGCCATCAAGCCGGTCGAAATCGGTTGATTCGTTCGTGAGTTATCGCTGACGAAAAAAATCGACAAGTGTTTTTTTCCGATTACACCGAAATTTTTGGTCTAATAAATTTGTGCTTGAAACTATATCATAGATTTGAAAAACTGCGTCGAATGCCGCTAACCGCGTGAAAATCGATTTATTCATTCAAAAGTTATTGCGGTTTGAAAATTAAAAAAATAATGTTCTGTAAGACTTCTATGAGATTTTTGAGCTCGAAGAGCTCAAAAGCATTGGAAAGCTATCTCTCTGAGCTCGGAGAGCTCAAAAACATCATTAGTTAAGTTTTAAGCACTTAGGTATGGAATTAGCGGGAAGTTACAGGGATGGCCCTCAGGTTCAACTGTTTTCCTAATTTTTTTATAGCTGTGACTGCAGTTTTTTGCAATTTCTCGCCAGTTTTGGGGGTTTTTTGCATTTTGCTCAAAACTGGAAGGTGACCAGGCTGATCAAACTTAAAATTCGGATTTGGCAGGTCAAAATACATTCCGGTACATAGGTTAGGTTCAACGTAACTACCAATTTTTTTTTTTGTGCGAGTGTTATTTTCTAAAGAAATGTATTTCCAGATTAAAAAAAAAGTATTAAGGCAGAAACAAAGTCTTGAAAAGTATTGGTTTTCTAGTATTTTATAAGTTTGAAAGTTCTATTAACGATGCTAAAAATTATTTTTTATTGTTAGATCAGCATTCAGAACCAATAGTTTACCAGACAGTGGTTCTAGCAGTGCTACCAACACGTTAAGCAGGTCACTACGGAACGATCTCTTAGTTGCTGCGGATAGTGTCACTAATGCTATGTCTACGCTTGTACGAGAATTAAATTCAGGTAAGGTTTTTCCGGTTATCCTTCACTTTCATGAAACCAGAACAGTTAGTCTATCGATTTATTTCAATAGCGATATATTTTCCATTGCCGATGTTTTAAATCATACCCCCCTTGATGATGTGGTAGTGATTCATTTTCGATTTGTCATCATATATAAATTTTATATCGTAAATCCGTTGTTATACCTCAATTCAAAAGAGAAAATCGTATAAAAAGAATGTTTTCAGAAATAAGAACATAAAATTGTGATGATGATAAATTTGTCATTCAATTATTTAGTAGATTGAAATTCACTTCATTTTTTCACTTGAAATCTAAGAATCTAACTATTAAAGCCGATGTTATGTTGCACTTTTGAGTAAATTTCGTCGTAAAATATTTTATTTAATCGAATACTCATCGTATAAGTCATAAGTCATAAAATATAAATACATGTTTGTAATACCAACCGTGAAACTGAATTTTCGAGCTAAAGTTAGAGGGGGGGAGGGGAAATTAATGGTTTCTGGTCGGCTATACGGCTGACCAATTTGAAAACATAGTAACTGCAAGATTTTGATGACTTATTTTTTTTAAGATTACTGCATTTCTAATAACTTTAAGACCTTAATTTCAAGGATCTTTTTTTTAATTTTCGTAGGGTATCTATTCCAAATTTGAACTGGAGCCCTTTAGATTTTGCTAAAACTTTTCTGTCTTTTTCTACCCTTTAGAAAACATTTTTTAGAATTTTTTTCAAATTTTTTCGTCCAATCTCAAAAAAAGTGATGAATTCTTCAAAAAAAATGGCTTTTTTATTTTCAAATATCTATAACTTTTTTAGAAATTGACTTCTGGGTACCATTATTTTAAAAAAAAATTTTTTATGAACTTTTCGAAAAAATACACGATAAAAAACTAACATGATCAATTATATAAAATAATCGGTTTTTTTGAGTAAAATCGTCATTTTTCTGAAGTTCGCCATTTTTTTTCTCAGAAAAAACTTCAATAAATTTGACAACTATCCCCGCTAATTCCGAAGTGGGCCAATTTTTAAAGAATATTTTTTATTTATTTAAAAAATAATTGTCAAATTTTCAGAAATGGAAAAAAATTTTTTTTTTCGTAACCTTTATTTCTATCATACAATAAATGTAATTCAACAATTTCATGATATAATTCTCAAATTATAGATTTAATTTACGAATATGATCACCAAGATTTAAATTTTAACCTATCAGTAAGGTCGATAAATTAGGGTAGGACAATTATAGACTTACCTATAGTCAATATACTAAAAACTAGTCGCTAGTGTGTGTCGATTTACGAATACGGTTTTTTCATACTGTCTAAAACATAACCTGTAAATTGCTGTTAATCTATTATACGATGTAACAGTTTTACCTGCTCGGGTTAGCCCGTAATCAATTTTATAAATAATTAACAGAATAAACAAACAACAATAATTATCAGGGCGCTGCCAAGATTTTTTATCACGGTTCCTGGAACCGGTCCAGAGCTGAAAATTCCTTATCTTAGGGTAGAGAGAGTGAAGGAAGGTGCTGTTGAATAACAAAGATTTAATTAACAATATATCGATATTTATTAACAATAAAAATTATCAAAAGAAACGTTTATCAAGGATAAACTAAAATTCATTCACACACTCACACTATAATTTATTAAAACTTATAAACTTATAAACTACGGCTGACCAGGATAACTTAAAACTATAGCCTAACTATCGGCTAACCAGGACCAACTTAACACTATTAACACTCTCTATCACACATGACCCACACTTGTAATGTTTTTATTTTAAACAAAATTTATTTTAATTGAATTTATTCAAAATTTAAGTTAATTATTCAATCATTAGTATTTAGTAAAACGATAATTTCAAATTTATAATCAAATTCCAAAATAGCTTGAGCTAACTATTACAATTATTTAAATTCCGATTGCTAATTTTTAATTCGGTATTAAGAGATTAAATAGATTAAAATTCCTCATTAACTTATTGTCATGGTCTTAATAATATAACAATAATTATTTAATACGAGAGAGATTAATACCCTGGATTAATTTTGACAATTAAATTAATCACGATATAAATTTTATATATAAAATTAATATCGTAATATAAAATTATTAACATAAAATTAATGATGTGAATTAATTGATTATGACCAATCTTCCCTGTGGAATTTTCAACCCAAAATAACTAATTTCTTGGACTTAATGTCCACGCCGATAATTATTAATTATCGGTAAATTTTAATTTATTTAATTGACGGACTCAATCCCAAAATAAATCAGTCAATAGTTAATAAATAAAATAATTTACAATATAAAATATTTTCAATAATTAATTCCTAATATAATTTTCGATAAAATCTTAATAATTTTCTAAATTATAAAAATCGACAGAAGTCGAAACATTCAATTTTCATTAGCTAGAACATTCGCTAGCTTATTTGTCTTTGACCTCGGGTGTTTGGAATTTACTGCGACACAAAATGTACTGACGCCCAACCAAAATTCCCCTTCGAATTAATCACTTTTTCTTAAGTTAACATGTTATAAAATTACAACAATTTATTCACGAATTTTCTAGATGTTAATCAATTTAATTGATAAATTTTTAGTTGTTAAATTTTTCCCGCAGGTCGATTGAGTGATTCTCGGGTATAAGCCCCCAGGGAAATCACTTAATCCAAACTAACAAATGTTTTAATTCTGATTAATGAAATAATCGTCGATTAAACGATCCAATTGATAATTAATTAGGAGAAGAAACTGGGTATTGGGTAAACCACGGTCCACTTCTTTCCCACAGAGTAATAATTGATACCTTGACGAATAAAATCATGATCTAACTCTCTTATTGAGGATGAAGTCCTAGTTGTAGTTGGCTTCCTTCGTCTCGTCACTACTCCGGGGATCGGTCCTTCTCGATTTCTGTCGCACTATATCTGGCGATCACACTACTTCTCCCTTTTCCACTGCACGGCTCACCTATTTTAACCCAAAATTACCCCCTGCTATTCTCCTTTTAGGCCCTTAGATCGAGACGCGTCAGTGCTATGTCGAATAGTTATCGATATCCGGTGACATCGATTTAGGGTAATTTTACCCTGTTACAACGATCAAATGTCTAGTGAAAGATTGTTGATATTACATTTGCTAAATAAATAAATAATTATTATAGTTTATGAACACTATTTTGATTTGGTGTTATTTGAAACGCTAATCCTTTTAGTTTCTTAATCTAAATTAATTGTAAGAATTTTACGAAGACATTATGGCATCAATAAAGTAATTCTATGAATGTTGTAATCCATTCAAGTTAGAATCACATTTAAGAAAAATGGGTTTACGTCTAGCAACTGACATTATGAAAGTAACGTTAGGATTAGATGTAGATTATTTGTTATGCAGTTCGTGTCGAAAGGATGCCTTATATTTAGTAAAGGAACAAATAAATACTAGTGATGATCCTAATGTTGATGCAAGTGACCATAAAGATGATTCTAGTGACAACAATGAGAAAAATGATGGTGCTGACAGTGATAGCATGATAACAGTGACAGACATAATACAACTGCCACGGATCTTCTATTATCCTTATCATTCTATAAGTTTTTTAAAATTATTCATACATTACTTAAATAAATCCTAGCAACTACATGTTCCATTGTTTTGTTAAGGTTCCTTGTCATTTAATAGCGAACCCAAAAATTCACAATTAAGCTCGGCATCCCAAGTAAGCGCTGCAACTACATTACCCGTTATAAACGATGCATTGCGACTGTTGAATCAATTTCCGATTTCTTCAAAAAAGTTAAATAATTATCAATTTTTAAATCATAAAATACATCAGATATCCGACCGCTTAAAAAAAATTTTGCTCTTAGCTGCCGATGAAGGATCGATCGACGGCGATGGTGAAAATTTTCGCTCCCTAATTAAAATGCTGCATGGCAAATTCAATGATAAAGAAATGGATAAGTCGTTGAAAATACAGATTTTAACATTGTTACCTGGAGAATGTAGTGAAAGATCTATTTGTGAAACTATGAATACATCACGACATTTAACAAGGGTAGCAAAAAGTTGGTTAAAGAAAAGGATCTACTTTCAACACCTGAATCAAAATTAGGTCGGTAGAGCGTAGAATTAATGTTTCTGGTACATCTGAAGACTAAATTACTTAGCATTTTTTGTATAGGGAGGACAATGACTCATCAAATATTATCAACATCAATGTCTGGCTTTCTCGAAAACACGAGGACACGGACTTCTTCCTCACACAGCTATTGACAGGTCGAGGTCAGCTTAACGCGTACCTTTTTAAAATGGGGTTGCACCGCACGCCGACCTGCGAATACTGCCTGGACGAAATCGACGACGCTGAACACACTTTCTTCGAGTGTGTACTCTGGAAGGACTACAGGAGTAGCACCGAAGAAATTATGAAACCACACTCTCCCTTGAGAGCTTGATAGCCTGCATGCTTAGAAAAAAAGATAACTGGTCGGCTGTCACAGCCTACGCGCAGCGACTTCTAAAAGAAAAAAAACTGCAGAAAGGGACCAGTAACCAGGAGTAAGCGTCGTAAGACGCAATATAGACTGGACTGAAGTAATGCTAACGCGGTTCCGATCCAGTCATCTCCGTACTATCTACATGGAAGGAAAGTGGAGTTTTTTTTAGTGGGTGGAAATCCCACACTATTGACCATCATCTTTCAATGATAGCGGTGTCTTTGATTTTTTCGCTTATCTATGGAAAAAATAAATAAATAAATAAAACCCACACACACGCACACACACATATATACATCGGTTGATTTATTCAAAAGTTGTTGCGGTTTGAAAATTCGAAAAATAGTGTTCTATGAAACTTCTATCAGACTTTCATGCTCGAAGAGCTCAAAAGTATAAAAAAGTTATTTCATCGCACTCAGAGAGCTGAAAATAACACATAAATTATATTTTTTCAAGGTCGTGTAACTGCGCAGTTTTCTTTGTTCTATTTCTAACTGCGTAGTGGACGATGTCATCAGATAGGTTTAGATTTGTTTTGTGAAAGGGGTGGGGGGAATTTCCACGAATCAGATGACTCATTCTGTTCTAGAATTTTTTAACTGCGTAGTAGATGACGTCATCAGACAGGTTTGAACCTGTTCAAGGTCGCGTAACTGCGCAGTTTTCTTTGTTTCATTTCTAACTGCGCAGTAGATGACTCATTTTGTTCTAGAATATTATTACTGCGCAGTAGATGACGTCATCAAACCGTTTTTGAGGTAGAGGAGTGGAGGGTAACTGCGCAGTATTTTCTGCCTATATAAGCAGCTTGCCGAGAGCGTACTTCATAAAAACGAAGTAAATGTCTCCAGTGAAACCTCTCTCGTGATTAAACAGTATTCAGTGTTATAAAATATAGTGAAGTTTAGTATTGTGAAGTACGCGAGTATAGTCCAGTGTGCAAAAACTATTGTGTAGTGTACATAACCTGTAAAAAGTGACATAACCTTTAAAAGTGTACATAACCTAGAAACAGTGTACATAATCTATAAATAGTGACATAATCTTTAAAAGTGTACATAACCTATAAACAGTGACATAACCTTTAAAAGTGTACATAATCTATAAACAGTGACATGACCTTTAAAAGTGTACATTACCTATAAACTGTGACATAACCTTTAAAAGTGTACATAACCTTAAAAAGTGTACATAACCTATAATATTGTGTAAATAGACAGTAGTGAAGTGGTTGTCGTTCCAAAATGGCACAACATAACCTCATCGAGGCTCTCAAAAACTTGGTGGACACAATTGCTGTCTCATATGCTGATCTGTTGGGAGAGCAGCTCACTGATGATCATCGTCAAAGGTGTTTAAGTGTGTGCAATGAAACTATCCAGTACTTCAACACTATATTACTGGATCCTGGAACATCAATCCAAGTGAGGCGCAGTGTTCAAGCACACATTAATCAACTTAACTGGTTTGCCGATCAGTTCTCCAGACTCGGTAACCAAGTTGTTGGTGGAGATCTGAACCAAGGAGTCAAATGGCAGGACTTGGAGAATGCTTTTGCAGGCAACATCCAGACTGGATGTGTTATCAACCAGCATCACAAAGATCCAGCAGCATTCCTCCAGGTCTCACGAGACACCATCATCAACAAGGTGCAGAGTGCCTTAAAAGATCTAGCAGGGCTGAAAGTGAATGTGGAATTTTTCTGCACATTCCGGAAACATCAACAAGATATAGAAGAACGAAAATCTTTTGTTACCAAAAGCCGCGAGATTCTCCTTGCCACATCTCTTCAGGATTAGTACACTGAGCATGTGTATGACAAGTTGAGACAGCGAATTAAAGATTTCGAGCATGAAGGGTCTGGATGGAGTCTACTTGGACCAAATAGTTTGATGGTGACCATGTCAAGATTCACGCCAACTCAAGTTGGAAACTCCACCTTCGTTAGATTGCCAAAGGATATTATCGGTAGGCATGCGGTTACGAACATCCAAAACAATGATGAGTTCTGCTTTCTGTGGTCCGTCAACGCTGCCTTGCATCCACCAGTATTGGTTCCGGAAAGGCCCATGTGATATTGTCACTTCAACGAAAGATTAAACTATGAAGGTATTCAATTTCCAATTAAGCTTAATGATGTACCAAAATTTGAAAAAATGAATGATCTTAGCATCAATGTATACGGTATAGAGGCCGAACTCACGGGTAAAAAGTCGCCAAAAAGTGTTATTATTCCATTATATTCAAGTAACTTCGAGTCAGAAATACCGACAATTTATTTATTGATGATTAAAAAAAGTATTAATTATACTGATAATTTAGATAATATAGTCAGTCTATCATTTTGCATGGATACATAATCTTTCCGGATTAATTAAAAGTCAAATAACTTTAGGTAGAACAAAATTGTACTTTTGCGATCGTTGCTTGAATAATTTTAAGCATCAAAAAAGTTATCAAGTACATATATCTGATTGTTTCAAATCTAACAAAGTCCACATGGATTTTCTAGTAAAAAAAATAAAATTTTGAAATTCAAAGATTTCAAATCTAAAGACACTGTACCGTTTGTAGTTTACGCGGATCTTGAATGCACACTCGAACCCCCAGGAGATGATGAAAAGACAGTTCATAAACATGTTCCACATAATATTGCATACTATGTACATTGCAGCTATGATAACACACTCTCCAAATTTGAATTAAACCGTTCTCCTGATTGCATCAACTGGTTTGTTAAACAATTAGAGTCATGAGCACTGAACTTTAAAAAAATTCTAAAGAACCCTATTAAAATGAAACCCTTAACCAGAGAGCAACAAGATAGGCACAACCAGGCAACTGTGTGTCACATTTGTGAAAAACCTATAACATCTCCTACAGATAAAGTTTATGATCATTGTCACTTCACCGGTGACTATAGAGATGCTGCTCATAAATCAAGTAACGTTAATTATCAGAAATCTACCATTATCCCAGTTGTCTTTCATAATTTATCCGGCTATGACTCACACTTTATAATTAAATCCTTAGCTACAGTATTTGAAGGTGACCTCACATTATTACCGATTAATAAAGAACGCTATATATCTTTTACAAAAAATATTAAGAATACTTCAGTCTCTTTAAGATTTATTGATTCATTTAGATTCATGGCCTCCAGATTAGAGAAATTAGCTTCATACCTTGATGATAGTGATAAAAAAATTACATGACTACACTACGCTGACCCCGATCAATTCAAATTAGCAACACGTAAGGGTGTATTTCTATATGAGTATATTGATAGCTTGAAAAAACTTGATGAAAAACAGTTGCTTGATCAAGATTCATTTTTTTCAAAATTAACCAACTCAACTATTTCCGATGATGACTATGCTTTTGCTCAAGTAGCTTAGAATGAATTTAAAATCAACACGCTAGGAGAGTACTCAGACTTGTATTTGAAGACCGACGTACTTCTCTTGGCTGATGTCTTTGAAAACTTTAGACTTAGTTGTTTCAAGACATACAATCTCGATGCACTTCATTTCTATACTACTCCCGGTATGCTCCCGAGATGCTTCTTTTCATTGAAAAGGGTGTTCGCGGTGGGGTATCGATGTGTGCTAATAGACACGCTGAAGCTAACAACCGGTACATGGGTAAAGATTTTGATTCAAACAACCCTGAAACATACCTGATGTACTATGATGTAAATAATTTGTATGGTGCAGCGATAAGTATCTCTTTACCCAAGGGTAAATTTGAATGGGTTGAAAATGTAGACAATGTAGATCAGTTTTTCAATGATGATGAAAGTATAGGCTACATCCTTGAAGTAGATCTACACTATCCTGAGAATTCACATGATCTACACAAAGATCTACCTTTATGCCCAGAACATTTTGTACCACCTGGCAGCAAACAATAAAAATTAACAACAACTCTGTATGATAAGTCTAATTATGTAATACATTATAAGAATTTAAAACAATGTTTCGATTTAGGCTTAGAACTTAAGAAAATACATCGAGTCTTGAAATTTGAGCAGTCAGACTGGCTCAAGTCATACATTGATAAAAATACTGATTGCCGAAAATTAGCGAAAAATGATTTTGAGAAAAACTTCTACAAGTTGATAAACAATGCGGTTTTCGGTAAAACGATGGAAAATGTTCGCAAATACAAGGAAGTTTGGCTTCGTACAAAGTGGGAGGGGCGTTATCAGGTATCAGACCTGATTTGTAAGCCTAATTTCCACAGCCTGACTGTATTTGATGAGGATATGGTCATAATTGGTATGAAAAAACCTAAAGTTTTAGTCAATAACCCAATCTATGTTAAATTTAGCATATTAGACTTGTCAAAAACTTATATCTACGACTTTCACTACAATTATGTAATAAAAAATTATGAAAAAACCTCTAAATTATTGTTAGTCCATCGGCTGAAGAGGGAAGCCCGTGTACATTTTATGTCCATGGAAAATTCCAACGAATTCTTACGTATTTTGGGTCAGGGATTACGAATATCGTATTTAATTTTATGGAAAATGGTGCAAACAATTGTTATTAACAATTTAATTGTTTAAACCGGTATAACTCAGGAACGGCTAATTTGACGGGGAAGTTTATTTGAAAAAAAGTGTTTAAAATTAAAAAACCAATAAAAAATGTTCTAATCGATTTTTTGATAAAGTTAATATTTTCGAAGATATCGCAAAAAACGATGAATAGCGGTAGGACCTCTCTGTCGCGCGCACGCAACCCGTGGACTCAATCGGCTAACGACGAGTAAAAATAAAATACAAAGACGAAAAAAAATTAGAAGCTCGGTGTAGACAAGAGATTAAGAAAAGAAACTTATGAGAATCATAAAGTCCCAGATCCAACTGTTGTACGTCTATTGATAAAATAAAGTTATTTGACTTAAGTAATTAGGGCGATGAAAGTTTCGCATTTTTTATTATTACTAACCTGTAGCAAAATTTTCCAGATATTTTAGCGGGTTGGCTTCTATCGCTTTGAGCTTTGTACCAATTTTGCTTGTATAGAATGATCCTGTAAGAAAATGCATAGCTGGTAGCACCTGACGGAAGCTCTGATTATAATTTTGCACGAGAATTTCGACAGGAATTATTTTTGTACTCCGACCACACTTGTATTCCATCCATAATTTCTGTAACAATGATGTCATTTATAAAATAAACTATTTAATTAATTGTATTTAAATGAAAATTAGTTTTTATCACTTACTTTTAAACCATTCATTTTAAAATTTTTCCAGAAATACATTACCATCACTAATAAATCACAATCTACATAAGTAATTTTTATTTCAGTGTGTTTATTTTTAGTCGCAGATTGAATGTGAGCAATGCATTCATCATTCATATCGTGAGCTGCAGAATTAGGCATACTGTTTGAAAAAATTTTTAATTTTTCATGCTGACGTACCAACGTTGGAATCGACTTTTCCAAATGTTTAATTAAATACACCTGTAGTAATTTCACGTTTTCAGAATTATTGTAAAAATTACTTTCACTTGATGGTATTGGAGTTTCATCTCCAATCGAATGAATTTCAAACGACTGCTTATTGGATCTAGAAAAAAAATAAGTGTTTTATTACAAATTAAAAATATAATATGCGAGTGTAAAATGTACATACGTCCATAGTAACGTTTCAATCATCAGCTTAGCTTTGAACAAATTTATTTCTACTGCAAACTAAATACTAAATTATAGACTTTTCGCTTAATCAATTAAAAATTTTTGCTCTTTTACGATATTTTTCATAGATATTTAATTAATACTCAAAAAAGTCTTATAACCCTTTCATTTTTGTGTTTACCCGATACTTAAAATAATAATGTCTTTTTTTTTTATTAATCAAGATAATTACGAAATTAATATGAGAAAACGTCATACTTACATTACTTCAGTTGTAGGTAATTTTTGTTGAAAACACTCAAATAATAAATCTATCCGGGTTAATTGTGGTTTACAAGAAATTTCAACAAGCAACAATTCAGTAAATTGTTCACGGTAGTCTTGAAATGTTTTCAAATTTTTAAACTTAATCTTTCTGCACAAATCTAAAGTGCGGAATATCAAGCACGTTGTCGTATCCACTGCATTTGTACTGCTATCTTGAATTTTGACTTTCTTCTTGAGTTCATCAATTAATTGAGAATTTACTGCAGCATTCATGAACCCTTCATTATTAAATAACATATTATTTGCGGATAGCTGGTAAGAAAATAAAGATTCCCGAGGATATTGACGTTCCACTGCGAGATTATATACTTTTTGAGCTTCTTTTAAATCATCTAGTTTCGGCTTTAATTGTTTTTTTGGTTGATTTTCTCTAAAATCCATAGTTTTTAGTTTTATTTTTTTTATAGTTTCAGATAGATCTTCTTTTTGAAGAAGAATCCGTTGCGTGTAGAAGTTTTTAAAAGTATTACAACCTACGTCCCAAATTTTTAATAAACCATGACTAACAATTTCAGAACATTTTTCTTGAGTAATTATGTTACGTAAACTATTATCTTCTTGGATCAAAAATGGGTTTGTATACTTCTCAATATATTTTACTATGTTGGACACTAACAACTCCGATGTTTTTGTGCAAGAAGAAGAAAACTCGTGATGGTAAAGTTCATAATTGTCTTCATCGACTAATGTAAGTTGACGAAAAAGATTTTTTATGTCAAGCTCCTCATGATAAACTAAATTCCATGTCGTAACATAATCTTTTTTAGCTGTTGAACCAATTATACCACCAGAATCTTTTCCGGAACGATTAATCGAACACTCTAATCCTTGATCAACAGCAATTGAAGTAAACGGAGTATTGGATTTTTTAACAGTAAAATGACCAGCTTTCAGACGTTTATACAGATCAGGATTTGTATGTTGGAGATTTATTATATCTGCGATGTACACCGATGACCAACGAGAATAATTTGTTCTGTCCATAGCGTGAAATAATGGCTGTAATTTGATAACGGTCTCCACATGTAAATCCCAATCACCAGTTCTATCGGCTTTAATTAAGTTTTTAACTAAATCTGTCATCACGATCACATTATTCCAAAATAAAAATAATGATGATTCGGAACAACTCTTAACAATAAAAGCTTCAAAATCATTTCGGAAATTACTCGATTTTGTTTCTAAAAGCTGATACATAGCCCTAGCTTCATCATGGCTTTCTTCAATTAAAAGATCTCTAAAGGTACTAAAGTCACTGAAATCATTACTGTACTTATCAATCGTGATAGTTTTAAGGAATTCTTTCAATTGTAATCGTTGCAGAGCTTCTGAAACTAACGTAAACCCTTTAAAAGATCTCGAATAATTCGTGCCACTTAAAACTTGATCGGTTGTTCCTGGTCCAAACGTTTCGGTTTCTATTAAAACTTGTTCAATTCCACTTCCTTTCAAATATTTTCCAATACAGGTTAATCCCACTTTGGCCATATGGAATGATCCCAACATTACAAAAATATCTACAAATTCTTCTGATCGCTCGAATTTAATATGACGCGCTATTCTATAGACTCCTTCATCACAAAATACTGGAAGGCAGTCTTGCTTCAATTGAGTAAGAACGTTTTTAAAATTACATAAAGATGTATAAACAGTCGAATATTCCGTAACTGGAAATGGTAAAACTGGGAGATAACCAGCTATTTGAGTCGGCCGTAAGTCTACTGTTAATAAACTATTAAACGCCGCCCAGGAAGGAATCATTTGTATACTTGTTGTTGGTGGTATTGAAGTTGAAATTTCACAAATATTTACTCTACTTAGGACCCATAGAATATCGTTTGTAGTTTTCTGGTAAAGTGAAGGATCGATATTTGGTAGCGTTCGTAACTTAAATTCCGGTGAAAGGGTAATCTTATCTGGTTTTTCAAAACTTTTCAATTTTTGGCAATCTAGCATGTATACTGAAGTTTTGTTCATCTTTGAAATCTCAGTGTCGTTAATTTTAGGTTTCATGTTAGTATTTTTTGGCCGATTTTGAAATAATACGAAAACAGTATCGTGAGAACTATTTAATCCCGATAATGTATTTTCGTTGTGATCGAAATTATCAAATGCTGCCACAGTAAATTCTTCTGGATCAAAGTGTGATGGTATTGGAACATTACCCAGACTTCGTTCAATCGTAAAAGCAGCTAATCGTGAGCGAGTGCGACGAATATCATCGTACGACATCAAAACACCGATTCGATTCAAACTGGTAATCAATGATGCGCTTTTACAGATCGAATGAACGCTAATTCCAGTTAACATGTGTAACGGAGTTCGTTTGCGTCCACCATGCAGCGTAAAAACCATCATTTGGTACAAACTTTTAATTCTGAGGTTTAAATTGGCAGAATTTTGATCATTGTCTGCATCTACATTTGATGAAGTGATATCGACAAAACTTTTGTTAATCTGCGCTTGCGGACAATCAAATGCTACAGAAAAAAATCGTTCCACGTGACTTGGCATTGTAATTCGATTCCATGACTCTTGCAAGTCGAATTTATCACAGAATTTGTCATTTAAATCAAAATCTTCAGCCAATAGTGACTTTCTTATTAACTGAGCGCTTTCTTTAATTACGTCAATTGAAGCTAATTTCCTAATCAAATCATCCCGTGTCAAAGAACTTTTAAAAAATAAAGTCGATTCATTTGACCGAGAAGATGCAGTGAAATCAATGGAATCATTATAATATATCTCCATGAATGATTTTACATCTCGATTATGAATCTGAGCTTCTGAACCTAGTGTTTGATTAACTTTTTTTGTAATCAAGTTTATTTGTAAAATTTCACCGGCATCTACTTGGGGTAAAACAGATTCGATAGCATTTTTAATAGCCGTCATTTTCTTTTGTCTTATTTCATTCCGATTGTGAACGTTGTGACTCATAAAGCTGTTAAGTGAACTATTTTCTTCATTTTCATTATCAGAACTAAATTCATACACATCGTTGCTTGAAGAAAATCCACTGGCGTTCTCACTGTGATCGTTTAAATTACTGCATGAATTACTTGACACTGTACAATCACTTCTTTCAGAAGAAAGTTCGAATTTCCGCATGCAATTGGGATGATACAAAACTTTATTCGCAAGTAATTCTTGAGGTGTTTTAATTGAACGATGAAATTCATATTTTACCTCTGTAGTTTTTTTGAAGGCATCTATTAGTTTTTGAGCTTTCGTTAAGTCACATAACTGAGATTTATTTCGATCTTTTTTTATTCGATCTTGCAGACAAATAATACACTTATTTTCTAAAGGGTTTGCACTTGAATTAGATCCCGACATTTTAGTTGTAATTAATTAAATAGAATCACATAAATATACCAAGAAAAAAAGTAATTTGAGAATCAAAAACCAACATAACACTAAAAACACTAATAAATAAATAAATGTAAAGGATAAAATGTATATGAAGAATATAAAACAAACAAGTCACAAAAAGTACTGATATTTCAAGAGATACACAGAGTAAAATTTAAAAATTATTAAAAAATAAAACTTAAACATGTCACAAAAAAAAATAATCAATCTCAAATGATTTATTTACCATGTACTTGAGAAAAGTAAAAAGTATAGGTAAAGTATAGCAATACTTAATGCAGATACTCACTGATCAACTGCGTGAAAACTACTGAGTTTTTTCTTAACAGAAAAAAAAACTTAAAGAATTTCCTCGATTGTGATTGGTTAATTCTCTCGTGAAATATGTATAACCTGATACACATATGAACAATAGGAACGAAATTCAACGAGTTAAACAGTCAACTCGCGCTCGAACAATAGCTATACGCATAGACACGCAGAAGCTGACTTCGACTCGGACGTTGTCGGCTCGTTAGAAGCAAGTCGCACTCATTTGACACTGAGTTTTGTTAACATGTAGAATTTCATCTCAATTCTTTTGTCTTCAACAAAAGTTTGAAAGAAAGAGTAGTTCAAATAATAATAACATTTGTTAGAAATATAATGAATCATTCCAAAACGCATATATAAAACAATAATTAGAAAAATTAAATGTAAAAATATAGTAATATATATAGTTTGAAAAAATTAAATGTTAAAAAGAAGGAAAAGAGCAAGTTATTGCGAATATTTTGGAAAACTTTTTTAGATATATATATAAAAAAAAAGGATCTACTTAATGTATAGACCCTGTTTGGTGCACTCTCACTGAAAGAATTGTTAAGGCTGAAGGGGAAAGCCCGTATGCATTTTTAGGACCCCGGGTTCAGATAACTGATATGATCGCAATATTTGCCGGGGATTACGGAAAACTAGGTTATTTTGCTCGTTGATAGTAGGTACAATTGTTAATAACAATTAAATTATTTAAACCGATATAATTCAAGAACGGCTGATTTATCACGGATAAGTTTGTTTAAAAATAAAAATTTTAAAAGTAAAAAACCAACAAAAACTATCATTTTTTTGTCAATTTTTTTAAAAAAAGTTTTTTTATGGGGCTGTTACTGAGTGTTCATGGATTGATCGATCGATTATGGATGTGGACATCTCTTGTAGGGTGTACTCTATGATTCCCATAAGTTTTTTTCTCTTAATCTCCCATGGACACTGAGAAATAAATTTTTAAAGCTGAAATTTCGCTGAAATTAGCTAAAAATAGCCACTGATGGGGATGTTCCTCCGTGTCCATGGGGTAAATCGATCGATTATGGGTTTAAAAATCTTTTCTAGGGTGTACTCTATTATTCCCATGAGGATTCTTCCTTAATCTCTCGTAGACACCGAGAAATAAATTTTTAACAGTCAATTTTTTGTCAATTTACTTAAAAAACGACTTTTATGAGGCTGTTACTCGGTGTCTATGGAGTTGATCGATCGATTATGGGTCTGGGAATCTTCTGTATAGTGTCCTAGAAGATTCCCATGAGTTTTCTTCCTTAGTCTCCGATGGACACCGAGGATTGAATTTTCTAAAGTCGAAAATCCGTCAATTTAATTGAAATACTCCCTTTTATGGGGCTGTTACTCGGTGTCCATGGGGTTAATCTTTTAATTATGTGTCTGGGAATCTTCTGTATAGTGTCCTAGAAGATTCTCATGAGTTTTCTTCCTTAGTCTCCGATGGACACCGAGGATTGAATTTTCTAAAGTCGAAATTCAGTTAATTTAATTAAAAAACCCCCTTTTATAGGGCTGTTACTCGGTTTCTATGGGGTTTATCGATCGATAATAGGCCTGAAAATCTTCTCTAGGGTGTACTTTATGATTCCCATCAGTTTTTTTCTCTTAATCTCCCGTGGACACTAAGGAATGAATTTTTAAAGCTTAAATTCCGTTAAAATTAGCTAAAAATAGCCACTTATGGGGCTGTTTTTCTGTGTCTATGGGGTGGATCGATTGATAATGGGTCTAGATATCTTCTGTAGAGTCTCCTTTATGACTCTCATAAGTTTCTTTTCTTAATCTCTTGTCTACACCGAGCTTCTAATTTTTTTCGTCTTTGTATTTTATTTTTACTCGTCGTTAGCCGATTGAGTCCACGGGATGCGTGCGCGCGACAGAGAGGTCCTACCGCTATTCATCGTTTTTTGCGATATCTTCGAAAATATTAACTTTATCAAAAAATCGATTAGAACATTTTTTATTGGTTTTTTAATTTTAAACACTTTTTTTCAAATAAACATCCCCGTCAAATTAGCCGTTCCTGAGTTATACCGGTTTAAACAATTAAATTGTTAATAACAATTGTTTGCACCATTTTCCATAAAATTAAATACGATATTCGTAATCCCTGACCCAAAATACGTAAGAATTCGTTGGAATTTTCCATGGACATAAAATGTACACGGGCTTCCCTCTTCAGCCGATGGACTATGTACACTGATACAGATAGTCTTATTTACCAATTTAATGTACCCAACATCTACGTAGACATCAAACGTGATATCTCAAGGTTTGATACCTCTGACTATCCACCCCAAAATATCTTCGACATGCCGTTGGCAAACAAAAAGGTTCTGGGGCTCATAAAGGATGAGAACAACGGAAAAATTATGTCCGAGTTCGTGGGTCTTAGAGCCAAGCTCTACGCCTTCGAGATTCACAACCCTGAAAAGGAAAACGACAGGATCAAGAAACGATCAAAAGGTATCGGAGAATCAGCCTTGAAGACCATTACGTTTGATGACTTCAAGAGATGTCTTTTCGACAATGTATTGCTAAGAAAAGAGTTATACATGATAAAAAGTAAAAAACATCAAGTACACACAATAAAACAGGAGAAACTTGCTCTCAGTTGGGCTGATGATAAACGTCAACTCATTGAGGCCAAGACACTGTACCTTGGGATTACAAAGATTCACTAGTTTCTAAGAAAAGAAAAATTGTTGAAGATAACGATGAAAATAATAATAAAAGACAAAAAAATTACAAGCTCTACGCCTTCGAGATTCACAACCTGAAAAGGAAAACGACAGGATCAAGAAACGATCAAAAGGTTCGAGAATCACCTTGAAGACCATTACTTTGATGACTTCAAGAGATGTCTTTCGACAATGTATGCTAAGAAAAGAGTTATACATGATAAAAGTAAAAAACACAAGTACACACATAAAAACAGGAGAAACTTGCTCTCAGTTGGGCTGATGATAAACGTCAACTCATTGAGGCCAGCACAGACACTGAACCTTGGGATTACAAAGATTCACTAGTTTCTAAGAAAAGAAAAATTGTTGAAGATAACGATGAAAATAATAATAAAAGACAAAAAAATTAGTAATATTAAAAAAACAATGTAAACATGGTTTTAAGGATTTATGTATTGAGGTTTGTAAATAAAAACAATGTAAATATAATTTGGTTTTATATATCAGATTATTGATCCAACTATTATTTTAGTATCAAAACCTAGCATTTAACATAGTATTTATGTCCACGTTGTCTATTACTTTTTCAACAGATATACATTCTTGGATATTTGACTTTGCTGAGTTCTTCGTTGTAAATCCACCTTCGATTGGTTGATCTGATAGTCCACGAGCTTGTACGTCGTTGGATTCGTATTCTGAACCGACTTGATGGTGAAGATTTCTGTTTTGTCGATTTGGTGTGTATCTTTGTCAAAAACATGCTGTGTACTTGCTTGATTCGGACTTTGTCTCCAACTTTTAAAGTTCTGCTTCGATTTGTTTCCAGTGGTTAATATATATTTTTCAACAGTTGTTTCTCTTGGCAGTGGTAACATCAACAGGTTTTCATTTTGAGTACTGGTTGTTGGTGTTGTTGTAAGTATTCACCAAGTCATCAAGTATATGGATCCACTTGTAGCTGCCACGAGCTGTGAATTCTCGCACATTTTATTCTTAAGTGTTCTATTGAAACGTTCACATATGATGCTTTGAGATTGCTGAATGTTGAGTAAAGATTTATCTTGTGCTGTTTCATCAGATCTTTGAATTCTTTGTTGTAGAACACTTTACCCTGGAGATTCTTAGGTATACGACCTTGCTGGAGTACAGACTTCATAGCACTAGTGACATCCACACCACTTTTAGACTTAATTGGAACTGCCCA
Source organism: Cotesia chilonis (assembly GCA_018835575.1). Classification (NCBI taxonomy): domain Eukaryota; kingdom Metazoa; phylum Arthropoda; class Insecta; order Hymenoptera; family Braconidae; genus Cotesia; species Cotesia chilonis. The sequence goes on along the minus strand of RJVT01000085.1, from coordinate 279,671 downwards.
GGCATACTTTGAAAATATATCTATGATTGTAAGCAGATACTTGTATCCTTTATTGACTGTTGTATATGGAATCATCTCAACCAAGTCAGCTTGCCAAGTCTCATCGAGACCTCGGATGTCAACATGACGTTTATAGTTCCTGCGAGCTGGTTTGTGAAGCTCTTCAGCTATCACTGTCTTTTTGTCGTTCATTGAGTTTCTCAGTGAGATATTTGATATTATTTTGGTGAGAGGAAAGTACTGCTTTAACTTCCTCAATTGCCGTCTGCAAATTTCCCACAGTAGCTTTCAGTATTACTATTTCAGAGTGTAAATGTGAAATAATCTCTTTCTGTTTACTGTCTATACTTTTATTCAGTTCAGACATCTGTCTCAGTACAAATTGCACTGTCGCAGCATCATGTTCATTTGAAGGATTACCGAGATTGCACAGCCTTTTATTCTCAATGTTGTAGTTTCCATCAGAAGTTACATTGAAATCTCTACCAGCTGGACCTCGTTGAACTGACTTGTCATTGTCCAGTGAACGTCCAAATATATCGATGCTCATAGTTGTGAACACTTTGACAGTCAACGTGTAAATGATATAATTTTCTAAAAGCTTTTAATATATAACCCCAACCTCTCTAAGTTCTTCAATAATTGACATGATTTCATTTGTGTGACTTGGATACCCAGCAGCTTGAGACGCCATCAGCAGTTGCAAACGATTAACTAGTTCATTTGGATCATCCCAGTAAACATAGTCCATTGGTAATCTCTGTTTCCTTGCAATCATATATTTTGGTAACCCTTTACCGAACTTGGTGATAAAATCAGCAATGTATTTACTGAACTTGATTATTGTATCTTCATAAATGGTACGATTTGGATCATAATTTTTCCTATGAGCGTTGGTATGTTGAATTATGTCCAAGTACTTTTTCTTATCATCTGGGGTGATGAGTGCATCTTCTGGTGATTTTCTAAATAATAGTTCTAACAACCCAGGGGTTATTGGATAATTTTTTTCTTTGACAGTTATTGTATCATTTCCAAATGAAATTGGTGAATCCCCCATATGCATTTCACCATGTTTTCTGTGTACACCATATCTCATATCATTATCTTTACGTTTTTTACTTAAACGTTGTAGATAATTAGTGAGAAGAGAATTTCTACGAGCTGGAGTACTTGTTGATGGTGGTAGCTGAGTGATAGCAAGTGCTGTATTATCAAATGAACTGTCGTCATCCGTTATTAAACTGTTGTATACTTCTGGATCATAATATAAAGATTTTTTAACCTCTTGTTTTTCAACCTGTGGTTTTTCTTCTTTTTTAATATTTTCTTCTTTCAACTTTGAAGATTCAACTATACTCTGAAGTGGTGTGACAATAGGCTTGAACATTTCCTCCATAGCTTTCTCAGCTGTATCTTTACCCAACTTCAACATCTTGTGCTTCCGTCGGATGGCATCACTGGCTTGAGATATCTGATGCAGAATATGCTTCTGCTTTGAAATTTCTTCAGGCTTCATGTTGACAGGTTAAAGTCTACAGCATGTATGACTATCTCACTCTAAAGTACCTCAATTTATACTAATGAAGCAGTTGAATCCTTTTCGATACCTGCCGCTGTTCAATTCACTATCTTTATCAATTACCACAAACCCATATTTATTCCAGCATGCTGAGCATAAATCTCTGAATGAGTTGTACGGCATGTCTGTATTGACATGATCATCGTAAATATGCTTCAAATTCATTTCATCTTGACGGAATAGCACAAGAAAGTTCGCATTATCTCTAATCAGATGCTTGAGTATTCGTGTATAAGTTTGACAGAGATAGAAGCTATTAACATCCTTGTGTCGACCCATGCAGAAAAAAGCCTTGATGTGATCTTGTTTTTCACAAGCAACATCGTCAAATATCATCAAGGAGTTAGGCTTAGCATCTTCAGGCTTGATTATAGTTTCATGTTCGCTGAATGTGAATAATCCAATACCATCAATCAGTTTAAGCAGCGTCTCCAGGAACTGATACTTTGGTTGGTTAAGACACTTTGAGTAAAGATATATATTCTCAAACCTCAAACCGTTTGGGTGTACAATAAGAGACAGTAGAGCGTTGGTCTTTCCACAGTTTGATGGCCCGCAAAACACTGAACGGATACTGTTGGGAAGTAAAGCGCCATGTTGTTTGAGTTTCACACCGGTCCCTTGAACAATTTGATCAAAATTGATAACTGGCAACTGAGCTCTTAGTTTGTTATCCATGACTGCTGATGAGATTCTGAGCTCAAGAGGTATATATACTGGCTTATATAGATAAGCGAGTCAGTCTTCAATGTGACATGTCTGAGAGCAGACGTGGTAAAGGTTTGTTCAACAACATAATCAATAAGCTCCCACTTGAACTCCATATCGCCGGGTACCCGTACTGTGGTCCAGGTACAAAATTAGCTAAGAAGTTAGCTCGAGATGATCCAGGTATAAATCCTCTGGACGCTGCTTGTAAGAAACACGATATAGCTTACTCTAAAAATCGTGAAAATTTGGAAGCCTGTCACAAGGCTGATAAAATCCTTACTGAGAAAGCATGGCAACGATTTCAAGCAAGAGACGCTGCTATTGGTGAAAAAGCTGCTGCTTGGAGTGTGAATAAAATCATGAAGTTAAAAAGACAATTCGGTGTGGGTCTTAAAAAAGAAAAACCTATTACTAAGCATGAGACAATGAAGAGAAAGATGACCAAGCCTAAGACAACAAAGCTCACGACTACAAAGAAAAAAGATGTTGCTCTAAGACAGATTGTTGATGAAGCTAAAAAGTCTATGCGACCTGGTGGAGATCCAGTTGAAACAGCTGTTGAAGGTGCTCGCAAGGCTGTCAAGAAAGCTGGTGGGAAGAAAAACGTTCGATTGCCTCGTATTCTACCAGTTCCAACAAAGATTGGTGGAGTACTTCCATTCTTGATTCCCCTGTTCACAGGGCTATCAGCTGTTGGCGCTTTGACAGGTGGAGCTGCAGATGTCGCAAAAGCTGTGAACGATGCAAGCGCAGCTAAAAATCAACTTGTTGAAAAGAAACGTCACAACTTGAAGATAGAGGAAATAGCTGTAGGTAAAGGATTATACCTCAAGCCTTACCGCAGTGGTATGGGGCTCTATCTGAAACCATACCCAGAAGGAGCTGGTTGCAAGAAGTCAAAAAACCAGTAGCGCTACCACATCGAGCACTGACTAACATCGATTGATCAAAATATGCTAAGCTGCTTAAAATTCCAAATTTTCGAGGAGTTTTCATGAGAAATGATTTATCAAAATCCGGACCCAAGACAAATGAATCAACAATAATAAATTTGGTTGATAAACTTGGACCTGGAACTCACTGAGTTGCATACAAGAAGAATCATGATCAAGTTATTTACTTTGACAGTTTTGGTAATCTCCAACCTCCACAAGATTTGATGGAATATCTCGATGTCGGTAGCGTGAAGTACAATCACAAAAGATATCAAGACTTTGGTACAATCATATGTGGACATCTGTGCTTAAAATTCCTGGCTGGACAACTATAAATTGAAGTGACTTGGGACTGCAAGCATCGGTCATGGCAGAGTCATTCACCTTGACACTATCTAGAAACTCCTCCGTACTGGAGGCAAATTATTTTCCACCGATTGAGCTATCACCAACAACAAATTATGTACTTGGACTCGTTAAGCTCCTGACATTTAATTCAATACCAAATATTGATGACGGTGCTAATAAATGCTATGTGTCATCAAAAAGATCCAAAAGAAGTACAATCAAGAGATTTTAAGAAATAACTATACCAACAGGGAGTTATGAAATCAAAGATATTGAAACTTATCTAAATCTTAGTGCGTTGCAAAGTAACATATAACAAAATAACGATAAGACTGCATATAAAAAGTCTGTAATGGGTATCGTATATGAGACAAAGACTGGTAATGGGTATAAAAGGATTGCAACATGTCCAAAGATTATCAGTCATCATCGAGCTCTGAAAGTGTTGACACGTCAGAAGCAGAGTTCTAAAAAGTCTAGGACTAAAATTACGTGGAAAATTCACAAGATAAAAAATAAATTTTTGTTGTCTAGCTTGTGTGATACCATGGCGGAAATCTTAGATAAAAAAAATCAATTATTTTCGATGAGTCTATTGCACACTGTGAAGCTCATTCACACCTGCCATATGCATCATCAACATCATCAAGTGATGAAATCAGGATTGCTGTTCAGCATCAAGATTGTGCTTGCTCCCAAGCAAGAGCACATTACATTTTTATGGAAGAATGAGGAAAGCTGATGGTACTGCTGTAAGTGCTACTACGAGATGGTCAACATGGCTGTTTGTATATGTTTGAAGAGATACGTTATGAGCTCAATGGTGTAGAAATCGACAGATGTAAGAATGTTGGTATCACCAGTGTTATGAAAGGATACGCTTCTCTGAGTCCGGGACAGCAAAATATCCTGGAAAATGCTGGTTGGATTGTTAATGAAGATGACAACAAGCTGACTGATAATAGCGGTTACTTTTATTCTTGGATTTGCTGAAGATTATCAACGAATTATCGTGAATGCCATGTATGAATTGATACTGATCAGATCAAATACTGATCAAAATGCTTATGTTGTTACTGTTGAAAATGAAAATGTTACAATTGCGATTCAAAAAATTGAGTAGATTGTACCGTATATAACAATGTCTGACAAGCAAAATATAGAAGTGTTGAATTACATAACCTCTGATCCAGCTATCCCAATCAGTTTTCGGACTTGGGAATTGTATGAGTATCCACTGCTACCAGCTACCAACAAGCATATTTGGGTAATCAAAACAACAAATCAGCTTAAGAAACCTCGCTTTGTCATCGTTGGATTCCAAACAGCAAGAAAGAATCAATCGAATCAAAACGCAAGCGAGATTGATCACTGCAGCATAAGAGACATTAAACTGTTCTTGAATTCTCAGAGTTATCCATATGGAAATTTAAACCTCAACATTGTGCATAATCAGTATGCCTTGATGTATGATATGTACACAAATTTTCAAAGTGCTTACTATGGGAAAGAAGCTGAACCGCGATTGGCTAAAAAAAATTTTCTGAATAAAGCACCTCTGTATATAATTGACTGTTCCAAGCAGAACGAGTCAACCAAGTCTGGGCCTGTGGATATACGCCTAGAGTTTGAATCGTCAGCACAGTTTCCAAATCAAACTGCTGCTTACTGCTTAGTAATTCACGACCGAATAATTGAGTACAATCCCATCAGCAGCACTGTAAGAAAACTTACTTAATGCTACAGTTTGATCCCAAGCCCACCATATATTACATGTATGTGTGGGACTTTGCATCCAGACAAGCGAGGAAAGGTCCATGGGAACAAGCAGCAAGAGACGGAGAACGATTTCGCCGTCGAATACAAGAATTAAATAAAATTATTGAACCTGTACTGATTAATAAACTTATTGTAATAAAAAATAATCAATAAACTTAATGTAATAAAAAATAATCAATAAACTTAATGTAATTAAAAATAGCAAATAAAGAAAAAACTTTTTTGTAATTTTGCGTTTTCAATTATAAACCTTACTATAATAAATATAAAAATATATAAGATAAACATAACCTAAAAACCATAAGTCAAATGGCGGGAAAGCATAAACATAACCTAAAAAATTCGATGATATCATCATCTACACAGTTGAAAATTACACAACCTTGAACAGGTTCAGAACTGTTGGATGGCGTCATATACTACGTAGTTCAAAAAATCTACTGTGTACTTTGAATAACCAATAAAATTATCAATTAACCAAGAAGAAATAATTGACCAATAAGATTATCGAGTGGTGGGGGTAAATCCAGAGATCGGGTTATAAAAGGTTGAGTTGAATTTAAGAGTCATCATTCAGTCACTTCTCGTTATCGAGAGCAGTAATAATGGAGATCATTCTGGACGTTCAAGCATTCAGAGGAGCTGATAGTCGCTTCATTGTCAAGGAATTGGCCTCAATAACAATTCAACATGAATATTGATAATATTGAAGAGTTATCATACACATTATTTCAACCACCATATCACTGGAAGGTGCGACCAGCCAACTATCAACGTCTGAATACCTGGCTGATTCGAAATTATCATGGAATTGGTTGGAACGCCGGAACGACTTCATATTACAAGCTCAAAGAAGTCCTTAGTTATGTAACTTACAATAAAAAAATTATTTATGTAAAAGGTATCGAGAAAAAATTATGGATCTAAAATTTAATTGATTGTAATAATAAAATTGTAATCGATCTTGATAATTTCAAATGTCAATCTTTGAAAAGCATGAAAATATGTAATAATCAATTTTGTAATTATCATAATTGTTTATCTGATTTAAGTGCTTTAGAAAATGTAAAAAATTTAAAAGATTGGTTTTTAAGCAGTCAATAAATTAAAAAATAGAAATTCAATTGTGATTATTCATAATCTTCAAAACTTCAAGTTAATTAATGAATACCTATTTATAAATATTTAATAATAATGATTTCCGTGATATGAACATGATGCAGGAACTATGCTAAGTTTGGTATAGCAGAATTGAAAATTCACTTAATACTATGAGATTAAATAAACACCATGGTATTAATTAGAAAAATTTTTTTTTTCAGATAGATCTACTATTTACATCGAGAGTAGAATTAATAAATTCAAATTTATTATATTTGCCTCCATGATAACGCATAAATAAGTGATTTGATTCTGATAAATCATTCAACATTTCCATGACACCGTCACCCTTTAATAATACTGCAGCTCTAGCCGGTAAATAAATAGCTAACCCATCCTCAATATTTGCAACAATCCTCGATCCATATTGCGTGGAGACTTATTTTAACCCTTTAATTTTGTACTCCCGATTGAAGTCCAGCTCATTCATTTTTTTGACAGGTAGGATTCCTACCAAACAATTAACCTCATTCAACTTGGCAAGGTCCATGTTTGAAAGCTATAAAATATCATTAATTCAAAATTAATTAATTGATTAATTCAAAATTAATTAGTTGATTAATTAATGATTACTTACAATTGATAGAAAGAGATGAACTTTTGGTAAACTCGTACTTCATTGAAACTTGTAGTCACCGAGAGCTTGTACTTCACTGGAGCTGTGTAATTCGTTTTTGTGCTTATATAGGCAGAAAATACTGCGCAGTTACCCCCACTCCTCTTCCTCAAAACCGGTTAGATGACGTCATCTACTACGCAGTAAGAAAATTCTACAACAGAATGAGTCATCTACTGCGCAGTTAGAAATAAAACAAAGAAATCTGCGCAGTTACGCGACCTTGAACAGGTCTAAACCTGTTTGATGACGTCATCTACCACGCAGTTAGAAGTAATGAAAGCTACTGTTATGTCCAAGGGCGTTTTTAGAGCGGTAGCGTAAACGGTGGAGGTTTGGACTGACGAATTAAAGAATACGCAACGGAGGTTTGAATTCCGTTGTTTCAATTATTTATGTGGGACGTGTTCGAGGTACGAACTTACCACGCCTTCGTTTGAGACTGACGGATTTTTATGTAGATAGATGTACTTATTACTTGTTGAATTAATTCTTGCCGCTGGATCCGTGATTCCAGGGGCTGCTCTCAGCGCCTCTTCCTTTGATTGGGCCCTTCGATTGTTTCTTGTAGCGGATGGAGTAGGATGGATTGGACTGCTTATTTTAAGGGCTTCTTATTTTGTGAATGAAAATAGATGATTTTTCTTCTCGTTTTAGATTTATTTATAATCACTAAAACTTACAGTGCTGAGATTGCAGAAGTCCCCGCTGGTCAACCAGCAGTCGCGTAGTTTATATTTTATTGTGGCTTTCGCGCATGAAGAAGTCTTCCATCTGCGCGAGTGATTTAAATTTAAAAGAAAAATTTTGGGGTGGACATAACATTCCCCCGGACAAGCGAGAAGCTAGTATAGTTTTTCGGTTTTCCTATGGCCACCTTGCCCATAAGCGAGAGCCACTTACAATTTTCAGTTTAATTTAATATATCTTAATGTAATAAAAAGAGTAACAGGAGGAGTCATCTCGCGCCTGTATTTAAATTAAAATTATATTTTAATTCTGCATTGTGTTACATAGTGTTCATTTCGCTGACAAATGATCTTTCTTATCTCGCTTTCCTCTCGAGTTCGCGAAGCCAAGTTGAGCGTCAGTATCGTCTGAGTATCGGTCGAGCGACGTTCTTGCGTCTAGTTTTTTTTTTTATTTAAAGAAGAAGTTATTTTGTTGGCATGTACCCGACCAAGGAAAATTTTGACGGATATGGTACTTAGTACCAATTTGCAGTTTCCGTGTATGGAAAAAAGGTGAGTGCAAAGAGAATCAACAAAAAAATTTTCCTTTTTTTTTTTAAATTTTTTTTTTTTTTTTTTTTTTATAATATGTGGAGAGGGAAGTTCGGCTGTTGAGGAGGCTGGCGAGGCCGATTACCCCGGTCCGGGCGCTCCGGGCGGCATTCCGCTTGGTGGATGTTTTCGGGCGGCTTCCTCCGGAGGTGATCGAGGTGACGTCCTTTTTCTGTGTGGAGGGCCTTGAGGGCGTTGGAGGGCCGTGGGCCCTCGAGGAGGTGATGGCTCCCCAACGCCGATGATTTGGAGCGTTTGGCGGCCGCTTTAATGGAGGCGGTATTTTTTCGTTTGGTCACCGGAGCTTAGGGTAAGGTCATAATTTAACTTTTTTTTCTATATAAAAAAAATTTCTATTGAAAAAAAAAAATTGTTTTTTTTATCTTCCGTTGTTTTTTCTTTTATTTCAGCTGTGTCAGGTGATAGGAGGAATGCGGTGAGGTCATCCGCTCACTTGCTACCAGTCGTGTCGGATGGATACGTAGTAGGAATAACAAATATAGGAAAAAAAAATAATAAAATATAAAATATAAGGAATAAAATATAAGATGTAGCATATTTTATTTGAGGAAAAATTTTTCCTTTTTTTTTGCAATAAAAAACCTTTTTTTTTCTTCAAAACAAAAATTTTTTTTTTCTTTTTCCTTTTCTTCCTCCTTTTTTTTTTGAAATAAAAAAAAAACCCTTTTTTTGTTTAGGTAGGATTAAGTTTCATCGTATTTTAATTTAGTTATATAAGTTTATTATAGGTTTAATTTAGGCTAATATAGGGGGAAGGGGGTGTACTTGCGTTCTCGAGAGGCAGAGGAGAAAGGGGCGTGTAATCGCGGCTATCAAGTGCGGATCTACGTATACGCTTGGTTGATAGGTAGGCGTAGACCTGCATTGACGACGGCATGAGTCTGTAGTGGGCGTGATTTATCGGATGACGCTTGCGTGGACGTTGGTAAGTTGTTGTACCTGACTTAGCGGCCCTGTTATAGTTACCGCTAGATGACTCTCTCTGTTCTCTTAATTACTAATACTTATTTTTATTGAATATTGAAAATTTGGAGTAATCATTTTGAATTATATAAAGAGAAAAATTTATGATTTCTTAATTTTTGAAAACATTTTATATTGTCACAGTGTTTATTCACTGTGGCATTTCCCGCCGGACTTAAACACATTGGTGTCGGGGGCTCCGCCAGATGGCGGCACCTCCCGAGCAGAATAAAAACCTAGTATAGTTAAGTTATTTAGTTTAAGTTACATTATTTAATTTATTTTATTGCCAGTCCGGGATGCAGCTGAAATGCCCGCCGCCGAGTAAAGTCTTCGAGAGTGCAATGCAAGATTCATTACGGAAAGTTTAATGTATTTTTATTTTAAGTTTATGATTTCATTCTGACCGGACGGGGGCCCGAGCAAGCAGCCGACGAGCCTGAGAATACCCGAGGCTCCCAGTCCGGAAGAGACGAGCCTGACGCTCGGATCAAATTTATTGTATAGAGAACTTGCATTTAACTCTCGACGGCTAAGTAATTATTTGAATAATGTCTATATTTATTATCGGAAGCCCTGTTACTTGCGAATACCGGCCCGATTTACGTCCCGGGGAGGAGATTTCTCAATAGTTGTGGAAATTGGAATTTTCGAATAGCACCGCGGGCGACCCGAGGCGACGGAAAGTCCCTCATGAGGGCAGCTCGGTAGCTCCAGCTGGCAGCATGCTGCCGGCAAAAATATATACAGTGAGTCACGGGTGAAAATAGCACGTGCGAACACCAGTGTGTTTAAGTCAGTCATTTTCTGCGAATATTTTTGCTGTTGCTGATCAATCGCAACTAAACAACTTTTGAGAAAATTATCACTGAGTTATTGGCTTCGTTTGGTAAGTCCTTTAGCGTTATTCCACCGGGGAAGATTATTGAGAACCTCCCGGGCGCGAACCGGCGCCGGTTTCAGTGAGGGGCTGCCATTTTCCCACGTGGTTAGCACGTGGTGAACTTCGTTGAAAAATTCATTACCGAAGTTAAATTAAATTTAAATTGAGTGTCAGTTAATTTGTTACTTATTAAGAACAACCTCTCAAGGAAATCTCGCGGCGGTTGGCATCCCATGTGCATCCCGTGACTCGTGTCAATTATTACGCATTTGCGAATGAGAAAATTGTACTGCGTTTAAGAATATGATGATCATTATTTTTATGCATTGTCGTTAATACATCTGTTCCAGTCAGGTGTTGAATACAATTGATACTTGCGGATATCGATCTTTATAATTAACATCCTGAATGCTATTATTGTTTAATTTTCTCACTTATCGCTTAACAGATATTTATTAATTTTACCTAGTTCAGGAATATCATTGTTAAGAAATTGTTATAAATTAAATTGTCTCGGAGATCATCGCTCCGAGCATGGTTAGCAATTGAATTGAGTTATTATTATAATTGTTGTTATATATTTTGATTTATATCTCATGTTGTTAAATTTTGGTTATTGCTAACTTTGTTATTTGTAATATAATTGTCGTTATTGCGTAGCTCACAACTACTGTTAATTAAATTGAAAAGAAGATTATGAGTGAATCAGAAATTCCACAGAGGATCTATTTTGTTAAATGAATATACGATTAAGTTGGCCCTCGGAGGATCTCAGTAATCTATACCTCTTAGGCCTTTAACTAAATAAATTTATATTCAAAAATTCCTATCTTATTATTTCACATTTTTCTGTTTATTTCTAAACTAATTACTGTAACTGATTCTTTGTGCTCGCTTGCCTATCCTATTTGATCTTCCTTTTTCATTTTTCGATAGCAAGGGGTATATTCATCGCTCATGAACGGGCGAGGCCGCTCTCGTTAAGAAATTATCTACGTTGCGTTCCTTCTCTCGAAATTCCGTCGCTGCAGGAGGGCCTGAATCATTGATTGATCGCTCGGCGAGGCCCCTGGAATTTTGATTATTTTGGTAATTTTTAGAAAAATTACCTGGCGTCCAAATCGTGCACTTACTCAGCCTGAGGGTCATCGGGCCTATTTATTTATTTTCAGGGCGAGCGTAAAATACCCTACCCAGCCGGTATCTCCGCCTCCGGTAAAAGTTTGTTTAAATTTTGGGAAAAGTATTGTTACAATATGAGTGACGTTAGCTCTGAAATATAATATTTTCTTTTGTATATGGAAATTGTTATATATATATATATATATATATATATATATATATATATATATATATATATATATATATATATGTAGGAATTATTGTTGTTGTATAAATGATTTAATTCACTACGTAAAAATAACTATTGATTATTTATTATAATTTAATGTGTTACAAAAGAAAAGCGTTGATTATATTTTGAGCTCTAATCTTTGCACGTGGCAATATCGGTAGTAGCTAGCTATTGACTGTCTATCATTTACGAAAATTGTCTAAATAGATAAATGACGATTACAAATATTTCGGGTACCGAGTGTCGGCGGAATTAACCGAATGGGTAATTTATATTGTAGGACATAGTCGCGACAGTACTTCCCTTCTTAAAAAAAATAATGACGATTATTATATACAATGAGTTATGGTAAGTTATTTACAATGAAGAAAAAAAATTAATAGAATAAATAAGTACAATGATATCTCAAAAAATTGTGAAGGAAGTACTAAAAAAAATTTATTCATCAGTTGCAGAGTAGACAGGTTTCAGTCTGTCAATGGAAATCGCCGTATTTGTGCCCTTGAAATTAAAGATGAAATATTTTTCGTGTCGAGTGATGACTTCGTATGGGCCTTCATAAAGTGAAGAAAACGACGGTCCAATTTGATCGTTGCGTACTAGAACGTGGGAACTTGAGTTGAGGTCTCTGAAACAGAAAACAGAACGTGTTCCATGACGCGACGTTTCGGCCGGTGCCAAGTTATTAAAATGAGCTTTTAAGGCGCGGACGACGGTTTGGGCGTCCTCGTATTTGTTCGACGGGATTATTAATTCACCCGGTAAACGGATATGCTCACCGTATACAAGTTCTGCTGGTGTTGTTTGAATGTTTTCTTTCCACGCAGCGCGGAGACCGAGCAGGACTGCGGGTAATGCGTCGAACCAAGTGTCGTCATGGCAAAGTAGTGCAGACTTGAGCTGACGATGAAGACGTTCCACTATGCCGTTTTCCTGAGGATGATACGCGATTGTCCGCAGGTGTTTTATACCGAACATTTTCATCAGCGATTGAAACAATGCAGAGGTGAACTGTGCTCCTCGGTCCGACGTTATTCTAACTGGTACACTAACTGGAAATCCAGTTGTTGATTAAGGCGTTTGCCACCGTGTCGGCGTCTCCGTCTTTTAGAGGAATGGCCTCTGGGAACGAGTAAATCGATCGATGATCGTGAGACATTTGTTATACCCGCCAGACGCTGGTAAGATAACGAGATCTATGTGGATATGTTCGAATCTCTGCGTTGGAAGATCGAATCGAGCGATTGGAGATGTCACATGCCGTGTAATCTTATTACGTTGACAGTTGATGCACGCTTTGGTCCATTCTCGACATGCTTTCTGGATAGATGGCCAGACGTAACGTTTGCTTACTAACTTCTGCGATGCTTTAGAGCCTGGATGTCCAAGAGAATGCAGGGCGTTAAAAACTTTTCTTCAAAGTGGACCTGGAATGTATGGACGCGGTTTACCTGATGAAACATCACAGTGAATCGCGGCTGGGTGGTCATCGAAGATGATATGTTGCCACTGTAGTGACGTCGTCGCGTTGTTGAGTAGATCTCGTAGTTCAGGGTCAACTCTCTGAGCATTTACCAGCTCGTGTGTCGTAATTGGTGTCGACACGGCTTCGACGCGTGACAGGGTGTCTGCGACGATGTTTTCAGGTCCAGCAATGTGTCTAAAGTCACTTGTAAATTGACCAATGAAGTCGAGACGTCGAAATTGCCATGGAGAGGCCCTTTCAGTACGTTGCTGGAACGCATGAAGTAATGGTTTGTGATCAGTGTATATGGCGACGTGTTTGCCTTCAAAAATGTGACGGAAGTGATGTACAGCATCGTAGACTGCGTGAAGTTCACGGTCATACGTCGACAGTTTTTGAATTGAAGGCTGCAACTTTCTACTGAAGAAAGCCAGTGGCTGCCATTTACCTCCAACTTGTTGTTGAAGAACTGCTCCGATGGCTGTGTTGGAAGCATCTAAAATATCGCCCATGGCGCGTCGATTACCGGGTGTGCGAGCAGCGTCGCTTCAGCCAGTGTTCGTTTTGCGTCGTTGAAAGCTTTTTGCAGCTCGAGGGAATTTAAGATTAGAAATTGCGTCGACCTTGTCGGGCAACGGCTCGATACCTGACTCACTGACCTTGTGTCCTAAGAATGTTACCTCTTTTTGTCCAAAAACTGACTTGTCTGTGTTGATGACGAGGCCGTGGTCCTCTAGTCGTCGAAACAGGATGCTTAGGTGTTCTAAGTGTTGATCGTCGTTTTCGGATGCGATTAAGAAGTCGTCGATGTACGGAAACACGAATGGTAAGTCTGCTGTGATTTCATCAACGAATCGTTGAAATGATTGCCCAGCATTACGTAGTCCGAAAGTCATGTACATAAATTCAAACAGTCCAAACGGTGTGATGATCGCTGTTTTCTCGATGTCTTCTTCGGCGACAGGGATTTGATTGAAAGCTCGAACTAAGTCAATGAAGGAAAATATTTTTTTACCGTGTAATGTCGCCGTAAAATCTGCAAGTCGTCTGACTGGGTATCTGTCAGGTACTGTGCGGACATTAAGAAGGCGGTAGTCTCCGCATGGTCTCCATTCTCCGGACTTCTTCGGAACGAGATGTAATGGAGATGCCCACGGACTCTTAGATGGTCTCGGATACTGCATTGGATCATTTTTCTAAATTTTTCTTGCACATTCTTGAGTTTGTTCGGCGCGAGAGGTCTCGCTTTACATGAGATTGGTTGTCCAGGCGTCGTTTTGATGTAGTGGACGGTGGAATGCTTCATGGTCGTCGCAGTACCATCTGGTCTGGTAATAGACGGGTGGTTCGACAACAGTTTTGATAGACTGTGTCCCCATCCACTACCTTGATGCAATCCATGTCGGACTCTATTGAATTGACGTTTATTTGGAGACCAGTAGATCCATCACGAAGTTTCTTGTTTTTCAGGTCGACTTGCAAGTCAAAGTGACTTAAAAAGTCAGCGCCGATGATTGGTTTCGTGACGTCAGCGATGATGAATCTCCACGTAAATCCGCGACGAAGTCCTAGGTTGAGCGAAAGTGTGATAATGCCGTAAGTTTCGATGAGAGATCCATTGGCTGCTCGTAATTGATAACCGACGGGCGTCGGTTTGCACTTCAACCGCTGGTGTGGATAAATAGAGAGATCTGAGCCAGAATCAACGAGATATTGTGTATTGGTGGCTAGATCTGTGACGAATAGGCGGTGTGAAGTTGTCAGAGAGTCGCTTCCCGCCACTAAGGACTCCCTTTTGCATTTCCCGCAAACTTGCATCCGGCAGTGCACTTGTAGGATTTATTACCAAATTTTGCGTGGTAATAACAGATGCCATCCTTCAATTTTCCTCGTCCATTGGAGTGAGCTCTGTTTTGGCGGTTACGTGACTTAGAACGTCCTCTGGGTCGGTTCTGATTCGCTAGAGCGGTGACGCATTTTGTTAGCTCAGAGATCTGTCTGACACACACATAAAAATAGACGTTGTTGAAACAAACTAAAATTAATTTCAAGTAAACTCGACGCTTTCCTCAACAACTAAAGGAAAATTGACGTCGGTTTAAATCACGTCGGGGTCACCAATCTAGGAATTATTGTTGTTGTATAAATGATTTAATTCACTACGTAAAAATAACTATTGATTATTTATTATAATTTAATGAGTTACAAAAGAAAAGCGTTGATTATATTTTGAGCTCTAATCTTTGTACGTGGCAATATCGGTAGTAGCTAGCTATCGACTGTCTATCATTTACGAAAATTGTCTAAATAGATGAACGATGATTACAAATGTTTCGGGCGCCGAGTGTCGGCGGAATTAACCGAATGGGTAATTTATATTGTAGGACATAGTCGCTACATATATATATATATATATATATATATATATATATATATATATATATATATATATATGGGTGATTTGATATAATAATAATATTAATAGGTGGTAATATGATTAAATATAATTGGTTAAATATGTGTGATAAAAATTTAAATTAAGTATAATTGGATTCTTTATATATGAGTTTTATTTAGATTAAATATGGAATGTAATTAAATAATTAAATAATCAAATAATATATAGTAACAAAATTTTTTTTTGTGATATAGTGATAGTAAAATAGAAGATGGAATTTATAGAAATTTGAGAAAGTTTTGAAAGAAAAAAAAACTTTTCTATTTATTTTTTTTTTCGGGATTTTGCGCTGTTTCCACTCGTCCCCTCAAGGCCGGAGATAATCTTATCTTTGGTCTTGTGAGTCTTACAATCGCAAAAAAATTTGTAAATTAAGTAAAACCATTTTGTAAATTAACTAAAAATTTTGTCTTACATTTTACTATCTCTTTTCTTTGGAAATATTGATATAGAAACTGTTGGCTCGGTTTTGGCTATTTCGTAAGGCGAAATGTCATTGGGAGATTTTTTATTATTAATATTTCAAGTTATTAATTTTCGGTTTTCCGCAAATGAGCCATCGGTTTATGGTTAACAATTCTTTAATATTGATCTTATTTTCTACGATATCGATGTTCGGATTGTCGTCTAGATTGGTGATTTGTAGTCTTTCAGTCGGAATGTTTTCAACTTCTCTGGTTTCTCAATGGTCTCAGGCGCATCTTTAGTCGTTGCTTGCTTACTCGGCGGACTCCTTTCTTCGTTGGTTTCAGATTTCTCTGGAAGTGATTCGTTGACTTTTGACGGTGATGACGTCTTTTCTTCGATTGTTTTCAGTTCGATAACGACTGGCTTTTCGTTGATTTTGTTGCAGTTTTAGTAGGCATCGATGAATGAGTTTTTGTATGGCGAACCCACTTATAATGATCGATAATATTCCGATTGTTGATACCGATCCGATGGTTATTTTCTTATTGGTTTCTTCTTTTTGGTGGTCTAGCGCTATTAGTGACATTTTTTCTTCATTTTCTTCCAGCCCTTGACCCGAAGGTTCGAATTTGTCGATGATTGTAGCTGGGTCTGAGGATTTTGATAGTAGATTGGGAGTTTCGCTGTTAAATTTGATACTCGAGTTTAACGTTTCGAGAGATAGGTTGAAGCTCGGGGCGATTATTTCTAATTTTGTTGATTCTCTTGCTGTTCCTCGGATTTTATATTCATTGCAATTTGCTTGGCATCCTTGTTGGAGGTGTATTAGTCCGGTTCCGTTAATTATGATGTTTCCGGTTGTCAGTTCTGGACATTTCCACTGGATGTTTTCCTCTTTCCACGTTGAGTATGCCCACGTGTTTTTCTCGTTCATTTTTATCCAAGTTAGTTTACATTTTCTGATTATTCTTACGTTACATTCTCTAAGATTTTCGGTTTTCGGATTCATGAGTAACTCCATTTCGCAATCTACTTCATTTTCTAGTTGTGTTATTTTTGTTGGGATGTCGGTTGGACAGGCCATATCTGGTCCAATCGGTTTGCAGTTGTCGACGTAGTCTTGTTCGGCGAGAAAGTATTCTTCAAATGCTGGATCCGTCACGAGATATTTTGATGTAGGTTGAATCGTCAATGTTGATATTCGGTCTCCAATTTTCTCGGCCTTGGGAAGTGATTTTAGTTCATATGCTAGCCATGGCGTCTGATCGAAGAGTGGTACAGTTATTATTATCAGGAAGTGACCGTTCGTTTTTCCTGTTTCTATCGTTGATACGTTCGCCAGTGTGTTAATGTCCATGTGGTCCAGAGGTTGGGGTGGATTTAAGGTCGGATGTTTTCTGATCATGTCCGCGGTCGCTTGATTTAGCTGTTTGGCTGACACTGTTAGATAGGTCAGTTTGCCCCATTTTGCTTCCTCTATGGCTTTTTCTGCGTTATTAAGAGTTCTTAAGTGGTTAGACATCCGGTGAATGTTTTCATCTCCAATCATCGAAAATAATTGGGTCCTTTGTAGTTCAGTTACTTGTTTATTTATTGATTGTTGTAGAGACGCTGAAGTTCAGGCTAATTCTTTGATGCGCTTGGTTGTTTGTTTCGTGTTTCAGGATTTCATTGATTTCACTTTTATTAATGTGAGTGTTATTTTGGGATAGGTGTACAAGTTCTCTGTTGTCTTGATATAACTTGTCTAGCTCCTTGGTGATATGTTCCTTATCACTGTAGTCCATGCTCCCAAATAATTTCCGTGCAATTGAGCCTACGAAGCCGAACCACGGTGCTCTTTTTGTGCGGTTCTGTGGATGTAATTCTTTAAGTTGTAGGTCTTCGAGGAACTGTCTTAGCCGGTGTTTTGCTTGTTTAATTTCGGCATATATTTCTCGGTGGGTGTTGGTCCTTAGATACGACATACAGGATGAATGATTGAATTTTAAGGAACATATCCCATCAGCCTCCCATAGATTTTGATTCAGGTTTGGATAGAGAGTTATTAATTATTTGATGTTAATTGAGATGATTATTTGACATTCTTCCCTGATGAGGTGGATTCTCTTGAATGGATCGTATAATAGGCCCGGATTCGCTTCCATTGGTTTTCTTTTCACTTCCTCTGCGCCCCACGCCAAGTATCCGAGTCCCAGGAGGAGAAGTGGTGTAATGTTCATTTTTTTTTTGAAATTTTTGCGTCTATATATGTGTATATATACTGAAACAAACAACTCAAGTTCTTTTTAGTCGAATTTTTCGCGGCTGGCTGTTTTAGCCTTACTCGGGTGGAGTAATTTCCGTTTTCTTTTTCTATTATTAAATTCCCCATTTCGTTTATTTCGACTATTTCATATGGGCCGGTATAATAACGGTCTAATTTATTTTTTCTAGGTTCTTTTAAAGTATATATAAGGTCTCCTACATTAAATTTTGTTGGGTGTAAGTTTGTCGAATCGAATTTTTGACTCGTGTTTAGCTCTCGTTAGATTTTCCGCAGATATTCGTTGAATTTCGGAAATTCGACTAATTAAGTCTGCTAGATAATCGTTATATGATTCGATTTTACTAAAGTCCGGAAATTGAGTCGGGCTACGAGCTTTTCTTCCGTACAAAATTTCGTAAGGTGTAAATTTCGTGGCCGTGTGTACGGTGGTATTATAATTTAGCATTGCCATTGGAATGTACCGATCCCAATTATTGAATTTATCTACGTAAGCCCGGAGGTAGTCGACTAAAGGCTGATGAGATCTTTCTAGGGCTCCGTTTAATTGCGGGTAATAAGAGAAAGCACCCTTCCTAAGAGATTTGTGAAAGCTTCTTTCGTAAAGGAAAGTGCTAATTAAAGCACCTTTCCAGAACTAGGAAACTTCTGTAAGAGTTTTGTCAGAGGAGGTGCTAGATTCACCGCACACTTCTCGTAAAATGTAGAGTAAATGTAAGGGATAAAAAAAATTTTTTTTTTTTTTTTAAATGTCGAAATAAATAAAATTTAATATTAATACTGCTTAATTAGCAAAAAAATTTTTATTTTTATTTTTATTTCTCAATACCAAGGTAAAATAAATTCTGCTGACAGGAGTTGCGACTGTAAATTCTGTTTGGTGTTAACCAACTCGGATATAGACGCGTCAGCGAATTCCTCTTTTTTTTTTTTTTTTTTTGATTGTCTAAAGAAAGTACGCTAAGGTCAAAAACCGAATGCGAAACAATATTATTAGAGTCCTATAACCTTTTGAGAAAGAATTCCGGGCAAAGGAAATCTTGCAAAATATAAAAATTAAAATATGTCGGAATATAAAAGAAAATTTTGTAAGACTCGAAATTCTTTTCTACAATAAAATTGAAATTATGTCAAGAGTGAACAAAATTATAGCTTGAATTTGAATAAACAGTGAATTTACTTTACTTGATTTAGATAAAATGGAAATTAATAACGAACGAAAATTGTTAGAGAGTTTAATTTTTCTCGAACGGAAGTTAAATAATTTCGTACTCGAAATCCCACCGCTGCCACCAGTGTTCTTTATGTTATGTCCAAGGGCGTTTTTAGAGCGGTAGCGTAAACGGTGGAGGTTTGGACTAACGAATTAATACCTCCGTTGCGTATTCTTTAATTTGTTAGTCCAAACCTCCACCGTTTACGCTACCGCTCTAAAAACGACCTTGGACATAACACTACCACCAGATGGCGTTGCGTGAAATCCTTCTTGTAAGTAGTTGTCACAACTTCATTTTAAATATATAAAACATGGATATATCATACTACAAATGCGTAATCCGGAACTATTGATCTGTTATGGCCGAGCCGAAGGCAGGTAAATAGTTGAGGATGCTTTTTTATAACCTCAAAATGTTGAACTCGAACTCAAAATAGCGGATATAAAAAAATAGCGGATATCAGATTCAAAATGGCGGATATCGGATAGCGGATTTCAGACTCAAAATATCAGACACCAGATGGCGGATAGCAGCCACGAGATGGTGGATTTAAATGGCTGATAGATTCAGAAAATGGCGGATAGTAAGATTTATAAAATGGCGGCAGAATTCGTCACGAGCGCCACCTGTGAAACCTCGGTTATATCCTCACCCATAACCATACAAGCAAAAACATGCCACCCATATCGACAGTTGGTAATACCTACTGTCGGTAAAACAGGCCATTCATATCTGCAAATGGTAACTTTGCAGGGGTACGAGCCCACAAATCTGTTTTACCGGCGGATCCAGACCTCCCTGGGTGTGCTTGAGATACAAAATTTAAAATGGCAGATAGCAGCCACCAGATGGCGGATTTAAAAATGGCGAATAGTAATATTTAAAAAATGGCGGATAGATTTAAATTACAGAATTTACAACCAGCGCCACCTGTAAAACCTCGACCATATCCTCAAATTGTCGGTAAAACAGGGCGCTCATATCTACGAATGATAACTTAGCATGGACATGACCCCACAAATCTGTTTTACCGACTGCCCCCCCCTTCCCTCACAGCTCCTCTACTTTTAAGAAATAAAATTTTCAAAAAAATTTCAAATTTTTTTTTTGTATTTCTTGAAAACAAATCTCTTTGATTGAAAAGATGAAGACTTAAAAGAAAAATTTTTTTTTTCATTGAACAAATAAATAAAAATCGAAAAATTGCTCATAATGGTGATTTTTGCATAAACAAAGAATTTAAAGCTTTGGGGCACTATGAAAAACAAAAAATCACAGCGTTTTGAATATTTTAGGGATTTTAAGGGACACTAGAAGATCGAAAAATTACCGACGATACCCTTTGTTCTTCTATTTTATTCAAATTCATACCGAGTTATCCAAATATCCTTAATTATGCAAATTTTTGTTGTTTTTTCAGTTAAAATTTTCAACCGAAAATAATTCTTGTGACAAAAGCTATTACAGTCTTTTATAGAAAATATCGTGTAGTTTTCAAAACCGTACTTTAATTTCCTATACGATCATTATTTTCAGAGTTATTGATTGTCGAAGTCAAAAAGTACTTTTCTGTTTTGACTCACGATAACTCAGCAAACTTACAATAACTCAGGGCTTTGCCGAAATTTTCTGACTTCAACAAGCTATTTCAATATGACAAGCTGTTAATTACTGCTATTCATAAAAAAAGTGGCTCTGACTTATGTAGATTTACTAAAATCGTATATGGATAGTGACTATGTATAGAAAACGGCTTAGAATCGTATCAATCTACCGAATGAGTCTAAATTCATGAATATCCACAACATTTACGTAGGGATTGAAGCTTTTAACTATTTTAATGAACCTGAATTCGTCGAATCCCCTTTTCTTAAACAGACGTTAGAATTTCCAACCAATTGCGGGAATTTTATAATACAAGGATGTGAAGAAATCCAGAAAAGATTTGAGTTTGATAATTTCTTGCTGCAAATTGTATCAGAAATTCATCTCTACGAAGCAATAGCTGAAAAAAAAAAATTATAACTACTCTAACACTATTGCCTCTGATGAATAAATTGCCTCGATTATTCGATTTATCTCAAATTCAAGACATTGATGATCAATGGAGAATATTTTATAATTTTCAATTACCAGCTAATATCAAAATTGATGATACTGTGGACAGCTTTTGGCATGAAGTTTATATTAACAGTAATACCGATGATGTTTGAAATTTTAAGCAACTGGCAAAAATTTTTTTTTTAATATTTGATCTTTGCCTTACTCAAATGCCGACTGCAAGAGAATATTCAGCAAGATTGGCCTAATTAAATGTCCGACTCGCAATAAATTAGTTACTAATACTGTTAGTGGGCTGTTATTTTCTAGTCAAAGTGTTATGACAATAGTACTTATATTCAAATGTGAATATTAATAATATTTGAGTGTTTTTGTTTTTCTGAAAATAGTGAACGATTTATGAAACAAAAAGTACAAAGTATAAAACTAAAGTTCAAAGAATTGACAAACTGTTCTGTCAAAGGAAAATGGTTATTAAACATTATTTTACTGCCAAGTCATGGTGCTATATAATAATTTTTTTTCCTTCCATACTGATATACTCTTATTTTGAGTCATAGGTTAAAAAACAATAGCGTATAAGAAAAAGAATTTCAAAAATGAAATTTCTTTGTATTTTGGCGCTTAAATTTGTCTTGCGAGCCATCTTGTATATCTATATATATGTGGAGGAATCTATTCAATATTTTGTCATTCATGAATATTGCAAAGAAGATTATAAAAACTAAATGAAATCAATATTTTGGACATCAACATGAAAATGCGCATCAGAAGACATTCTTAAATAAGGCAGCAATATATGCGGCAAGAGCTCTTGGTCTTGGAGAGATAAACGCTCTTATGGAACTTCGAAAGGAGGAATTCAAGAGCGTCATCAGGAACGCCGAGGAAAAATTACTCCTTTGTAAAATGATGGACAAGTCCTTGCACAGCGTGTTTTATAAACACGTGCGTGATCATGGCTTGTCCACCCAGCTGACGTTTTCCTTCTTAAACTCAATGTTGGCGTCCTTGGAGGGATGAAACAGTCTTTTGTATCCTCACTTGCCAAAGTTCCAGCTTGTTCATCAAAAGCTGAGTTCTTGGCAGTTAGGATGCAGAAGGCTGTTATACTTGGTTCTCTCCGTCTCTTAAGGGAAATGACTTTGGCCTGCTGTGATCACTAACCGTCTTGGTGTGCGGAGTGGTCCAGCAGTAACGGATGGAGCTCAGGCTGGGCCCTCGGAGAATCGGACTCCGGGGATAACCCCCCTGAGCATTTAATAACAAAATAATAACAATAATAATAATAATAATAATAATAATAATAATAATAATAATAATATATTGTTGCTTTGGACTTCCGTTTCGGGTGTAGTAGTGAATAGACGTTGAGATGAAAGAATTTTTCTCTATATAAAAAATTCATTCATCAATTCACCAAAACCTTGCGGATAAGAATTTAGTCAACTGATTTTCTAAATTTTTTTATTAGGACCACTAGCTCTCGGAAATCCGCTTCCTTACGGATGACGTATTTAGTTTTTAGATATTTAGAATGAATAGAAGGTAATAGAAAGAGTATGTTGTTTGATAGGAACTCTCACGTGTGCCAGTATATATTCTTTGGTTACTTACAATATATAGAGATAATAGTTTTACAAGAATCTGATTAATACAGCAGCCCGTAAGGTATCAGTTTATTCCTTAATAGTTTTCGTCCTTCAAAGAATGTGTAGGTGAAATAATCTTAGTAGATAGGTAAATTCATAGCAATAATGATACACGATTTATAACAAAATATCTATTTTATTCCACACACTAATGATTTACTTATCATTTCTCGAATGCAATAAATGCTTGAATTATTAATTATAATGGTAGAACTTAAATTAAACAGTAATGAACTTTTAGAATATATAAAATGTTATAATTGGCTTAATTAGTAATTAATACATAGTAGTACAGAGAGTTAGAAAATTAGCGTGATTGCTAGTTTGAGGTTGGATCAACGTCTGACCAATATTTTCGGTGTTGTCGCGTGGGCCGTTTATCCCCACTCTTTTTCGAGACTCTACCGCCAAAAATTAAGAAAATTAACGCAACGAGGGTTCTCAGACAGTCAGTTGAAGGCTGAGAAGAAAAGGACAATTTGCAATGTCTCAACGTGTGCTACAACATTGTGCTGTGAATTGCTAAATTTGGGACTAGGGGATTCGAGTTTTGAGGAAATAGAGGAGGTGTTTAAGAGGGTATCTGTAGGGAAATATTTTGATATAAGTTTTATTATAGAGAGGGGTGGTATTAATTGCAGAAAGCCAATCTTCTCAATAGGAGCTGCTAAGGAGAGGTTAGAGTTTTCAGTGGCAGAGAGGGTAGGGGGCAAGGAGGAAAAGTCAGCGACGGTGCAAGTAGCGCGCGCGGGGACTAAACCTAGCACTACTTGCAAGAGGTGGTGGGGTAGGTAAGGTAGATAGTGTGGGTCTAGGGATAATGCCGGATGGTAAGGCGGGTAGTCAGGCGGGTAATTTGAATTTAAAGTTGGGTAATAGAAATTTGGCGCTCGGGAGGACTGCAAGTGCTGGGGACTTGACAGAAGCGATCTTAAGGGGAAAAAGGAAAGAAAAGGAGGCGGAATCTGAGTGGAGGTCAGAATAGGATGAGATAGAAAGGGAGGTGTTTAAGAAGAGTAAGTTATTGTCAAGATCCTCTGAAAACAATAAAGAGCTAACAGAGGAGGAGATGGAGGCAATAATGGAAAAGTTGTCTGAAATAGGCGAGAGAATTAAGGAGGAATGCGCTGGATCAGGGAGGAGAGTTCATCAATTAAAAGAAGAAGGGAAGAAGGAAAGAGAGTAACTAAAGAAGATGTGGGAGGAGGACAGGAAACAGATGAGTGAAAGGATAAAATGGCTGGAGAGCAAGTTGGAAAGGTTAGAGAAGACAGGGGAAGAAGATGTGGACATGTCTGCTGATGGGGATACTATGATGCGGAACAGAGGACAGGTAAATAGTGGGACAGAGAGAAGAATGAGAAAGATTGAGATGGACATAGAGAAGAGGGAATGGAAGATAAGGAGTGTGAATTTTGAAGGGTGTGGATATGAGAGAAGGTGTGGATTGGAAGACGGAGGTAGATAGAGTATGGAATACAATGGAAGTAATAGGGGGTAGAAAAAATATGAGAAAAATTGGAGCTCTCGATAAAGAAGGGAAGGGATTGCTACTAATAGAATTGGAAGGACTTGACAAGAAAAAAAAAGGTTATGGAAGCGAAGAGTAAGCTAAAAGGAGAGAAAATAAAAGTGGAGGATGATCTGACTTATGAGGAAAGGAGGATAAAGAAAATAGTTATGGAGGAAGCCTTCAAAGAGAGAGCTACTGACAAAAGAATGTCAAGGTAGGATATATGAAGCTATGGGTCAGTGGAAAATTGAGGAAGTGGGATGAAGTTGAAGGGAGGTGGAAGTGCGAGGAGGGAAACGAGGAAGGGAGGAGGCTGGTAAAAACAACAGGGAAGGAAGAAAGGGTAGGGAGGGGGCAGGGGAAAGAGGTACCGTAAAGATAGCGAGAGCTGAGAGTGAAAGCGCGTATCATATAGCATTTTGGAATGTCGCAAGGGGTGAGAAATGAGGAGGAGGACTTTTGGGTAGGTTTAAGGGAGTGGGATGTGGTAGTGCTAATAAAAACTTGAGTAAATAGAAAGAAGTGGGTAGAGATAAGAGAGTCATGGGAAAAAGGGTTTAAATGGCAAATCCAAGAGGCCAAGTTACCGAGAGGAAGAGGAAGAACGAAGGGAGGGATACCGGTAGGAGTAAAAGAAGGTATAGAAATACGCAATAAGGAAAAATGGGATGAGGAAGAATGGGCAGAAGTTGAGGTACTCCTAGGAAGGGAATGGTGGTGGATAATAGGGGTATATATTAATGGAGATATGGGGAGGAAAAAGGAGCTAATGAGTAAGTGGATGGATGAAACTGGAGATAAAAGGTAATTATTTGGTGGAAATTTCAACGCTAGGACGGCATCGGAAGGAGGTCTGAGGATTGTTGATGACTAACTGGGAAGAAGTGCGAGAAAGTCAAAGGATAATGTGTATAACGAGGATGGCACGGAACTATGCAGATTCTTGGAGGAGAAAAGATGGGAAATAGTTAATGGATGTGTTAAGGGAGATGAAGATGGGGAATGGACATTCGTAGGGGAGAGAGGCTGCTCGGTGATAGATCTTGTCCTAATAGATGAGAGGAGTAGAGATAGGATTATGGAGTTGAGAATTGAAGAAAGGACCGACTCAGATCACTTGCCAGTGGTGGTCGAGGTAGAAGTTCAAAGGAAAAGGACGAGAAAGGGTTATAAGGAAAGGATTAAGTGGACGGGGAGGGGAGTATGGTCCCAAGATGGTAGAAGTCATTTCCAGAAAGAATTCGATAATGAGGGAGACCAGGTAGGAAACTTAGATGAAAACTGGAGGAGGTTGAAAGAGAGAATAAGAGGAGCTATTAGGGAATCCGAAAAAACGAGGGTAAAGTCGAGAGGTGTATCCAGCTGGTGGGATGAAGAGTGCAGAGAAGGTAAGGGAAAATTATGGATATCCTTGCAAAGCTTTAGAAAGAAGAAAATTACGAAGGAAGAGTATTTTCTGGAAAAGAAAACATACAAGAAGCTATGTGAGGAGAAGAAAAGGTTAGATAAGTAAAGATGGGAAGATTGGGTCAAAAACGCCAGGACGGAAGGACAGGTATGGAAAGTAGTGAACGAGGGAAGAAAAAAAAGAGGAGTTGGATAAATAAAGATATCTCAATGGAGACATGGGATTTGTATTTCAGGGAGATACTTGGGGGATCGGGGAAGAAGGTAATACGGGAAGGCTCAATGACTGATGAGGAACTGGATGAGACGGAAGAGGACTAGATCACTATGGACGAAGTCAGGGAAATGGTTAAGAAGTTAAACGATTATGAAGCCATGGGACAAGATGGAATACCGAATGGAAATACGGGGATTAGGCAAGAAAAGGAAAGGTGGGAGAGGATAGATGAATCTAAAAGTAACAAGGAGTACAAGTATATCAAAGGGATAGGAATTCCAGGATACCTCAAAAAAGGATGGAATGGGGAGAGATGGTCGAGGATAGCAAGATTTAGGTTCGGGGACTACTTGGAGGGTGGTAAATACTGGGAAAGTAGGGAAGATAGGCTTTGTAGTGTTTGTGGGATGGAGGAGGAGACATGGGAACACGTGTGGGAGGTATGTTGGGTCTTGGGTTGGAAAGGGGGTGGCAGGAGATGCGGGATGAGGTCTTGGGGGGATGAGGGACAAGGAGAAGGTTGGCTGACTGGGATTAAAATGCTATGGGGTAAACGGAGTAACTAGGGGGGCTAGTGGAAAAAAAAAAAAAAAAAAAAGTAGAGTGATGCAGCGGAAACGAAGGTCCCCAAGTGTGTGTGATATGCGGAGGTATGAGCGTATGTATGGATAAAGGCGGTTTTTTATTTGCTCGGTGCTTTCTTTTTGCCGCCCGAATTGAAGCTTAGGGAGATTTTTTAGTTTAGATGATAAGTTTTGTAAAGTAGATGTAAGGCTGTTTATTAGTAGCACTGTTAGGATTAAGTTGTAAATATTGTAAGCGGAACGGGCGTCCGCTATTTGTACCCCTTTATTTTTTGGGCAAATAAATAAATATTATTATAATATATTGTTGGTTTATTTGCCCATTTTAGGATGCAATCCTCGATTTAAGTTATACATTTATAATGAAAATGAAAATAAAATAAAATAACAAAAAAGTAAAAGATATAATATAATATAGAGTTTAAGTAAGTTGAATTTACATATGTACATTCATATATTTACACCAGTAAAAGCACACAGCAATAGTAATAATTAATCATTACAATCCAAATAGCGGTACCGGGCTATAATTATTGTGGGCTGTGGGCGATTAAAATCTGTTGTAAAAATTGATGCAGTATCAGGAACATCTAAAACAAATTTTCGAGTTCAATAATTAGTGTGAACATTGTACAAGTAGTATGAACGTGAGATGAAATAAAAGGTGAAGTCAAGAGATACAGGACCTTATTATGTGACATTGTTTGCAAAAAGCAAATATTTTTTTCTCGGTATTGTCATCCCAGGATTTCAAGAAACTCATATCTAGGTCACAAGGGTCTTTCTGGGTGATCCACTCAGCTAGGAATTTCATTCTAGGTTCGTTGTAAGCCGGACATCTTGCGAGAAGGTGTGATGCGGTGTCAGACTCTCCAAGGTAGCAGTATGGGCATGGCTTTGTGGAAGAGAGTGTTAGTAGTAACTTGCTAAACTAGATATGGCAGGCATAATTTTAGGCATGACGAAGTTGGCATCGTGGTTTCGCGTGATGGTATGAGATTTCGCTACATGAGAGTTCGCTAAGTATAATCTTAGACGAAGAGTTACACAGTCTGCTGAGGTCGAATTTAAAGTGGTATTCAGAGGAGGCCATGTATCTTCTAACGTCAAGCGAGCACCGGTATTGCTCGTACTTGTCGATGATTTCTTCGTTTCTTATCTTCCAATAGCTAGCTGAGAGATTGTGTAGTAGACTTTCCTCTCCAATAGATACTAGGATGTCAGCAAGCTGTTGGGCCCAGTTGAAGCGGGTTGACGAGAGAGGAGTGTTCCTATCAGCTGCGAGTTTGGTCAAGCAAATTTTGGGGAGTCATTCTCTTGGCATTTCCAGAATTTTGATCATTCAATTTTTTGCTGCTTTAAGCGCGAAGATGGAAAAATGATCCAAATCCAGTTCTAACCTTAGGAAATAATTAGGTGTGCACTAAAGAAGGTTTAAAAAGCGTTTGAAAAAAGTAGAGATTTGCTGATTCTAGCTTCTCCAGATTGTCTGGATTAAGACCCCAGAAGTGGGCCATATACGCCCAAGTGGAGCGTATTATACTGTTATGGAGCTTAAAAATTCCAGACCAGGCGCTGGTTTTGAGACCAGCAACGATCCCTAGGATAGCGCCAGTTGCTAACCTACTTTTTTTGACGACTTCAGTAGTTGCCAAATTGCCTTTGAGCAATGTACTTAACGTTACACCCAGATGAACAAAGGACGAGACAATGTCGATGTTTTCGCCTTTGTATGTAAAGTTACTTAGCTTCTTCGGTAACCGGCCAGTCGATCTTGTAATGAGGATGAAGGTTTTTTGAGTGTTGACCGTGAGGACGTTGAGCTGGCAATGTTCCTCAAGTATTTTTAAGCTCTTGCAAAGTTTGATGTCGGACGTGGCTAGGAGGGCTGTGCCATCTGCATACATTAGTGCTAAGATCTTATGATGGTCGATGAAGAGACCTTCAGCGCCTTTGTTTTTCAAGAATATTACAAAGTCACTAATGTATAAGCTGAAAAGAAGAGGACTATATATTTCACCTTGTAATACTCCTTCGGTGATCTGAATAGGTGTAGATAGTTTGCCGGAGCTCCTGATTCTCATGTAGGTGTTTTTGTACAAGTTAACTAGGAGTCTGATGGTTTTTAAGCTGAGGCCAAAGCTAGCGAGTTTTTCCCAAAGTTTGTCGTGCTAGATTGAATTAAAGGTTCTCTTAAAGTCGACGAATAGTGCATACGTGTAACTTTTGAATCTTGCTTCGAGTTGTAGCGACGCTTGCAGATCAAATAATAATAATAATAATTTTAAAAAAGTGATCTTATTTAGTAGTAAAAAATAAAAATTACCCGTCCAGAGCAGATGTGAAAAATAGTACTCCTTTTTGTGTATTAATTACGCCTTTGCGAAGCTTGAGCACTCGTTCCTCAAAATTTTTGCAACCCTAGTTTATGATTCAACTTATTGCTACAGTTCTTTCATTTTACTTTTATACTACTAAAATCTGTTGTTTTGAAAATTAAAATTGTAAAGCATGATATCGTTAACAACATAATTTATAATTAGAATAAAAAACATACTTAAAAATATATCTCACATGTAAACTGATTTTCTACATTCATTCATAATTTCTAAATATAAGCTACTGATATATCAAGTTCTTATACTGTACAAATATATTCAGTTGTATATTATATATATCTCAGCATACTGCATATTTTATATTTTAACATGTTTTGAAGAAAACATTTATACTAGATTAATAAAGTATATAAAACCATATACTGAATTTCGCCGGATATGTCCCCACATGTAACCGATATATTTTCCTATATTTTTTTTTTTTTCAGACTGGTAGATTTTTTTAAAATCACATGACGTTAATTATACTTGCGTAATTTAACGTCTTTCTTCAATATAAAAGCTGTTGAAGTACACAGAGTATTTAAAAATCATTTGAAAAAAAAAAATCTCCCTTAACAAAGTTTATTTTTAGATTTCTTAAAATCCACTAGACCGAATGGGCTTACATTTAAACAAAGTTTAAGAGTGAAACTACGCTTAAACATGTTCAAGAAAATATTGTTCTCTACGGTCAAGCTGTTTGAAAATTTTCGGGAGGTTAGGGGGGTGGGGTGGACACACTGACAAATACACAGACACAAATTTATGCATAGAGTTTTTTAAATTTGATTTCAATGTCTTTTATTAATTCTAGATTCCAACCTAGGAGAAACTGCAAATCCAAATCTTCATTGTAATTCACTCGATGATTATGGTAAGTTAAATATTTTATTTAGTTTATTTTTCGATCTTGATACAACTTTGTAGAAAATATCCAAGTGAAAAAAAAATAAAGGATAAAAAAAATTCAAAATATTTAGCGATTTTCTGTCCTAAAAAAATAAATTTACACATGAAGTTTCTAATTAAGATCTCCAGATTAAGAAATTATATATATGGGTCATTCCACGGCAAATCGACCAATAGTTGGAATCGACCCCTTTCGATTTGGACGAATTTTGGTCAGAAGTATTCTCTCATCATATTATGAAGTTCTGCCAAGGGAACAAATAAAAAAAATTTTTTTTCAAAAGTTATGCAATTTTGAAAATTTCACTAATTTTCCTGTTTCTTAAACTTATTCTTCAAAGATTTCGAAAATTATGACAATTACTCTAATGATCTGAGCTAGGTTTTAAAGAGGATACTTGAAGGTACCAAAAAAAAATTTTTTTGAAAAAATTTTTCAAAAATTCGTTTTTTGGGAAAATTTTGAAATTTCCAAAATTGCAAAAGTCGATGACCGCCAACAAATTTTTCGCTCAAATTTTTTTCTAGAGTACCTCTAATTAATTTCAAAAGATCCTGAAATTTTTAAGTAGAGGTTTTTCTTTGTTCAAAAGATATAAATTTTTGAATTTTAGGAAAAAAAAAATTTATCTTTCTTTGGCATTGACTGAATAAAACAATGATAATTTCACTTGTAATATTTAATTTTAAGGCTCAAAAATTTATTTTAATGCAAAAGAGTCAATAAAAAGAGAGTAAAATTGTCGTTTAAATTCATTTGGTAGTCAATGTACATTTATATCAGTTAAGACGTGACACACTCTGCCATCTACATGTTTGCTACCAATATTTTTCCACTAGATAATTGCTATAAGATTTTCAAGAGGTCTTTATTATCCAAATGGTGGCTATATTTCTAGGATTTACGAAGTTCGTTGTTTATATTGTATAGAGAAAAAAATAGTTTACTGTGTATTTTTGTGATTAAAATTCTTTATTTATTAAAACTTCTTTATTTTGGATTTATAATATCAATCATGGAAAGCAATAAATGTTCGATCGGAATATTTACAAGTAACAAATGCTGTGAGGGAAAATTGATTGATTGTAATGATTTTTCAGACGAAGATCGCATAACCTTAAATGCACGAAGTGGTACAGTGGTTAATTTTATTTGTCGTAAGCATGACGAACAATTTCGTAGAGATTACATTTTTAACCAAAAAGTGTGTGCTAATCCTTATAATATTCATGATTCTAATTTACGTAAATCATTGAGAATCATCACGTTTGAATGGTATAATCGATTCAAAACTGTAGTTCCTTCTATTGCACCTGGACGTAAATTATGCATTTCATGTACGAAAAAAATCCACTCTGAGTTAATAGATCAGAGAGTAATTGAATCAGAAACAACATATCATACTGAGAGCCCTAATGTCAGTGAAGATGAAAATCCCACGGTAGACTTAGCTTGCAATCCATCTGAGCCAATAATAACAACTGATCAGGATGAAACACTGGCATCTTCTCAAATCTCGCTACTGATACAAGACAAAATATCTTCTAATTTATCTAAAAAATTAATGTTATCTAACCATTCAGCTTCAAGTTTTGAAATCTGCACTTCAACAAGTGAAACTTTTACCCCAAATGAAATACACCTCGATCGTCTCAATACTGTTGCTAAAGTATTTAAATTATCTCCGATTAATAAAAAAGATTTGGATCAATCAAAAACCTACGCCCAGCACAAATATTGTGATATGAAATCTGAAATGCAAAAATGCTTTGAACAAATTATGGACAATACTTTTGATACGATTGAAAGTGACATTTTAATTTCTGATAATAACCCAGAATCGACCGGAAAAGAAATAATAGTCCAGTTAAAGAAAAAATTCGAAAATACCAGCAAGTTAAATGAAAAGTTACAAATTTTATCCGTTTTGCCATTGAGTTGGTCAACGGAAAAAATTGTAAATATTTTTGGAGCAACAACGTACATGGTCAAGAAAGTCAAACAACGAGTGAAAGAAGATGGTATCTTGTTTATTCCTGAGCGAAATCAAGGTCATTCATTGTTAAAAACAACGCAGGAAAAAATTCAAGAATTTTATAGAAATCAAGATGTCAGCAGAGAATTACCAGGTAAAGAAGAGTACAAATCCGTACATGAAAATGGTCAGCGTGTTCAAAAACAGAAACGATTGATATAAGGCAACTTAAACAAAATTTTTCATCTGTTTAAAGAAAAATATCCATTTGAAAGAGTAGGTTTTTTAAAATTTGCGAGTTTGAGACCACCTGAATGTGTTCTTGCCGGTGCATCCGGTAGTCACAGGGTATGTGTTTGTCAAATACATGAAAATTTCAAACTGTTGTTTCATGGAGCAAAGCTTGGTAAACTTAAATTCAATGATGAAAATCAGCCATTCTTGTCGCATCGGGATTGTATGGACATGGTTATTTGTCAATCACTTATAAATGAGTGTTCTTTCGGAGAATGCAATGACTGTCCCGGCTCGGAAAAATTGGAAACTATCTTAGAACACTTATTCATTGATAACTTTGTAGACGAGATTACATACAATCAGTGGACTCAAGTGGATCGATGTTATTTAGAAACAATAATCAAACCAGCTGACGATTTTGTTGATATTTTTGTAGAATATATTCCGAAACTACTTTATCATGACATGGTAGCTAAAAAACAGGCTGAGTATTTTCAAACTATAAAAGGAAACCTTGAAATCGGGCAAGTACTTGTTGTTGCTGATTTTTCTGAAAATT
This sequence comes from Cotesia chilonis, assembly GCA_018835575.1. Taxonomy (NCBI): domain Eukaryota; kingdom Metazoa; phylum Arthropoda; class Insecta; order Hymenoptera; family Braconidae; genus Cotesia; species Cotesia chilonis. Next base: position 246,725 of record RJVT01000085.1, on the reverse strand, counting down.
ATTAATTTTTGCTTCAAAATAGTGTTCAAGGAGTATATTGGAATAATGAGCAGGCAACAATCCATCCTTTTGCGTGTTATTATAGAACGACTGTAGAGAATAAAAGTGAAATTGTACCTCTTAATTTAGTAATAATTTCTGATAACTTAACTCACAATATAACTGCAGTTTATACTTACCAAGAAGTACTGATATCGTTTCTCAAAAATAAAATTCCCGATATTTGTAAAATAATTTATTTCTCTGATGGCGCTGTATCTCAATACAAGAATCGTTATAATTTAGTCAATTTGGTGTATCATGAAGAAGACTTCCAAATAAAAGCCGAATGGCACTATTTCGCCACTTCCCATGGGAAAGGCCCAAGTGACTCTTTGGGTGGGTTAATCAAACGATTAATTAGCCGAGCTAATCTTCAACATCCTCCTGATAAACAAATCAAGACAACTGAGCAATTATATGTATGGAAAAAGGACAATATTCAAGGAATAAATAGTTCTTATGTCTCAGATGAGCAAATTCGTAGAACAGAAAAAAAACTAAGTAACAGGTTCAAAAACGCTTAACCAGTTAAGGAAATACGTGGATGCCATGCCGCAGTCCCTACTTCAAATACTATATATAATAGTATACTATAATATTATTTTTTCAAAAAAAATTTTTTTTGGTACTTTCAGGTATCCTCTTTAAAAGCTAGATCAGATTATTAAAGGAATTGTAATAGTTTTCGAGATCTTTGCAGAATAAGTTTAAGAAACAGGAAAATTAGTGAAATTTTCAAAATTGCATAACTTTTGAAAAAAATTTTTTTATTTTTTTTCCCTTGGCAGAACTTCATAATATGATGAGAGAAAACTTCTGACAAAAAATCGTCCAAATCGAAAGGAGTTGATTCCAACTATTGGTCGATTTGACGTGGAATGACTCATATATATATATATATATATATATATTATAATGGCTTTTTCACGGCACTGGCGTCGACAGCGCCGGAGAGCTCCACCTAAATATTGGCTTACCTGGTTCGTAGATTGTTGGGCGCCAGGAACTTTACGTTCCACGGTTCAGAAGTTAACAATTGATCGTCGTTGGGCGGCAGGTCAATGTCGAAGAGATCCTAAAGTTTGTAGAGCGGGTATAGGAATCGATTCGGAATATTTGTACCACCAGAGATAAAAAAAAATTGAGACAGCTCAAAGGAAAAAAAAATTAATGCGCAGGGACTGTTACAAATATGTTTATTAATTAACAGTGAACTAGATCGAACAAATACGCAGGTACGGCAATTCTCAATATCACAAAAATCTGAATATGATCATAAAAAAATATTTTCTCTTTTCTTCTCTCAACACACAAATTTTCAAGTTTTGCAATACAAAAAAAATATAATTGTTTCGCTTTTCCTTTCGTAACAAACCAGAATTTGAATTTCTCAATACAAAAAAAATAATTATTTCGCTTTTCTCTTCTTACACACTGTTAAATACATCGTAAATTCTTGTCGGACGCATCCATCCATACTTAATTTAATTTATTTGGCGCGGTTCGGCTTAATTTCTACCTCGAGCTTTGCATTCTGATCGGAAACCACTTGGGGCGACACAGGCGCGTCGAATCTCAGCATTCCATCAGCCTGGCCAACACTCTAAACTAAATAATACTCAAAAAAAAAATAATCTCTTTAAATGAAATATAGATGGAAAAAATTTCCCATGTCACAATATATATTAGGGTGTGCCTAAATGTAACTTCCTTGATGGACCTTTTAAAATTGGAATTTTTAGTTCCGCTTTTGAAATCAGCTGTGTTTAGGCCTTTCCTAAGATATTTTTGGGTAAGACGATTGATTTTATTTTCATAGAATTTTTTAGCAGGAGGTTTAATTGGGCACTTCCGGCGAAAATTTGAATTTTCAGCGGAAGTGCCCTAACTAAGCTCCAGTTAAATAATTCTATGAAAATCAAATTTATCGTCTTACCCCAAAATATCTTAGGAAAGGCCTAAACACAACTGATTTCAAAAGCGGAACTTAAAATTCCAATTTTACAAGGTCCATCAAGGAAGTTATATTTTGGCACACCCTAATATATATATATATATATATATATATATATATTATATATATATCTATATATATATATATATATATATAGGACTTATTGTTGTTGTATAAATGATTTAATTCACTACGTAAAAATAACTATTGATTATTTAGTATAATTTAATGTGTTACAAAAGAAAAGCGTTGATTATATTTCAAGCTCTAATCTTTGCACGTGGCAATATCGGTAGTAGCTAGTTATTGACTGTCTATCATTTATGAAAATTGTCTAAATAGATAAACGACGATTACAAATGTTTCGGGCGCCGAGTGTCGGCGGAATTAACCGAATGGGTAATTTATATTGTAGGACATAGTCGCTACAGTACTTCCCTTCTTAAAAAAATAATGACGATTATTATATACAATGAGTTATGGTAAGTTATTTACAATGAAAAAAAATAATAGAATAAGTAAGTACAATGATATCTCAAAAAAATTGTGAAGGAAGTACTAAAAAAAAATTTAGTCGTCAGTTGAAGCGTAGACAGGTTTCAGTTTGTCGATGGAAATCGCCGTATTTGTGCCCTTGAGATTTACGATGAAATATTTTTCGTATCGAGTGATGACTTCGTATGGGCCTTCATAAGGTGAAGAAAACGACGGTCCAATTTGATCGTTGCGTACTAGAACGTGGGAACTTGAGATGAGGTCTCTGAAACAGAAAACAGAAAGTGTTCCATGACGCGACGTTTCGGCCGGTGCCAAGTTATTAAAATGAGCTTTCAAGGCGCGGACGACGGTTTCGGCGTCCTCGTGTTTGTTCGATGGGGTTATTAATTCACCCGGTAAACGGATAGGCTCACTGTATACAAGTTCTGATAGTGTTGTTTGAATGTCTTCTTTCCACGCAGCGCGGAGACCGAGCAGAACTGCGGGTAATGCGTCGAACCAAGTGTTGTCATGGCAAAGTAGTGCAGACTTGAGCTGACGATGAAGACGTTTCACCATGCCGTTTGCCTGAGGATGATACGCGGTTGTGCGCAGGTGTTTTATACCGAACATTTTCATCAGCGATTGAAACAATGCAGAGGTAAACTGTGCTCCTCGGTCCGACGTCATTCTAACTGGTACACCGTACCGGGAAATCCAGTAGTTGATTACGGCATCTGCCACCGTGTCGGCGTCTCCGTCTCTTAGAGGAATGGCCTCTGGGAAACGAGTAAATTGATCGATGATCGTGAGACATTTGTTATACCCGCGAGACGCTGGTAAGATGACGAGATCTATGTGGTATAACGGGTTTTTCGACCTCATGCGTTAGTGAGGCCGAAGTCCGAGATAAATAAATTTGGCCTACCTGCTGGATTATTGTTGGGCGCCAGGAGCTAGGCTCCACTCACGTCGTGTTCGGCTTACTCGGATCGAAACTCTTCGTCGGGGTGGCGGGTAAAAGGTGCAACCTAAATTAAAGAGGAAATAGGGACGATCGTCCGGGTACTAATAATTCGCCGAAATCTTAGTTTTAATTCTAGTTTATTGACAAAATAAAATAAATGGTCGCCGGAATAACAAAATCACAATAATCAATGTATCAAATTTCGCACGCCGCAATTAATTCAATAATTAATAATTACCTTCGTCGAAGAACAAGCCGCAAGAATTTAATTAACAAAATTGAATGTCCAAAGAATCTCAATATCAAAATCACAATTCATCCATTAACAATAAAATTCCCAAAAATAAACCAAAATCGGATGTCGCGATTAATTTAATAGATTGTAACAGCTGTACCTGCTCAGGTTGGCCCCTAATCAATTTTATAAATAAATAAACAAAACTAACAACAATATAATTATTAGGGCGCCACCAGGATTTTTAATCACGGTTCCTGGAACCGGTCCAGAGCTGAGAAAACTTAATCTTAGGGTAGAGAAAGTGGAGGAAGGTGCTGTTGAATAATAAAAATTTAATTAACAAAATTGATCAATATTTAATAACATTAAAAAAAATTTTAACAAACTTAACAATTTTTGACTTAAAACTAGTTAACAAAATTCACTCGCGCACACACTAATCACTTTTAACAATATCTTAATCTCGACGAGCCCCTCCCGGCGTCTACCCGTCAATTTCTAACTTATTCTCGACGAGCCCCTCTCGGCGTCTACCCGTCGATTTCTAACACGTGCCCTTCCCGGCGTCTACACGTGACGGGCCCCTCCTGGCGTCTACCCGATTTCTAAACCTACAATCACCCGCACAGAGACGAATCATATACCGGGCTCGTTGACTCGGCTCACAGGAGTAACAGCCCAGCGACGAAACATAGACCTAGATACTCCCGCAGCTTATACACACTTTACTACAGAACAACAGCCCAGCGACGAAACATAGACCTAGATGTTCTGCAGCACACTCTCATAACCCACTCCAGCTACAGCAGTAACGGCCCAGCGACGAAACATAGACCTAATCACTCTGCAACTCACACATAACCCACACTTGTCTCACACTCACACTACTAACTTGACTTTTATTAATTTTTACTTTATAAATTTTACTTTAATAAAAATTGACTGTAACTAATTCCAATTAAATATTTTAAATCAATTATTCAATCATTAGTAAATTAATAAAACGACAAACAATATTCAATTTACAACCAATTCTCAATTTCCAATTTCAATTCTATTAAAATTATTAGACGGATTAAAATTCCTCAGTAACCTATAGTCATCGTCTTAACAATATAACAATAACTATTTAGACAATAGGTCTTAATACCTTAGATTGACTTTGGATAATTAAACAAATCACAATATAACTTCTACGATCACGTTCAAAATTATTAACATAAGTTTAATTAATTAATTCTGACTAAACTTTTACGGTGACAAATTTTAACTCACTTAACTGATTCCCTGGACTTAATCCAAACCGATAATTATCAAATTAGAATAAAAATTAATTTAATTAATTCACGGACTTAATCCCAAAATTATTAAATTCACACTTGTCGGAATAATTTTATAATATGATATTTTCAATAAATAATTCCTAATATAATATTCTTAATAATTTTCCGCTCTATATTATTTTCAATTGATAATTTTCCTCTTATAAAATATTCTTAATAATTAACTCTTAATATACAATATTTAATAATTTTCTACTCTATAATATTCTCAATTAATAATTTTCTTAATATAAAATATTCTTAGTAATTAATTCTTAATATAAAATATTATCAATAATTTTCTATTAGTTTTATCTATTATAAAAAATTCGACACAAGTCGAAATATTCAAATTTTAATTGCTAGAACATTTGCTAGCTAAATTTTGCTTGACCTTGGGTATTGGAATTTACTGCGACACAAAAACTGACGCTTGACTTAAATTCCACGAATCAAAATTTGTCAATTTTTTTCCAGGACAAAAATCAATCAATTTTACTGAGTTAATTTGTTATAAAAATTACAACAATAACGAAATTTTCGGATGTTAAATAATTAATTGATTGTTTCTAGTTATTAGATTTTCCCACAAGGTCGATTGAGTGATCTTCGGGTATAAACCCCCATGAAAATCACCCAATTCAAACTAGCAATTATTCCACAATTAATTTATTAGTAATCGTCGATTACGATCCAATACATAATTAGGAGAAGTAACTGGGTATTCGGTAAACCGCAGTCCACTTCTTTCCCACAGAGTAATAATTGCTACCTTGACGAACAAAACGATGATCTAACTTACTCGTTGAGGATGAAGTCCTAGTTGTAGTTGGCTTCCTTCGTCTCGTCACTACTCCGGGGATCGGTCCTTCTTGATTTCCGTGGCACTCAGTCTGGCGGTCACACTACTTCTCCCTTTTCCACTACACGACTCACCTATTTTAATCCAAACTCACCCCCTCCTATTCTCCCTTTAGGCCCGAAGATCGAGACGCGCCAGTGCTATGTCGAATAATTATCGATATCCGGTGACTTATCGATTAAGGTTAATTTTACCCTGTTACAAGATCGTAATTTAATTTTTGCAAGAACTAAAACCAACGTCGCATTTAAGTTCAATAATCATTAAATAAGTCCAAAAAAAATAACCGTCGAAAAATTTAACTCACAGTAATTATTTGCGTCACACAATCAATTGTCGCACAATGGTTTTCTTACTAGTAATGATTTAAATTGACTATAAATCTCATCGCAAATACTTTAATTGTTAATTATTAATTAAGTCCACAAATTAATCGTTGCTAAATTGTGTAATTAGTAACTTGTAATTAACCAACAGTTTATTTTATCGCAAGAACAAATGAAATCTAATTGACAATAATTAATTAGATTAGGCAGATCAATCGTCGCACAATGATTAGTTAATAATCAGGATTAAATTAAATAAAAAAAATTCTTCAATACTAATAATTCATTAAATCCAACATATTATTCGTCACAAAATTGTTTAATTACGAATACTTACTTAAATTGGATCAATTAATCGTCGCAAAAAAATTTTTAATCAATATCAATTAATTAGATTAAACAAATAAAGTGTCCTTGAGACCTCGGACCCGTCGCAATAAATGTAGTTATCCAAAATACGAATGGAAATTTTTCAAACAGATTTAGCGTCAATTTCCTTTCTAATTAAATCGATTGATTTTGTCAACACAACATTCTCAACCGGCGCATTACCCGCACGACCGAAGCTCAATAATCGGAATTATGACAGTAACACATAAGAATGTGAATAATCACTACAACAATTATTTTTGGTACCAGAAATACCTCGTGGGATAATCTCCGGAATAAATGCACAAAATAAAATTGAAATAAAAAATAAAAAAAATTAACAACAACAAAAAAAAAATTAAGTCACTCGTGAGCTTCTTCTGAGTAGGTGAATCCCACGAGATTTTTCAAAGACGAGGCCACTTACCCTGGTAGAAGGGGTCGTTCTCCAAAAAAAAATTACAGCAATTAAATATTGTCCGGGCTGGGTCGCACGGCTCCGTCGTCCTCGGCTTCCACGTCGAATTGACCCCCGCGTTTCAACACGGTGTGATGTACAAAAAGAATTTTCCAACAATGGGAAGTGCGTCGGTCACAATAGTTGACAAGCAATTCTCACGTCGTAGTCGATTGCTCAAAATTATCGACAATCCGTCGTAAGAATATTTATAATTATTCACGTCGTCGTAATAATTACTTTAATCAATAAGTAACAAAAAATAAACCAGTGTACAGCAACTGACAAGAAATATCGCAGTGTAAAAGAAACCTCAAAATATCAGCGTCCGTTTATTGTAGCGGGAGCACGTGGAAGAAAGAAACATGGCTTGGTTGTTGCCCGCCTGGCTGCACTCCCCTCTCTCTGGACACTTGATTCGCTTGACGCTCCAGAGATGGCTCTGCCTGTCCAATTTTCCAATATCGACTTATTTTGATCTACTAGGAATAAATTGCGCGCGCAAGCGCGCGAGTGATATCAATATTTAAGTAATTTCTTAAACTTTTTCTTATGCTCAATGTTTGTTTTTTCAAAATATCATACCTTTTTGATAGTTTGTTAAAGAATTTTTTAATGATAAACAATTTAAAAACGCTCGTGCACGTTTGATGATATTATAAATTTTTTGATGTAAAAGGTAAAATTATAAAATTTATAATGTCGGCTATAATGTCCAAGTAAACGTCAAATGTAATAAGTTTTACTATGTGACTTACCATCACATTTTATTTACTACCAAATCAGGGGTGGGTTATATCTCGTAACAACAAATAATAATATAATTATGATTATGATCATTCGGGATCATTTAAATTTTATGAATTATTATGAATTTTTTTTTTGTATTTTTTCAATCATGTTGTAATTTATTGAAATTAAAATACTAAATAAGTTATACATATATTAATATGGTATAGTTACGACTACGACTAATAAGGTATAGTTACGACTACATTCCCAATTTAATTTTTGTATTTGGAATAAAATTAATTCCTCTTTGATGCTATCGATGAAATTAATCACTAATTAAAAAAAAATACAATTATTGAATGTAAAATCAGCTGTTGTATAGCTATATTTGGAAAGATATATTCCTCAAAAAATAGTGTTACTATTAAGTGTGTTATGAAGGAAACGTTCAATTGTCAATAAAAAAATAGTAAAAATTGTAATTTTTACGAAAAACAACGAAATCTGTCTAAAAACAATTTCTCTGTAAAATGTACCGCCAAGTACACGTTCAATTTTTTATGTAAAATTAAAAAAAAATTGTAATTTTGCTAAAAAACAGTGAAATCGAAAAAATAATTAAATAAATAATTAAAAAATTTTATTTAAATTAACAAAAAAATAAAAACATTCAAAGAAAAAATTTTGTATGATGTTTATGCGTTATTTAACTTAAATATCATGTACACGAAGTAAGCATAATTTTTTATTCGAGTTTTTTCATGCCCTAACTTTTTGTTGATTGAAAATTTTTTAATCATTTTCTTTTTTGATACCACTATTTCTAATAAAATATATTATGTAATAATAACTAACAACAATTAATGAACAATTAATTCAAATTAAAAAGCTTTAAATTATAGATAATAATTATAAGTTGTGAAAATATTAATGATACTTAGCAACTAAAATTTTTATTTAAAGTATAAATATCTATTGATTTTTTTTAAGTTTGATAATATTTAGAAGAGTTTTTTAATTTTCGTTTTTTACTGACATTGTACTGAGTTCTCTAATTAATAAGTTTGAAAAAAAAAAACGGGTAGCGAGTCCAACTCAGGAACATGAGATCCACGGCGGGAGACTTCGCACAATCAAATGTTTTTTTTATAAAAATCATCATATAAAATTTTATATAATTATAATTAATTATATTAGACCATTTTTATGTATAATATTGTTAATAATTATGTATAACTTTTTAATTCTTAATATAGGTTCAGGATTAAAACAGTATACTTTGCAAAGTCGATTTATAGAAACTAATAGGAATAAATAATGAAAGTAATGAAAATAGATAATTAAAAAATTCCATTTAAATCAACAAAAAATTAAATAATTCAAAGAAAAAATTTTGCATGATTAATGCTTACGTATTATTTAACTTAGTATCATGTACTCCAAGTAAGCATAAGTTTTTATTTAAGTTTTTTCATGCCCTAACTTTTTGTTAGTTGAAAATTTTTTAATCATTTTATTTTCTTTTTTTGATATACCACTATTTCTAATAAAATATATTATATAATAATAATTTACAACAATTAATGAACAGTTAAGTCAAATTAAAAAGCTTCAATATATAGATAATTATAAGTTGCGAAAATATTAATGATACTTAGCAACTAAAACTTTTATTTTACCTGTAAATATGTATTGATTTTTTTTAAGTTTGGTAACATTTAGACATTTTTTTTAATTTTCGTTCTCTACTGACATTGTACTGGTTTTTCTATTCAATGAGTTTGAAAAAAAAAAGAAAACGGGTAAGCGAGACCAACTCAGGAGCGTGAGATACACAGCGCGAGACTTCGCACAATCAAATGTATTTTTATAAAAATCATCATATCAAATTATAATATATAATTTTACATAATTATAATTAATTATATTAGACCATTTTTATGTATAATATTGTTAATATTTATATATAACTTTTTTTACACTTAATATAGGTTCAGTATTAAAACAGTATATTTTGTAAAGTCGATTTATAGAAACTAATAGGAATAGAAAATTTATAATTCGTAATATCTTCTTGAGATTTTATGGGATAAAATAAATTATGATTTTTATGCAAAGATAAATAATTTTATTAAACTTACATAGACACCATTTTTATTATTACTTAATTAAAAGTTACTTAATTATAGAGAAAGTAACTTAACTATAAGTATAGTTACTTAATTAAAAAAAAGTAGTTGAAATTAAATTAAAAAAAAAATATTTTATTATAGTAATAAAATTTATAAAAAAATTTCTTTATAAACAATGTTCTTAACAATTTTATCTTGCTTTTCACAAGTGAAATAAACCTGCAACGCTGACCAGCACCTGACTCGCGAAAAAGCAACGTATAGTTGACCATGATTAAATATATCTTTTGTGAGATCAACTCCAATTTTTTCAAACGTTTGACCTTGTGCTTTGTTAATTGTCATACAGAACGCTATTTTAATGGGAAATTGTCGTCTTTTAAACGAAAAAGGATATATATTTTCGCAATATAACGTTACTCTATTAATAAATACAATATCACCGAATTTGTCACCTGATAAAATTTTACACTTCAAAATATTGTTCCCTAACTCTAAAATAATTAATCTTGTTCCGTTACAAAGACCTTCGCTTAAATTTAAATTTCTGATTAACATTACTATTGAGTACTTACGTAATTGAAGCTCATATGGCGGAAAATTAGGAGGATTTAAAGTATTTAAATATTCCGGTAAAATAGCATCATCCATGTTTCCGACGTCACAATTTTCAGTACTGTCAATAGCCGAATATATTTTTTCTGTTGATATATCTAAAAGTTCAATTACTTTTTTATTAATGACATCGACGTCTATATTTCTAGCCGATAAAATAACGACTGTGGAAAGTTCATCATAGCGTTTACCTCTAATTATTGTACCGTATATATTTTCTACAATATTTTCATCATTTGATGTAAAACACATGTCAGGTAGATTTACCATATCATCTACGTTATTTAAAGATCCATCACCAATATTTAACAAAAACTTTACAAACTCAATCTCTTCCGGTAATGCTCGCATATTTTGAGTTAATGAAAATATACGGAAATGTTTCCATAAAAAACTAAATTTTATAGAAAGATTAATTGTTTCACTTCTAGTTGCATTAGGCTGAACTGGAAGTAATTGTCGAAAATCACCTCCTAAAATCATGAGTTTGCCACCAAAAGGAATGTTATTATTCATAATGTGTTGTAAAGTTCGGTCTATTATTTCTAATGCGTATCTGGGCGCCATTGGTGCTTCATCCCAAATAAAAACGTTCGTTTCTTTTAAATATTGTCTTTGTTTAGAATTCGGTTTTATATGTGAAGATGAATCTGAGAACATTGGTACAGGTAAACCAAACGTTTTATGTACAGTTTTTCCATTAGGTAAGAGCGTTGCTGCAATTCCCGTATATGCCATAGTACAAACATTTTTATTTTGTTCTTTGAGAATGTGACATAATGATTTATAAATAAAAGTTTTTCCAGAACCACCAGGGCCGTCAATATAAATACAATTTGGATATCTATTTAATATTTCATTGTTGATTAATGTCATTACATGATCGACTACTTCTTTTTGTTGGACATTAAGTTTATTGTAATAAGATTGTGAACTACCTTGGGAATTATTTTGTAATAATTCTTGGTTAATTATTTCCATATCGATTTCGTTAATTTGTGGCATGTCGGGAAATGCTGAAAGGCTATACCCTTCACGATTAAGCATCGAATTGATGTATATGTAGGCTTTTTTTTCTCCTTTTTCTATTCCTGAATTTCTACTATAATCTTCTGACATAGCTTCTTTAAACTCATTCCATAATTCATTTGGCTTAAGTGGTTGACAGTGAATTAATATACGTACAAATAAACAACGTAATTGTCGCGGCATCATCCATATAACTGCTTCTAATAAAGTTCTTCGCCATTCTTGATCATCTTCAATGAGTCCGGCTGCTAGACAGGCAGTTGTAAAAGTATCATAAATGACTCCATTTACTGTTCTAAGATTTTCAAAACTTGTGGCACCTTTAATGTGAATTAACAATAGTCTAAGATGAAATAATTCAATTTGAGTACGGCTTATTGAATACATTCGTCCTATAACGTTGAATTGTCTTTTGCGGGGATGCCAACATGAAATTTTTGTATTATTATCTTTCTTAAAAACATAATGAAATGGTATGTCACTATAAGTGTATTGCCAAGCATTAGGATCACGTTCATTCAATTTGAAGTAGTCTATTAACATTGATTGTTTCTGTAATGCTTCTTGAAGTTCAATATCGTTACAATCATCATTAATAGTAATACTATGTTGATTAGGTAAGTGTACTGGTAAGCGGGTTATTGAATGACTTTTATCTTGTAAATTCTTTGATAAGATTCGCCAAACAGCTTCTACAGGACCAACATAGCGAGCATCCACGAAATTACGAATTTCGTTATGATCATTTATATTACTATCATTTACATTGCAAGAAGCATGATGTTTGTTCAAGTTTGTTTCTGCTCTAGTATTAGGTAAAGTACCATTTATATTTATTCCTGCTTTATCATGACCTTTGTAAACATACTTAAATAAATATTTAACTGCTCTGATTGAGTTAACAATTTCTACATTAATATGACAATTGAAAGTTTGTAATAAGGTTGGATTGTACGGTACTACGTATCGATTATCAAATACATGAATGTTTCGTGTAATCGTTATTCCTGTATCTTCACGGCGATAGTGTGGATATCCATTTTCATCCATGGCTGTTTCATTTCGAAAACTTTTAGGAAATTTTTTTGAACAAACCCCGTTCATAAGACACCAATCTCCACAAGGACCGTGAAGCATGTTTTTTGTTACAATATCGTATAGAATTGGATTATTTACAGAATTCGGAATTTCTGCAGAAATTAATTTATCAACTTGTTCACATGTCTTTATTTTACTACCGTTCATTAATGTTATTAACATATGTAGATGAGGTAAGCCGCGTTTTTGAAACTCTATTACCCAATTGTATGCAATGACTGTACCGAGAATTGACTGCTTTACTATCATATTAATTAAAGCATCTTTTTTAATGTTAAATACACGAGCAACTAAATCAGGTCTATCGGAAGCACTTTGTCCTGGTAATAAGTTTTCTGTAATTTCACGCCATTTTGGATTACATGTCATTGTGACAAATAAGTCAGGTTTTCCAAATGTACGAACGATAGACATTGCATCTTGATAATGTTGCATCATATTTCGTGGAGAACCTGTAAAACTTGATGGTAAGACAATAATTTTACCTATATTAGAGCTTATATTATTATTAGAATTTCGCAATTGTAAATGATCTATTAAACCTTGGTATGATTCAGCTCGAAGTTTCTTCTGATTAAATTTACAATAATTCAATCTATCTCTTTCAATTTTAACGTAGCTATCAACTATCCACTGTTGTGATAAACGACGTCCCATTAAAAAAACATTAAAGTTATCTCTGATTGCTAACCGATATTTATAATAATCAGCGCGAGTTACTCTTCTATTAGTTTTATTTTTATACGATATAGAAGCATGCCAACCTTGTTCACCATACGGATAAAAGAGAGGATAAATCCAGGGGTCAGTATTAGGATCCATAGTACTTAAAAATTGTAACGATTTAGTTGTTTTATTTTGAATCGTAACATATGATTCTGGAATTTCACCATCTGCTGTCGTTAAAAAAACTGCAGCAACTTCATTTACTCTTTGAAAATTATATCGCCTTGCATCCATTCTAGGTTTTAATGTAAAGTGTAAATTTAATTCAGGTTCAACTGTATTTCCTTCTGAATCAATTGTAGAATTTTCTTTTAACACATCTTTCATCATTTGATATGACTTTGCGAAAACGTTATGTTCACGTAAAGTCAAATCAATTTCTTTCAAAAGATCTACGTTGCAATTCACATTTCTTTCCGATCTATATTCTGCTGCTTCAGAAGAATCTACAATAAATAATTGTCCGTAATTGGGAGATTCATTTGGCAACGGATATAATGAGGTATTTACTTGATAATATATCTGTCCTTGAATCTTAAAACAATATGGCCCCCTTCTTTGAGAAGAAAAATTCGCAAAGTTAGCATTGAAAGAAGCAAAAGAGAATGAACTATTAAAATTTCTAATGCGATCGAAAAAATTTTGTGATTTCTCGTGAGTTCCTGAAAATAATGATTTTAATAACGTTGGAGGATCTTTTTGGTTTAACTCTACTTCGCCATGACGACAACAATCATTGAAAGAATTATATTTATTAGTAACTTTTTCAGCAACAAAATGTTTTGCATTACAATAGCGACATCTAACCAACATATTTCCAATATAACCCGAGGCAAAAATTTGAAGACTGGAATGAAACTGCGAAAACTATCGATTATTATTTTTGCAGTTTTAAAATTAGTATAGAAAACTGTATTTGAAGATAAAACTGATTTGAACCTTCTAGTTCCGAATATTCGACGATTCAGGAGTATCAGTCTGAACGTCAGTTTCATTTACGTGCTGAAATGAAGGTTCATCAGTTCGATAACAGCTTAATAATCGAAAAGAAAAAAGTTCATCAGTTTGAAAACAGTTTCATTATTAAGGCTGTTCAGGTTCGATTTAGTCTATTAAAATTAGGGATATTTAAAAAAAAAGTTATTTTATAAGATATAATTTTTTAATGACGTAAACAAATTTAAAATTATTTAATATTTTTACGACGATTGATTTATAATTATTTTTACACCCAATTTATTTCTCTTTCCAATTTTTAAACTTAAACATATATAGTCTCAGTTTTAAGTCAATAAAAATTGGGCATGACTTTCACAAATCAATTCGCAATAAAAATGCAAAACCTGAAGAATGCTTACGTCATTTAAAAATTACGCGATGTATATATGTACAAAATATTTCAATTAATATGATCATAAATTTATAGATAACACTCAATATTTATTGATAGAAACATTTAACCAAGTAATTCGGATAAAACTATGATAGATGATATTAAAAAAAAAAAAATAATAATTGTTAAATAGAATTAACTTATAAACACTTAGTGGTTATGAAAACTGGATAAAAAATATAAAAAAGCAAGCCATCCTTGCGACATATAATATACAGCTTCTCTGAGGCTGCAGTCCTGCTTCTAAGCTCCAATATCATATTTTCAATATTTCATTGATCAGTGCTTTCTAATTTCCTCTTCTTATAGTCTCTTTTATTCGAGATAGCATGATTAATTTCGGTTACTAAATCTTTTCTCGAGATTAAATTTGCACCGTTTTTTCCTTGATTAACCCAGCCTAAAAAAAAAAAAAAAATTAAATTTACATAGGGCAATTAAAAGAAAGACAATACAATATTTCGAATTTTGAAAATTTTTACAATTAATCAACATTGTCTAAATCAAAAAAAAAAAATTGATAAGTTACTATAATACTGTGCCAATAAAATAAATGATATATGCAGGAATTAGAATGTACCAACATCTAATAATTGTTAAGAAAAAATTACTTTTAAAATTTAAACTTTGTTTCTCACGAATTATGTATGCTAAATAGTGTTTTTTAAATATTGTAAATTATATTAATTATATTAATGTTAATATTTACCCAGTAGTCCATCAAATAATTTTTTATTGATCGCTGGTCGAGAATTCGATCCTTTTCCAGTTGCACTGAAATGTACCATCCCATTGCCATAAACATCGAGAAGAGTTTCTCTGACAATAATCTTCCAATCATTATTTTCAGCATATTTCGCGTCGATTAATGTTTTTAGCGTGGCCGATATGAAGAAACCACAGTTTGGAAAAATTTCAACCTGTTGAATGAGTGACAAAAATATTCAATTAATGTTATATGATAAAATTGTTTCTAATGTGATGTGATCTTACCATATTTTCTGTTGGTTTTACGTGCTTGTCCGGAATCTATAAAATTGATAACATAAAATAAAACAGCGGGTTATTTATTTATGATTGGTTGAACTCTTTAAAAGTTAATTTCAGTATAATTATCAATTATTAATAATTTATATGATTAATAATTCAAAAATTCAAGTATTTACAATTACCTTAGGAATGTTATTTACGTTAGAAACATTTGTTTGTCGCAGTTCGTATAATCTTTGAACAATTAAATAAAGAGATCTTTGAATCATCACATCTCTCAGGGTAACTGTAATTAATGAAGAAAAATAAGTCATTATTGACGTTTTATCCGTTCTTTATTTTTTGTAATATTATATTATATTATAAAAACTTACTTTCACCGTCTGGCAAACACTTAAAAAGCTCAGTTACGATTTGAATAATTCCAGCATCGGTCATCGGAGCGATAGATGATCCTTGGACTTCATTATTTTTACCATTCAAGTTAGAATTTAATATTGGAGGCTTTAATAACTTATCATCAAGTGTTGCGGTTTCACTTTCTGCTCCGATTGTAGACTTTGAGGACTCTATGTCAGTTCTAATGGTTTGGTCATTATCAACTGCAAGTTGTTCTAGATTACTTCTTAAAATATTTTGTACATTAGCAGTGCTAGACGATGGTAGGTGCATAGTTTTAATCTTTTGTAAGCAATTACTGGAGATGTATGCCCAGTGGTATCTTCAACTATAGAAGAATCAACAGTTTCTAAATTAGTCAATGATTGTTCTACCACAGGATCTTGATTGTCTGTGTAAACATTTGGAAAAGATGATGGAGAGTTGACATTGTTAAAATCTTCGTTGATTTGTGAATTTTGTTGAAATTGAGAACCTGATGCCGAAAAATAAGACAATAGACCTGGGGAAATAAGCGGTTTTTTAAATGTCAAAGTATTTGATGTTAAAAATTCATTTTCAGGAGCTAGTGATACTGGAGTTAATTCAACAACGGAATTCTGAGTCATGAACTTATTTTGTCCACAATCTGGCAGTATTTGTTGTTTAGCAACAAGTTTAGTCGAATGAGAATACTCAGATGAATCAAATGTTGCGAAATTATTTTGATACTCTGGTACTTCTGGAGTTTGATCAAGTACTGTCGATTGAGATGTTGATACACTTTGTAATTCATTCGTTTTCTGTGCGTGAGTTGTTCCTGTTGATGAGAAAGGGCTGCAAGTTGATGATGTATGTTGTGATGTCATATTCTTTTCCATCAGGAATGGAGACGTTGTTTGTTGCATATCTGACAAAACATTAGACTGAGTAGATGATTTATCTCTTGGCACTGTTTTCAAGTTTAGTACACCGTCTTCTTCTACAGATGTCTCATTTAGATTTACCAATGATGCGGACGATGGTGGTTCAGTTGTTGATGAAAAATTTGACAGAGGAGGTGATGTAGTAATCGGCAGCAACTGTACTTCCATCACATTATTTTTAACTGGAGATGTTTGTTTTTTATTTTTTAATGTTGGAGATGATGTTCGATCAACAAGTGATGTCTCTAAATTTGTTGCAGCATTTTCAGCTGGTAATAGATTATTACTGTTTTTTGCTTCAAAAATACTTTTATCCAGCCCAATTTTATCATCAATCATTCTTTTGTTGGAATTACTTATTGCTAAATTAGTAATTTTAGTACTCGTTATGTCGTCTGGTAATTTAGGGGACACACTTTGCTCATCGATTGCTTTTTTTCGTAATTCACTTTCATTATCTGAGGAATTAATAAAAGTTGTGATTATATATTTTATAGCAAGAAAAAATTTGATACTGAAATGAGCAGACATCTGACAATTTTTTTTAATTTTTTAAATAAAAAAATTACTGTAATAAATTTAAATATTATTAAAACAATTTTATTTCTAAAAATTTCAAAAAATCTCAAAATTTTTTTGTTTTTTTTTTATAACTAATTGATTTGATCGTTAAAATCTCAAAATAGTTAAATGTTTGCTGATTTTAGTGTCATGAAAATTAGTGCATTCTTATTCAACTTAACATAAATAGACTTCAGCATAGAAAAGTGAGGTTAAAATTGATCACTTACCGCTGATTTCAAGTAATTTATTTTCCACACGGTGGTAATTAAAAATTTTACCAATTTCACGATGCATTTTTGGTATTGTTGCCAAAGGAACAACATAATGTTCTTTATTCTTTAAACACCAAAGCCTTGCAAATTGTTTTTTTCGTCCACCCATGTTAGCGTTGGATTAGTCAACCCGAAAAATGTAAATTTATAAAAAAATTGAAACGCGAATAATTTTTATAATTGCTATTATACTACGCTCGAAATGAACACCTCTTTAATTTATTTTCACCAGAAGTAAAAAATTTTTAATTTTTTGGAAATTATTTTAAAGAACGCAACTATTACATGCAAGACAACCGCTATATTTTTTATCAATGGCGGAGCTTCAACGACGGTCTCGTAAAGTTGCGCGCATTGCCAGTAGATCGCGTATTATATTGGACATGCTCGCGCACGTCCACGCATGCAGAAGCGGTAGTAGTGGCAACAAGAAGTACAGTATATCTTTAATCGTACAACTTATCACACGTGGCATTTCAAATTTATTATTTTAATTAGAGAGCAAGTAAAAATAATTTGTTGTGATAGTAACTTTTATATTTATATTTTTCATAAATTTACAATGTCTCGCAAGCCTTTGAGAGATCTAAGCCATGAACAGTATCGTGCTCGACTTAGACCTCTCATAAATCAATATGCAAATGAAAATAATCAAGAAAATGGTAATGATGAGATTCATAATATTGACATTGAAATAAATATTAATAATGAAGAACTTATTAATGATAATCAGATTGAAAATGATGCCAATGAAATTCTTGATCAGCCAATGTAAGTACAAATTTTTTCCTTCATATTAATATTTTTACATTTAAATATTATTTTATTCATTTAAAGTTATATTTGTTTTAATCTTTTTGATCATGTATGATAATAAAAGTATATTGTGTTTTTTTTTATAAGCGCACGGATTTTGATCTTTAAATTAATTTTTTTTTTTTTTATTTAGCATTCATAACCTGCCAGTCATACCTGTCATGCAGAATGATCATGATGTACATATGCAAGATGTTCGTGCTGAAGACCAACAGTAAGAAAATAAACATTTGTTTAAATAATCTTTTTATGTTATTTATTTTCTTACAATAATTTTAAATTTTCTTCCAGGTTGATTGACGAGTTCGATCAAAACGAATTTCCAGGATTTGATATAAATGGTAATGATGAAGATTTATTAAATGTACGAAATATTTTTGAAATTCCGGTTAGAGAAAATGAAGAATTAAATGATGATGAAGATGAAGAGGATGATAGGAGAGCAGTTGATCAAGATGATGATAATAACCTTTTGTATTATGGTGCTGAAATTAGCAAACGAGAAAGTATGTTGGCTATTTTGTCGTTGTGCATAAAACATCATTTAACTCAGACAAGTGTCGCCGATTTGATCGCACTTATTGAATTGCATTGTCCTGGTAGAGAGCTGATTAAAAATAGCCTATATAAATTTCAGCAATACTTTAATTTGGATAAAGAAGATATTAAAAAACATTTTTACTGTCCATCTTGCGCTAAACAACTAAATAATAGCAATGATGTGTGTCCAATGTGTCCCGGAACTAAAAATTCTTATTTTATTGAAATGCCTCTCGTCAAAAATTTACAAGAAATGTTTTCTCGAGAAAATTTTTTCAATTCTTTGCAAAAAAGATTTGAACGGCCATTAATAGATGATGTCATAACAGATATTTATGACGGCGAGTTATATAAAACCTGGTCAACTAATGGGTTCTTATCAAGCTCGAATAACATATCTTTTAGCTGGTATACCGACGGTATTCCCGTATTCAAATCTTCAAAGATTGGCACATGGCCTATTTATTTGACTATGAATGAATTACCATTTGAAGAAAGAAAGAAAAGCTATAATATGTTACTTTTAGGACTGTGGTACGGTGAAAAAAAACCACACTTCAATGCATTCTTTTATGCCTACCGAGATGTCTTCGAGAAATTATATACAGGTGTCAAAATTACTCTACCTAGAGGAAATGAAATTACTCTGAAAGCTATACTATTAATGGGCGTATGTGATTTACCAGCAAAGACTGACTGTTTGAATTTTGTGAATTTTAATGCAAAGTATGGATGTCCAGTATGTTATACTGAAGGTGAAATTTTACAAATCGGTGCTAGATCACATTTGCAAGTATACCCATACTGCGACAATCTGCGATTAAAAACTTCCGAAGAGTGTGAAAGACTAGCTTACAAGCTACACCCGATAGCCCTCAATTCGGAATTAGAGGATCTACAGCGTTATCAAAATTAATGCCAGATTTTATGAATGGGATGTGCATTGATCGTATGCATGCCGTTGATGGTGGTGTTATAAAAAAAATTTTAACTTTGGTGCTTAATATTTCCTACAGACATGAACCATTTTCTTTATATGAAAGTACAGAAATGATAAATAATCGTTTAAAGGTTATCAAACCGCCTAAATTTGTCCACCGCATGCCAAGATCTACTAACGATTTAATTCACTGGAAAGCCTCAGAAATGAAAAATTTTTTCTATTATTATTTCATACCGGTATTTGAAGGCATTATGAAAATTGAATACTTCAATCATTGTTTGCTGTTAATTACTGCCATTTATTATTTAAGTTCTGATAGAGTAACGAGAATTATGATTGATCAAGCTGACGACTTATTAAATAAATTTGTTCGAGAATTTGAGCAATTATATGGTAAAAGATTTTCATCCATTAATGTTCATCTGTTATTGCATTACCTAATTGTGTAAGACTGCAAGGACCGCTCTGGGCTCATGATTGCTATGCTTACGAAGATTACAACGGACAATTACTGCTTCAAATTCACGGTACTAGATACATAGGATCTCAAGTTGCTAATGGTCATAATCATTCAATAAAAATGATCAATATATGGAAACTATTGAAAATGAAGACATTCGAGATTTTTGTAATAATAAAAAAAACAATCCAAGATTACGGAAAAAGTATGTGATGATGGATACAGCGTAGGTTGCTACAAAACTCTTCAAGAAATTCCGAACATCATTATAAATGCTATGAATAATAGTAGGATAACAATAAACAATGTTTATATGTGTAAATTTTTAAGATTGTTAAAAAAAAATATATTATACGTTTCAGAAGAATATACCAGAGAAGTAAAAACATGTACGTCAGTGGTAAAATATATTGATAACAATGTTGAAAAAATTGGCAAAATAATTTGCTTTGTAAATATTTAAAATGTGAATGTCATCGAAATAACTGTAATTGTGAATTCAAATATTTTGCAGTGATTCATCAAATGGTAAAAAATAATTTTTATGTGGTGAATGGTAATAATTGTATGATTGAAAGCTCTAATTTTTTTATACTGCTTCAAACACAAATATTGTCCAAGCTATTGAAGTAAATAATTTAATTGCACCTTGTATATATATTATATTAATAACATTTCATATATTATACATCCTTTAAATGTAAAAGAACTTGAATAAATACAAACATCAGGGACAATTCTAATTTTATAACATGATTAATATAATTACCCCTAACTATTATTATAATTACTCCTGAAAAGCTCATCCATAAAATAAGTGTACATGATGAAATGCAATGAAAAATTTCTAAAAATAATCCTACTTTAATACTGATAAAACTAATTTTAATAATTAGGTTTGATCAGGTTGAAAAAAGGTTTTTGACTGGAAAAAACGAATAAAAAATAAGTCTGATTTCAACCTTATCAGACTGACTCCAACAAACAATTTCGTCAGCATCAATTCAGGTTCATGTTTTATTGTACAGAAGGACGTTCAGTGTCAAAAAAGCTTAAAAAAGTTTATACTGATTTAAAACTGGAGAGCCTAAATAATACTTTGGTTTCATTCAGTTTGAACCTTGATGCTTACATCAGGCTCAACAGTTTGATTTTAGTTTCAATTCAGCTCAGTCAGTTTCATGCTAAGTTCAATTCAGCTTGAACAGTTTGACCTAAGCTCAAAATCAGTGTCAACAGCTTTAATTCAAGCTTCAAATTTTTGCCTCGGGAATGCTCTTGAATTTCATTACT
Source organism: Cotesia chilonis (assembly GCA_018835575.1). Lineage (NCBI taxonomy): Eukaryota > Metazoa > Arthropoda > Insecta > Hymenoptera > Braconidae > Cotesia > Cotesia chilonis. The sequence goes on along the minus strand of RJVT01000085.1, from coordinate 224,804 downwards.
GTTATTTGTTATTAGTAAGTTATTTTTCATTTCTTTGCTCTAACGGTTGATTTTGATTGATATTGTTATTATCATTAGTAAAAGTTTCCTCATGAAATTCTTCGCTAGGTTGACTGTAATTATGATCAGATTGAAAGTATTGAAATCTTGTTGATTCATAACAAGGTGGAGAGTGATGATTATTTTTCGAATGACGTTGTTCTGATTCTGCCGATAATAAAAATAATGTTGAGATTGATGGTGAAGAACTTTCATGTATGGTTGAACAATAATCATGATCGGAACTTAAATTAAATCGTACGTTAGATGTAGAGATTGTTTCTGGTATAGTTGACTCTAATTGTGAAGAAACGTGATGCATATGATTAGAAACCGGATTATCATTTTTTGGGTACCTAAACAACGATGTATTACCTGACGTCGAAGGAACATTTATAATATTGTTTACAACATCATATGAAGCAGAATCCAAGGAAGCAGTACTACCAATGTGATATGAAGTAGTATTAACAGGAGATGTCGTAGTAACACGTTCTGAGTTATTATTTATAATAGAATAATGTTTGCTTAAATTATGTGAAGGTGATTTAATATAAGAGGATTGATTAGATGATTTGTTTTCTTTGATAATACGTTTGTTACGATGTCGTTCTTTTTCTTTTTCACACCGTATTCGTTTAATGTCTGCTTCTTCTGCTGCTGTTCGTATAATTTTACGACGTCCCATTATTTACAATTAAGTTAGTTGTTGAAGATAAAAAAAAATATTGTTTTCAACTTTTAATTAATAAAATTTTATTTTATATAATTTATGATACTTTAATGCATAGAAAAAATAGAAACAAATATTTAATAAGATCATAAATTTTATCTAATATATTACAAAATATTATTGACATAAAAAAATTCGTAGATATGAAAGATTGTCAATATCCAAGATATATGTGAGTAAACTCAAAATTTTTCAATAATAACATTTAAATTGTGAATTAAAACAACAAATAATAATAATAAAAAGAAAGAATGCAGATTATTTGTAATGTAATGAAAGCTATAAGTATAAAAAATAGATTTTGCTCGTATTAGAGTTAAATTTACTTTAATAATTAAGTTACAGTTAGGTGTATTTATTCTTAACAATTTATTTTTTGAATATATGTTCGTATGACTTAGTTATTTTTTCGATTTGGTTTTATTATTTAAATCAGTTATCATCATACGATTATATTATAATTATTGTAATTAGGAAATGTATGATTTCAAATTGAATAGTTTATTTGAATTGATAAATTCTAAGTTACTCTTTCTACTGTAGTGTTTGTTTTGGTATAGTGTTTAAATAAATGTCGTTTTAATTAATATTATAATATTTTTATTGTCACTTCAATTATAAGATATATTTAAGTTAATGTTTAGTTAATAAATAGATAATTAAAAAAAATTTTAGTTATTTAAAATTGGATTAATTTATTAAAACAAATATATCGCAAATTAATATTTATAAATAGTAGTTATGTTTGTAGTAGTGTTATAATAAACGTTTTGATTATTGTTATATAATACGTTTATTGCAAGTTTAATTATCAGATAATGTTGTTGATGTTTAGTAAAAATTTTTAGTACTTTATTAAAAAATTTAGTTATTACTTAGATTGATTAATGTGTTTAAAAAGATGAATCGTAAGTTAATATTTACATATTATAATTTATATATTATTTATATTTTAGTTGTATTTTAAGTAGTATTATCTCATAAATTATCTCAAGTTACTGTTATATTTTTATTGTAAATTTGATTAAAATAATTATAGATAATTCGTAAGGTAATATTCAAGTTGTAGTTATAGCTACAGTAGTTTTTCAATATAAATTTTAGTTATAGTTATAGTAGTTTTTCAATAAAAGTTTTAGTTATAATTATAATTTTTCATGTAAGTAAAATCTTTAATATATACGGTTAAGTTGGGTTTAAAATTCAAATTATAATTGTTCGCTTTATGGAATTGTTTTAAAAGTAAGGTCACCTGAAAAATAAAAAATAAAGTATCAGTACATTGAAAATTTTATAAATAATATAGTATTCAACAAAAGTAATAATAATTAGTAGTAGATGTAAAATAAATCAGAGAGTAATAAAGTTGGTGTAATAATTATTTTTTGTTGAATATTGATTAAATAAGTCTTTTGTCAAGTACCTTATAATTTACAATATTTTATATTATGTTATATTTTTTATAATAATATTGTAAGTCCTTCAGGTTTGAATGTAGGAATAGCTTGTATACCAAAATAGAGATTATTAAATTTTATATATCAATATATAATATTTATAATTATTTTCAACAATTTTGTCGAGTTGTTGACAATTAGTCCAAATAAATGTGATAATTACCAAGTGTAACCTATTAATGAATATACATGATTTGTAATATCTCATAAAATATCATAGATGTCGTTGATGCTGCGTTACGCGGCAATTTGCTGTAATTTAAACTGTTATCGAATTTTATGGATATACATAAAATTAAATTGTAAATGAACATATATTCCTATACTATATATATTTCAGAAATTGTTTTATATAACAGAAAAATTCAATTTAAATAAATTATTATTTCAACTATTCTCATCTTTTAATTCAATTATTTTATATTCAAATTTTAATTATATTAAAACTATGAAAAATTACTACGTAAAATTATGAAAAAAAAACAAAATTTTTCATTAGTCGAATTTCATAAAGAAATTAACTTAAAAATTCCACATGTGAAATTAATAAAATAATAAGTTTAGAACAAACAAAAATCAATAATTAAACAATTAATTAAATATCAAATTATTAAAAACATACTATTAAATTAAAATTATAAATAAATACGAATATTTTTTTACTAAAGAATATTTATTCAAGAACATATTTTTATTTTTATTTTTTAAAAAGAACATATTAAAAATACAAAAGTCAAATTTTATTTGTTAAATGTTATCATTATAATTTACTTTAAGGCAGATTAATTATTACGTAATTTAGTCGTATTTTAATAAATAAATAAATTAACAGTTTACTGCTATTATTTTTAAACACTTAGGGCCAGTTTTTCAATTCAAGATAAAATTTTATCCAGGATAAAATTATTATTGCGTGTATATTTATATATATGAAATATATGGATATATCTTATCATTGAATAAAATTTTATCCTGGATTGAAAAACTGGCCCTTAATATCATAATAATTAGTATGTTAATTAACGCATGCGTCCAATTATTTTTTTCGCTTATTATCAACTAATGTATTACATAATTCAGTCATCTTAAATTGTTATTTTTTAACACTGTATATATCATATTAATCAGTATAATAATAAATAATAATGAAGTTATTAACATTTGTAACATAACTTAACATTTAAAATCTCACAGACCTAATAAGTATTGTAATACTCATCATTATTCACTTAATAATAATTAATGAAGTTATTAACATTTGTAACATAACTTAACATTTAATCTTACAGATATAATAAGTATTGTAATTATCACTTCATTAAAAGTTAGTTGTTGAGAATAAACGAAAAATATTGACACCAGGGATTAAATCTCTATATATATATTTTCATATTTTCTAAAATTAGGATGACTGATTAACTTAATAATACTTGATGACTTGTAAAATATACATAAGAATTTCCCAATAGTGCCAATATTTTTTTATCTATAAATCTATTAATATTAGATATAAGATGTAAATAGTTATAAGATCGTTAATAATTTTTTTTGTTTATAAATAATGAATCAAACGAAAATTATAAAAAAAAAAAAAAATAAACTGACATATTATCAGTCTTAATATAGTAATAATAAGACAACTAAAATTAATTTATCTTTAAGACCAAGATTTGAGCTAATGACCGAGTCATAATGTTTTGATGTAAAGATAATAATAATTGTCAAAAAAAAATATTTTTCAAAATTATGAAACAAATAAAAACAAAATTAGTAAAAAATTAGTACAAAGTAAAAAATTTTCCAATTCATCGAGTAAATTTTGTAGATAAGTTTTTGTGTGCACGATTTAAAACTTTTTATTTACTTTTGACACAAAAATCTTGATGCAGTCAAAATAAAATTTATCTGAAGAAAAATTTTTTACTGTGTACTTATATCTTGAGCAATGTCAACTAAAAATTACTCTGCACATCGCTTCTTATTTTCGGAATTCTCAAAATCATACTTCCTCTTCGGAGATGTAATACCCATTACTCTTAGCTCATCCGGTGTTAACGGAATAACATCATTTTCCCGGGATATGTCATCAAATGAGTCTACTCGCATTAGAGTTGGACCGTCTATGATCATATAAAAAATCAATTACATAAAATTTAAATTAAATTTATGAACAGATAATATGCATGTAGCATTTAAATTAAACGACTTCTAATGTATATAATTTGGTTTTCTAAAAAAGCATGTTTTTTAGTTTTTTTTTTAACTATTATTTATTAGAAAATTGTAAACTTACCAGTAGGTGTGACAGCTGCACCACGGACTTTTAAATAGCATCCTTTAGGGAATTTTCCAAAATCAGCGGAGTTGAATCCAATGACGAGTAGAGGTAACCTGATTTTTTTGTCAGCCAGTACCCCCGATGCGTAACTACCACCATATGTAGAAGCTTGCCGAAACTCTTGTTTAAGGTAGCCCTTAACATCTGGGAAATTAAAATAATAACGTAAAACATAATATTAAATATTTAAAATCACTTGGTAATTGTGTTTAATAATCATTTAATTTAAAAAAACTTACCGACAATGGCATTAACATCCTCTAAATCTTCCATTGCCTTCAATTCGATTGTACCAGAGATGTATTGATTTTCATACCTCAGTGAACTGATTTCTACTTCCGTTGAAGACTGGGCTACTAAACAAAGTTTACATACGACATCTTTAGGGCTGATATATCCGTTGATTTTTGATTTAGCGCCGATAATGCTAATAAACTAAAGAAAATAACATTATTATAAAAATTAGCTAAATATTTAATTTCTTAATTAATTATAAAATTAATTTTTTTTTTTTTATTTTAATTATAAAATATTTTCGATTTATATATATTATATATTAATAAAATAATAAAAACTCTTTACCACACGGTAATTAATCAGGGATGAATACTTTTTAGCGAGTTCTGACCAAAAGAGAACGCGGACTCGTGAAGTACTACCGTTATTCACTGTGATTTTGTATAAAGGCGTTCGTGGATTGGATGCAGTCGCCACGTGTGTCAAGCCTTCGATTGCATCTACAAATCCATGCAATTCACTAAAAGGATTGAATCGAAGCATATAAATTAATGTGAAATAAATTTATTTAATTAATTTATTAATAATAGTAAAATAAATATTTCAAATAAAAGATTAAAAATATATAAAAATTTCAGACAAAAAGTATAATATAGTTGAGAACAATAGTATTATATAAAAATTAATATGTTATACTTGATAACTGAATAAATTTGATTTTTTAATAAATTTTTTTCATTAAAAAATAAAAAATACGTACATCGTTTCATCACCAGCTGTCCAGCCTTCGACTTCCTCATCAGTGGTAAATTTATTAATTAATGATTGCGCTGACATTTTTAGATTTAAAAATTAAACAAATTTAATAAAAAAAATTACACGATGCCAATATCACACTACTTCTACGATCTAACTCCTACGACTGCTGACGTTAAAAGAATGAAAAATGAATATCCGCACTTGAGCACAGTTGTATGCCTAAAACATTAAAGGCTGTGTTGGTAATGTTGGTAATATTTATCGGATGAAAACTACAGCGCCACTAAAATAAGTATGTCTGTGACTTTTTTTTTATCTAATAAATGGGCGTGTTGCTTTCTTCGAAATTAATAAATGTTTTCACTTCAATGACTGTAGAAGCCAATGATCCAGCCAATTTATCTAACTGTGATTTAACTATACTTTCTAAAACTTGTTCAATTACTGGCAGTGTATTAATCGGTCTAAAGTCTGTTATTTTCATGCTATCTTTTATTTTTCGTATCGGTACTATCTTAGATACCTTTCAAGTATTAGGTACAATACCAGTTTCTAAGGATTGATTCATAATATCCAATATAATATTCTTATCAAAATTCCATAGATGTTTTAAAATTACAGAATTTACATCATTATTACATCCTTTCGTATCATCTAAGCTCTGTATAATCTTATCTACTTCATCAACATACACTCTATCAAATATATCCCAATTACGATTACTACTTTCATTATTAATTTCATCGTTTAATGTAATATATCCTATTTCATTGACAATTGTATCAATACTTTCAATAAAATAATAGTTAAATTTATTGGAGATTAGTAAATTATCATTTAAAACTCTACTATCACATTCAATACTATCAATGGTAGTTTGATCTTTTTTATTTCCTATCAATTTCTTTAATTGTCTTCAAAGAATTTTTCCATTATTCTTATTAGCATCAATAGTTTCATTATTATAATTTCTTTTGCATTTTCTTAATTCATCGACAATATTATTTCGCAGTCTTTTATAATAATTTATATCTTCTTCAAGTCCGGAATTTTTCGATATAAAAAATAAATGATCTCTCTCCTTCATTTTTTTAATCAAATCTTTCGTGATCCATTTTTTATCATTCAATTTTGGTTTAAAAATTTTTTCTGTTTTTGGTACGACCATATCAAGGGCATATTTTACACAACTATTTAATTTATTTATAACTACATCTAAATCATCATAACTATCTATCTTATATTTATCAATAAAAATATCGCAAAATATGTCTTGATTAAATTTGTTAAAATTTCGTTTTTTAATCACTTTTAGATTTTTATTTTTTTCAATATTATAATTTGAGTTTATAATAATAATGTTATGATCTGACACCCTTGGTGTGAGTAGCACATCAATAGACAAATCTACGTTTGAAAAAACAAGATCGATTATTGTGTCCGACGTAAATGTTGATCTTGTCGGCACATTGACTAACTGCTTAAGTCCGAGCAATGCACATTCATTGACGAAATTGATTGCGTAAGGATTTCTGCTATTACCAACGTCTAAATTAAAATCGCATACTATTATAATTTTTCCTTTATCCACATAGTTTTCTAATAACTCTATCATATTCACTTTAAACTGACTCACATTATTGTTTGGTGATCTATAGACATTGGCAATTGAAAAACCATCACTTCTACCTATATGAACTATATTAATCCAAGTTTTGTCACTAATATCTGTACTATTGAGCAATACCTCATATTTATAACTATTTTTAATATATGTAATTACACCACCTGTACGAGTGTTCACCGTATTAGTGCGCACGTGCGTGTAATTATTAATACTAATTTCGTGGTCCAAGGCATCTGAACAGTATGTGTTTCTGTGAAACAAATCACATCTGGCTTAACAGTAAATAACCACTTTTCAAAAACGTCTTTACGTCTTATTAACCCATTTATATTCAATGCCACTATGACAAACGATCTTTTCCGATTGTTTATTATACACTCTTTATGAGTTAATTGTTAATATTTATAGTTAATATTTTTTTATGCTCTATTAATCGCTCTTTTATAACACTCACACTCAAGATCATTCGCACAATGATCAGTTTTGATTCCTTCTAATTTAAAGTCATTAACCATTTTTACACAGTTTATACATTTTTTAATTTACTCATGACAGTCTTTCTCTATATGATTTTCCGAACATTTACGGCATTTAGCTTCACTTTTACAGTCTTTTGCAAAATAATTAAATCCCCAACATCTATAGCATCTTAGAACGCTGACACAATCAAATATTCGGCATAAACTCCAATCCAACTTAATTTTAATTTTCTCCAGTAAAAACTTGTGAGTATCTGGATCTACTTCCATGATAATAATTCCATTTTTATTTTTCTCATTAATTTTTTTTTATTATCATTTTTGTGGATCCATTTTTCTCGATTTCATTTTGTTTTTTAATCATTTCGATGATCGCACTTTCTTCATTATTTTCTATTGTATCACTATCTACATCAATAATTTTTTCTTTTGGCAACTTTTTATCTGTTAATCTAATATTATAGTTTTGACCCATATTTTTTTTAAGTTCACTGGCCAATTTCTCTCAATCTTTTTTTTTGTACACCTAATCACTATTTTTCCGGCTTGGGTTTTTTTTAATTTGTCTACCCCAACCCCTAGCTTACCTATTTTTACTTTTTTCTTAACCTCAGTAAATGTCTGATCGCTGTTTTGTTTATTTTTTGGCTCAATAATGACTGTCTCAGTACTCGAGCCCTTGACCACATCTGTATAACTAAACTGCTTTTTTTTATGTTCAACATGCTCAATTTTACTGTCAACATTTCCACTAATTAGTTTTTTAAACTCGTCCTTAACGACCTCACGTATTTCTTTCACTAACTCATCTTTAAAATCCATAAAAATCTCTGTTGTAATATTTCTAAGTTCATTTTTGAACTCAGCCACATTGACTCCAAGTTCCTCAGCTCTATCAAGTAAAATGTCCACTTTTTCCGCAATGTCACCAACATAAATTTCCTCGTCATATCTTTTCCTCTTATTTCTAGTTACTGAGGAAACAGTAGATGCAACACTATTATTGTCTGGTATGTCATGTCCAGCACATTCAATTAACTCACCGATTTCATTCGCATATTTGTGATTTTTAAACAGACAAGCTTTATGAAATAGTTGTCCACATCCACTACATTGATATGCAGATCTCAAATTAGTTTGCTTGCAATGAGTGCAGGTATGCCTCGTGGGTGTAACAAACCTGTCTCCCTCTATATCCATTTTTTCTCACTAACTTTTACCAAACTAGGTTGGTAGCTAGCAGATTACTATAAAAAACGCCTAAAGCGCCTCTATGTTGAAAATTCAAAACTGTTTTTTCCACTAGCAAGTATAGAATGTGTTTGCTGAGTCTAACCATAAATTTATATACACAACTACTTAATTGCTTGATATTAAATTAATTAAACCTCTCACTATACTAATTTATATATCAAAATTTATAGAAAATTTTTCCATACATTTTGATACATAACACAATTTCACACAATAACTATAAACAACTTTAATATTACATTATTACGGAGCACAAAAAAAGCACTTTCATACCCGAAATAATAATAATAATAATAATAATAATAATAATAATAATAATAATAATAATAATAATAAGTGCTCCCCACAACCGGTCCTTCTCGGATGAGGACCATTCATCAGGTGGGAGGAGCACGCCGGACCCGATGAATGATGACGACCCTGGCGCCTTAAGGACTTACTTTAAGTGGACGAAGGAACTGAGAGTCGATCTCTTGGTGTGCTACCAACGTAGCGAGCCGAGGGTGAGCGGCTATATGGCCCGGATGCACACTCTTTGGAGTGATATGCATCCGGAGCTAGCGCATTTTACGCCCAAACACCTGCGTAATTATGCCGCTCATCTTCGGCGAAATAGAAGATCGCTTGTGCCGGACAGAAGGCAGTCTAATAGACTTTCCTTTCCGGCGCAACTACACCAAGAGCGACGCCGTTCCTCCTTGGACAACAACAATCCCTTTGTAGGACGGCAAGTAAGTATATCTAAAAAGATAACTTACTCCCAACAACAGCTTGACGCGGTAAACGAAGATCTCCGTGCAAACATCCTGGAGGATTCCACCCTGCTCACTGTGAGCCAGGTTGTGTATGGTGCAGCAGTTTCGGCTTTTCCGAGAGAGAGACATTGTCTCTCGATCGAGGCAAGGTTGAGACAGCGCATCTTACAACTTGGCTCCAAAATTGACAGATCCCGGAAACATGTCTCCCGCATTCAGTGTGTGATTGAGTTCGAAACAACTCAAAAAGCATACACGCCCCGAATTCGACGCATTGCTGCTGAACTTCGGTGGCGTCATCACACACTGAACAAGAGTACTCTTCTTGTCATCAAAGAAGAGTCTCTTAATAAATTGCGGGCTCTAGTGACTGCCAAAAAGTCACTAGAGAAAAGGCTGAAGCGGTTGGTCGACAACTCGTTGTTTCGATCCAGCCCTTCACGGTTTCTGACACCAAAGACCGATGTTACCGGGAATTATCCAACACCTGAGCGGTGGAAGCTTTTTGGACTGAGTTGTATGGAGATCAACCAAACGTGAACGCCAACACTCCAGCTCTGCACGACTTCAAAGCATTCTGTCGGGAACACCGTCGGCAGAATGCTGATGAAGAGAGCCCTGCAGTCAGTGTGGATGAAGTTCGTTCAGCTCTAAATGGCAGCAAAAATTGGGCTGCCCCGGGACCAGATGGCATTAATGTCTTCTGGTGGAAGAAGTTTACTTCTACCCACCTCCATCTGGCCCGCATATTTACATCGTACATTAGAGCTGACGATCCGATTCCGGACTGGCTTGTAGAAGGGCGAACCGTACTGATACCTAAAAAAGGTGACTTGTCTGACCCTAAGAATTTCAGGCCTATCACCTGCTTGAATGCGGTTTATAAAATTTTTACAAAAATTTTAAATAACCGTATCTTGCAGCAGATAGAGCCTGTATGGCAACAGATATATGAACAACGTGGCAGTAAAAGAGGCCTGTCAGGTTGCAAGGAGAACCTGATAGTGGATCGATGCGTCTTACAAGATGCGATCTACTATCAACGCAACCTGTCAATGGCTTGGATTGACTATCGCAAGGCATTTGACTCAACTCCTCATGAGTTGATTTTATATCTACTCAAATGCCTGGGAGTCAATCCGGAAATAGTGGAATGCATTCGGCGTACAATGCAGCTCTGGCGAACGCGTTTTCACATTGGAAGTGGAAACGCATTGCACGTAACCGGAGTTGTAGAGTATAAACGGGGGTCTTCCAAGGTGATTCCTTGAGCCCTCTGCTGTTTTGCGTTTCACTGCTGCCTATATCTGTTGCACTCCGTAAAACTCATGGGTACTCTGTGGGGCCTCCGGGTGATCGAAATTATTCGATCACCCATCTGCTTTACATGGATGATCTGAAGCTCTATAGTGCTGATAAAGATCATCTACAAGCGGCCCTCAACATCGTAGCAGAGTACACACGAGATGTCGGAATGTCTTTTGGGTTGGACAAGTGTGCGGTCGTACACTGGCGAGGGGTAAGTGCTCTGATACGGGGGATGATGTCGAGTTAGTAGATGGGAGCGTCTTAAGACAATTAGACGCCGGAGAGTTGTATAGATATCTAGGAATGGAAGAGCACCGTATGCATGCGGTCTCTGAAGTCCAAACAGCTCTCCGAGCGACTCCGGAAAATTTGGTCCTCCGAACTTTCCGGCAAAAACAAAGTCTCAGCTACTAATATGCTCGCTGTCCCAGTCTTACTATACTCTTTCGGTGTCCTGAAATGGGCCCGAAAGGATTTACGAGATCTCGACATCAAAACCCGTAAGATCATTAATATGAATCGGAGCATGCACCCCAATTCATCAGTCGCCAGATTATACCTCTCCCGGTCCATCGGTGGGAGAGGTTTGCAGAGTTTGGAGCGGCTTCACGACCGTTTGGTCCTGGGTTTAACACACGAAGTTGTCAATTTCACTGCAGACGAGGATGACTTTCTTATGCAAATTGTACATAAACATGAAAATGCGCATAAGGGGTCATTCTTGTATAAGGCAGCAATATATGCGGCAAGAACCCTTGGTCTTGGAGAAATAAACGCTCTTATGGAACTCCGAAAGGAGGAATTTAAGAGCGTCATCAGGAACGCCGAGGAAAAACTACTCCTTGGCGAACTGATGGACAAGTCCATGCACAGCGTGTTCTTTAAACACGTGCGTGATCATGGCTTGTCCACCCAGCTGACGTTTTCCTTCTTAAAGTCAGCTGGCCTGATGTCCGAGACTGAAGGGTTCATATTTGCCTGCCAAGATGGTGTCATTAACACTCTTGAGTACCGTAGCAAGGTGCTCCAGGTGCAGCTTCCGGACACTTCCTGTAGGAGGTGTAAACAACATCCGGAGACGCTTATGCACCTTTTGTCGGCATGTCCTGTGCTGGCGAGAGGTGCATATATCCAGCGTCACAATGCTGCCCTGAGAGTACTGTACTACTATCTTCGTCATTGCTACGGTATTGACGTGACACCAGTGCTGCCTTATCTGCCAGGAGATATTCCCCAGGTTGTTGAGAATGACAGTTGCAAAATTTATTGGAACATGCCATTTGCAACAACCCGGCGGATAGATCACAACAAACCTGATATTGTGCTCTTCGACAAGGCCACTCGTGACATTTATGTCATTGAGTTCTCGGCCCCGGCTGAATACAACATCTCAGCCAAAGAAGAGCACAAAAGACAAATATATCAGGATCTCCTGTTTGAAATTGGCAAACTTTACCCAGGTTACCGTGTCAAGCTTGTCGTCCTGATTGTTGGCGTCCTAGGAGGGATGAAACAGTCTTTTGTATCCTCACTTGCCAAAGTTCCAGCTTGCTCATCAAAAGCTGAGTTCTTGGCAGTTAGGATGCAGAAGGCTGTTATAGTTGGTTCTCTCCGTCTCTTAAGGGAAATGACTTTGGCCTGCTGTGATCACTAACCGCCTTGTTGTGCGGAGTGGTCCAGCAGTAACGGATAGAGCTCAGGCTGGGCCCTCGGAGAATCGGACTCCGGGGATAACCCCCCTGAGCATTTAATAACAAAATAATAATAATAATAATAATAATAATAATAAACATGAAATTATATTAAAAATATTAAAATTTTAGAAAAAAATTCATTGTTGGTTAGAAATGATTTTTTAGGTCAGGATTAAATGACAAATAACTTTTTTTGTCTGTTTTAGATTTATCCAACTTTAATTAATTGTTACATCAATGACAGTCTTTCACAAAAGGGATTAAACAATCAAATTCATCGTAATTTATAGCTATTGGTATATAATGCTTACGACAACGACGGTACTTTTGAATGTTTTCATCATCTTGAATTTTTTTCGGTAATTTCTTCCAAATTCGATCGATTTGATCTGATGCATAATGAATAATAAAATCTACCGGTAGAAACGCAAGATCTTCTGCACTCATATAACCAATATTTTCATACAATTGATAATAAATTGCAATTGATCGACTAATTGATCGATGTATACAATTGTTTAGGAACCAATCTTTCAGACAATTCACATTATTGAAGGCACACGAAGGCACTGTTTTTTAGCAGAGCCTTTGATAATTATGAAGCAGCTACTTTTCACAATAGTGTTCAGAATGTCTTTCACATTATCGTATGGTATTGTCCCAGAGTTCCAATTCAGACCATGATGATGATTTGTTAACCAATTGTTTTGATGTTTTTCAAATTCAGTCAATTCTGTTTGCTCGTATGGTGGTTCAAACAATAAATAAGTAGAATCTTCGAAGTCTTCAAAATTTTCATCCAGTTTAACCGTTGAAAGTTCTTTAACAACAAATCCATTCGAAATAATAAAACCTTGCACATCTACAACAATAGTAGCCATTTTGTCAAGCATTGTTCACAATGCAAGCTAGTTTTCAACTGGTTAAAAAACTTCAATAGCAGATATTTATGTAATGTTGAGTACTGACTCCTAAGATTATTTTATTTATCCTAGAACAAGAAATACGTTGAATTTTTTGAACTCAAAATACGTTAAGATTCCTAAAATTTTATGTCCGTTGACCAAGTATGCTTAATTTTTCCAAGAATATTTTAGTAACGCCCACTCGGACTATTGCTTTCAGTAGTTGACGAAACTATAGAATATGTAGAATATTCAACTAACGCCATCTACAAAGCTATTTATCTCTATACTTTGCCATCCCCCCACTTACTCACTAATCCTGCCTCTGAAATCTAAGTGACCAATGAAGAGATGTTTGAAAAAGCTTATACTGAAAAAATTTTTAGAACTGATTTAATATTTTTAGAACTGATGTAATATTTTTAGTAAATTGCATCATCTTTGACATTATCAGCGTCGCCATCAGAGTGCTCGTGGATATATAAAAGTGACTAGCTCACTGAGCAATTATAAAACTTTCTGACTTGTAGACAAGTAACATAACCTATAAAGTCTGGTTTTTTCGGCAACTGTGATTTTTTTAAACAAGTTATAAACAAGTGTTTGTTAGTGATTGAGTGTATAATTTTTAAAAATGAATACCGATGACTATGATGAAATTATTCAAGCCATGGAGAGTGCCTATGATGAACTTCCGGGTTTATTACCTGCTGATCGTGATCAGATTATTAATGAGTTGAGTGATATTTCTGAAGAACACATTAATGCTCTGACAGAAATTTTGAAATCTCCGGATTTGAACGTACATGAAAAATTGAATATTCAATTTTACATTACACAGCTTGGTTCTTATCGTGAGAGATTTAAAAGACAACAGCAAGGTATAGTTGGTGGGGGTGTTGATCCCAATCTGGAAGTGCAATCAAATGACACTCGTGTGATTTGGCGAGATGTTCAAAGTGCATTTAACAGAAGAATCCGTACTGGCATGGTTGTCAATCTGCTTCCCATTGATCTGAAGAACTTTCTTCTAGAATCCAAAGAACTCATCATCAATCAGTTGCAAAGTGCCTTGCAGATGGATGCTAGCATTAAAGTCAACGTCATGTTAACAGCTAAATTTTGGAAACCTGGTGGTGAAGATCAAATCATTGAGACCAAGACTTTTCCAACCAAAAATGAGGGTATTTTTGCATCAGCGAACCTCAGTAATTGGGTTGATGAATTTATCATTGACTCTCTTCAAGCTAAAGTTGATGACTTTGAACATCGTGATTCTGGGTGGTCACTCATGGAATTTATCAACATCACCGTCAATATCAACAAATTTATGCCTCTGGAAGGCGGAAATAATACAACTTTCATCAACATGCCTCGCCACATTAAGAAGAAAGGTGCTGTCATCAACATCAAGAACAATGATAACTTTTGCTTTTTGTGGTCTGTGGTTGCTGCTCTTTATCCTGCCCATGAGGGTCAAAATGTAAGTCGTGTCTCATCATATCCTCATTATAGTCGAGTCTTGAATTATCATGGAATTAAATTTCCAATGACTCTGAAAGATATACCAAAGTTTAAAAAAATGAATAATTTATCAATCAATGTGTATGATATTGAATATGAGGAGGATGGAGAGTCTGAGGATGAGTACTGCAAGAATGAAGAAATATGTGTGGTTGTACCACTTCATTTAAGTAAAGAAGATTCAGATGAGCGTACAATTCACCTTCTCATGGTTGAAGTTCCATTAGAAGACATAGGGATAGATATTGATGACTCGAGAGTAGGATCACCAACTTTGAACGTAAGTTTCATTTTGCTTTAATTAATGATCTCTCGCGATTGGTTAGTAGACAAGTTTCACAACACAAAACCCGTAAGTTCTTTTGTGATCAATATTTATGTCACTTTCAAGAGAAAAGTGTTTATCAAAAACATCGTCAGGATTGTATTCAAAACAATAAAGTTAAAATTGAGCTTCCAATTAACCAAAAATTAAACTTTAGAAATTTCAACAATCAAGATGATGTACCATTTGTTGTCTATGCAGACATTGAGTGTCTAATTATGCGTAAAACCGATGACTGTGAAGAACATATTCCTCACAGTGTAGCATTTTATGTTTATTGCTCATATGATAACAGCTTATGTAGATTCGAGTCTAATCGTAGTGATAAATGTATTGATTGGTTCATGTATCGATTAAAATCATTAGCTATTTCAGTTGATAAAATCATTTAGAATCCAATTAAAATGCATTCACTTACAAATCAAGAATTATTACAATACAGATTAAAGAATGTCATATTTGTAAAAAGTATCTAGCTCAAAATGATAAATGCAAAGATCACTGTCATTTTACTTGTAAATATCGTGTACCAGCTCACATTAAATGTTACATTCTCTATCGAAAGTCTCACAATATCCCGATTGTATTTCATAATCTTTCCGGATATGATGCTTATTTTTTAATCAAGTCAGTAGCTAAAAGTTTTGCAGGCTCAGTTTATTTATTACCCATCAATAAAAAAAGTACATCGCATTTACGAAAAAAGTTGATGGAACAGTTATTCATTTACGATTTATTGATTCATTAAGATTCATCGCGAGCAGTATTGAAAAATTAGCATCCTATCTCAATGATGCTGATTTGATAATCACTCGCAATCACATTCCTGATCCCCAACAGTTTGCTTTGGTCACACGGAAAGGAATTTTTCCGTACGAGTTTTTAGACAGTTGGGACAAATTAAATTATCCTAGATTACCAGATCAATACAAAGTTTTTTCAAAATTAACTAACTTTAATGTTTCCAATCAAGATTATGAACATGCACAAAAGGTATGGAATACATTCGGTATTGAGACTTTGGGCGAGTATTCAGATTTAGATTTAAAAACCGATGTTTTATTATTATCAGATATATTTGAAAATTTCCGTAAAACTTGTAAAAAAACATACAACTTGAATCCATTACACTACTACACAGCCCCTGGATTAGCATTTGATGCTATGTTAAAGTACACTGAAGTTAATTTAGATCTTTTGGAAGACCCAGCTATGTTGCTATTCCTTGAAAAAGGTGTTAGAGGTGGTGTTGCACAGTGTTGTAACCGATATGCTCATGCAAATAACCCACTTATAGGTGATGAATACAATCCCGACGAAAAAAATTCATACATCATAAACCATGGAGAATGTTCGGGATCACAAAGATGTTAAGTTAGTGGGTACATGGGATGGACGATGGGGTGCGAGATCATTAATTGCAAAACCAAACTTTCACAGTTGTACCTTTTTTGACCAGGACTTGGTTATTATTGAAATGAGTAAAGTTCGAATTACATTCAATAAGCCAATTTATGTTAGTTATTCTATTCTCGATTTGTCGAAAATAATTCTCTACGATTTTCATTACAATTATATTAAAAAGTCTTTTGCTCCAGATCAAGCCAAACTCCTTTATACTGATACTGATAGTTTGATCTACCATTTTTCTGTTTAAAACATTTACGAAAACATTAAACATGATATAGATCGCTTTGATACTTCTGATTATCTCAAGGATAATGTCTATGACATTCCTCTGGTTAATAAGAAGGTGTTGAGAAAGATGAAGGATGAAAACAATGGTAAAATAATGACCGAGTTTGTTGGACTTCGTGCCAAATTGTATCCCTTCAAGAAGCAAGATGATAACGAACAAGAGAAGAAACGTGCGAAAGGTGTTAAGCACAGTGTTCTAAAAACTATCACGTTTAATGATTTCGTAAATTGTTTGATAAAACACGAAGAAATTAGTGAACAACAAAGCTTGATCCGGAGCAAGAAACATAATGTGTGCACTATCACACAATCAAAGCTAGCCCTATCATGGGAAGATGACAAGAGATGCCTCATTGAAGGGCAAACTGATACGCTACCTTGGGGTTATTGTAAATAATTATGTTTAAGTATGAGTCTGTGAGTGTTTGATAGAAAAAAATATTGTATATAGTGTGTGAATGGAAAATATTGTATATAGTGTGTGAATGTGAAATATTTGTAATAGAGAAAAAATATTTTTTTTTTTTATTTTTATTATCAATAAAATTTATAGTTAAAAATATTTCCAAGTCTTTTTTATTTATCCAACTGTTATGTTTACTATCAAATCCTAACCATTTAACGTACAATTTATTTCCATGTTCACGAATAACTTTTTCAATAAGATAGACGTCTGGATATTTTACTTTGTTGAGTTCTTCTTCATAGAATCCACCTTCGATTGGTTGATTTTGATAATCAATTAGTTTGTAAGTTGTTGGATTGGTGTTTTTTACTTGAGTAATTGTAAAAATTTCAGTAGTCCGATTGGGAGTGTAACCTTTTTCAAAGATGTGTTTGTATTTTGTGATGCGAACTTTATCTCCAACCTTGAATTTTTTCTTTTTCTTTGATTGACTCATCTGCAGCGGTTGATAGATGTTGAAAAATAAGTCTTTGGCATTTGCAGCGGTAACACCTTTCGGTTTTATTTTGATTGTTCGATGCTTTGTATTGTTATATGTTGCAACCAAATCAGATAGAATATCCAACCATTTGTAAATCGCGAGTAGTAAACTTTACCCACATTTTATTTTTTAGAGTTCTGTTGAATCGCTCACAGATAGATGCTTTGATATTACTGAAGGTTGAGTACATGTTGATTCCATGTTGCTTCATCAAAGCTTTGAATTCACTGTTGTAAAATTCTTTTCCCTGATCGACATGTAGATTTTTAGGAACTCGTCCTTGTTTTAGCACTGATTTCATAGCATTAGACACATCTTGAGCATTTTTAGTCTTCAAAGGAACAGCCCAAGCAAATTTTGAAAAAATATCAATAATGGTAAGTATGAACTTGTGTTTAATGTTTGTTGATGCATAAGCACTCAGATCAACAAGATCAGCTTGCCAAGTTTCATCAAGTCCACGTATATCAACATGTCGTCGTGGATACTGTTTTCGAGCTGGAGCATGGAGCTCATTTGCTATTGTTTCTTTTACATTGGAACCCATCATTTTTTAATTACAATTCATCATGAACGTGTATAGAATTACTTATAATTGATTTTTTTGATGCTTAAACCTGTCTCATGGAAATTTTATTATCTCCTGCTTTACTTGAAAAATTTTTTTCTAATGCTGTCACTCGGGCTTCTAAGTTTTGAATGATTACATCAAAGTCTTGTCGCATCAGCAAGCTTTCTTCATTTAATGATTGAACTTCATCTTTAATAAGATTTTGAGCAACTCTCAGAGATATAGCGTCTTTAGAATCCTCGCATTCAGCCAAATTACACAATCGCTTGTCCTCTAAGTTGAAATGACCATCGTCTGTGATTCTAAATCCTGGTCCTGGTGGTCCACGACGACCAATTTTCGATGATTTGTTTTTTTTCCAATTCACGTCCAAATATATCGATACTCATCGTTCGAATGCTGGAACAACAGTGATTAATTTCAATAGCTACCACCATATTAATATATTATTTCAGCTTCACGAAGTTCCTCCATGATAGAGATGATTTCATTAGTATGACTTGTATTTCCAGCTGCTTGGGACGCCATCAGTAGGCGAAGTCGATTAACAATTTTATCGGGATTATCCCAATAGACAAAGTCCATTTTTGCGCTAACTTGTGTCGCTACTTTATATTTTAGTAATCCTATACCGTTGCTTCTCAATGATGATTTGACATGCTTTGCAATGTAATTCTTAAATTTAAAACTTTTTACATCTCGAATACTACCATTGATGTCATATTTTTTCTCATGTGCATTTGTTTGTTCGATTATCAGACCATACGTTTCTGAATCATTGTTCGAAATGAGAGAACTGTCTGGTAACTTTTCGAATAATAATTCTATCAGCCCAGTTGTCTTAGTATAAGTTTGATCACCTATGCGGATGTGATCATTGAGGAATGTAATTTCTGAATCACCAACCATCAAATGTCCTTTCAGTTTTCGCACATCAGTGTGCATCTCCAATGTCTTATGTTTTGCTTTTAATAATCTTAAATATTTTAATAATGAATTTTTCTTATCATCTCTGATTGGTGTGCTTGAAGCTGCAGGATTTTTATTATACATAATTGTTGAATCGTCACCTAAGCTCTTATAATCAGATCCATCCGTATCTTCTTCACTAGAAATATCATCATCATCTGTTGTTGTTGTTGTTGTTGCTGTTGTTGTTGTTGAATTTTGTTTTACTTTTTGTAATGATGTTGTGTTGAATGTATCAGCTGTGATTTCTTCTTTTATTTGATTCGAGGAATCCAATAATTCTTGCAAAGGTTTCACTACGGGTTTAAAAATTTCATTTGCAGCTTGTTCATCATTGTCTCTGTTTGATTTGATAAGCTTATGCTTTCGATGAATTATTTCACTCGCCTTAGCTATTTGCCTCAAAATGTTACTCTGTTCACGTAATTTTTCACTTTTCATGTTGATAGCTTGAAGATCAAAATGTAACTGAACAATATTCAATCATCACGTATACTTATAAAAGTATCAAATCCCTTCCTGTATCGTCCACCGTTGAGGTCACTGTCTTTATCAATCATGCTGAAATTAAATTTATCGTGATTCCAACAAGCATTACACATTTCTCGAAATTCTTGATACGTCATATCTGTGTTGACGTGATCGTCATAGATGTGCTTAAGGTTCATTTCATCTTGACGAAAGATTACAAGCAGGTTTGCATTGTCTCGCACCAGATGCTTTGGATTACGAGCATAAGTTTGACAAAGATAGAGGCTGTCAACATCTTTGTGACGTCCCATACAAAAATATGCTCTAATATGATTTTGTTTTTCACATGCTACATCATCAAATATCATAACTGAGTTAGGTCGAGCTTCGTCGGGTTTGACAACCTGCTCATTATCATTGAAAGGATAGTATCCAACACCTTTTATAGGCTTAAGTAAATTTTCCAAAAATTTATACTTTGGCTGATTAAGAGATTTGGAATATAGATAAATATTTTCAAATCTCAAACCGTTTGCATGAGTGATCAATGTCAATAGTGCATTGGTCTTACCGCAATTTGACGGATCACAAAAAACTGCTCTTACACTATTGGGTAGTAATTTACCGTATCGTTTTTTTATTTTCTTTTGAAGTTCAGTTAGACAATCGAAATTAATGACGGGCAGCACCATTGGTTGTTTCTTAAACCTCATCTTGATAATGACCGATAGTTTTCCATGAACGCTACAGTTGTTATATATATATGAATAATTCTTGGATATTTTATCAGTCTTCAATGAGTCATGAAAGAGTGCAGACGTGAGCGAAGTTATGGCTTGGTGAATACAATTATCAACAACCTTCCATTTGAATTGCATTTACCGGAATATCAATATTGTGGGCCCGGTACAAAATTGAAAAAGAGGTTAGCTCAAGGTGATCCTGGCATTAATCAACTCGACGTTGCATGCAAAAAGCACGATATCGCATACTCTAAAAATCGAGAAAATCTTACTGCTCGTCACGAAGCTGACAAAGTACTTGCTGAAGAGGCATTGCAACGTTTTCAAGCTAAAGACGCGAGTGTTGGTGAAAAAGCTGCTGCTTAGACTGTAAACAAAACTATGAAAATGAAGAGAAAACTTGGAATGGGATTGAAAAAGAAGCATCGAGGTTCCAAGAAAAAACGTACAACAAAGAGGTTATGTAAACCTAAACGTGGAGGCAGCTTGAAAAAGAAAGTTCAGAAGAAAAAGAGACCTAAAGTTCCATTCAAACAAATCGTTCAAGCCGCAAAACAGTCTATGCTACCTGGACCTAACATAATTAAAAGTGCTCTGAATGGTGCTCGTCAAGCTGTTAAAAATTTTGGCGGTAAGAAAAAAATCAAGACAACACCTAGAGTACTACCAATGGCGGCAAAAGTTGGAGGATTTTTGCCTATGCTCATCCCTGTTTTAGCTGGACTTAGTGCGACCGGTGCTCTTGCAGGTGGAGCAGCTGGTATAGCGAAAGCTGTAAATGATGCTAATGCAAATAAAAAGCAATTGGCTGAAAGCAAAAGACACAATTCTGCAATGAAAGCAATAGCAATTGGAAAAGGAATGCACTTAAACACAAAAAAGGAGTTGGTCTGTATTTGCGACCTCATCCAAAAAACACATAAAGCTACCACATCGAGCTCTGATTGATATCGATATAAAGAGATATGCTAAAATAATGAAAATTCCACACTTTCGAGGTGTTTTCATGAGAAATGATTTACCCGAGTCAGGACCAAGAATCAAAGAATCTGCAATTGTAAACCTTGATGATAAAAATGGTCCTGCAACTCACTGGGTGGCGTACAAAAAGTCAAGAGATCAAGTCATTTATTTTGACAGTTTCGGAGATCTTCAACCGCCTAAAGATTTGATGCAATATTTCGATGTTGGTAGCGTAAAATACAATCATAAACGATATCAAGAGTACAATACTGTGATATGTGGCCATCTGTGTTTGGGATTTCTCAGTGGAAAGCTATAAATAGAAACTACATATGAAAAAGCAATCAGTCATGGATGATTCATTCACGTTAACACTGTCAGGAGAATCCTCCGTTTTGGAGGCAAACTACTTTCCACCAATCGAATTGTCATATTCTAAAAATTATGTGCTAGGACTTATTGAACCGTTAACATTTAATTTAATACCTAACATTGATGAAGGTCATAACAAATTTTACTTTGACAAGGATAAAAAAATAACAATACCAACAGGAAGTTATGAAATAGAAGATATTGAAACTTACATGACAGAAGTACTACCAGATGTCTCTTTGAATTTGACACCAAATAACAATGAACTTCGATGTCGAATGAAGTGCAACCATCAAATTAATTTTATGCCAGAAAACTCTATTGGACGTCTATTGGGATTTTCTGCAAGGAAATTGGAACCAAATATCATACACCAATCAGATTTGCCTGTTTCAATTCTCAGTATCAATGTGTTGAGAGTTGAATGCAATATAACTTCAGGTGCATACATAAACGAACACAAAGTGCACACGATTCACGAGTTTTTTCCAACAGTTCCACCAGGATATAAGATCAATGAAGTGCCAGCACATGTCATTTACCTTCCAGTCACCGTACGAGCAATACATAACCTCCAATTAAAAATTGTTAATGAACGTGGTACAGTTGCTAATTTTCGTGGAGAAACAGTGATAATTCGTTTACATATAAAATCTGTCTGTAAACAATGGTAATCGTTTACATTCGTTAAATTAGAAAAAGCTATAAAAGTGAAGAAAGATGGCAAAAAACCATCAGTCCTCGAAAACCTTCCAAAGGGTTAACACCTTAAAACATAGCATTCCTCAAGAGCCTGATTCTTCGACTACGGTGTGGCAAAAAATAAAAATACATTTCTGCTGTCTGTTTTGTGTAATACCATGGAAGATATCTTAACAATTCAGCAAGGCGTTTTCTCTGATGAGTCCATCTCACATTACGAGGTTCATGCACATCAATCGTATGCATCATCAACATTCAACAACAACGATGAAATCCGTATTGTAGTGCAACATCAAAATCTCTATTTATTACCAAGTAAGAGTAGTCTTCACATACATGGTCGACTAGCAAAGAAAGAAGGAAATGCTGCAACAGTGTCAACAAAATTTATCAACATGGGTATTTGCTACCTGTTTCGAGAAATACGTTATGTTTGAAACGGTGAAGAAAATGATCGTTTAAACAATGTTGGCTTAACATGTGCTGTAAAAGGATACCTATCACAGAGTGCAACACAAACTACTCTACTTGAGAATGCTGGATGGCTGAAAAACACTACCACTGATTCATTGACTGATGAAAATGGATATTTTGATGTATGCATCCCCCTCAATCTATTGAGTGGATTTTCAGAAGATTATCGTCGAATCATACCAAACCGCCAACATCAATTGATAATATCAAGATCTCAAACAGATACAGATGCTATTTTTCAAACAGCTGCTGAAGAATTCAAAATAAATCTCCATAAAATTGAGTGGATGATGCCGTACATTAAAATTGCAGATAACCAAAATATTCAACTTCTCAATTATCTTGCTGGAGATCCATCAATATCAATGAGCTATCGTACATGGGAGTTGTATGAATATCCATTACTACCATTAACAACTAAACATGTATGGGCAGTCAAAACATCAAATAAACTGGAAAAACCACGCTACGTTATTTTGGGCTTCCAAACATCACGGAAAAATCAAACAGATAAAAATGCGTGTGAATTTGATCATTGTAATATTCGTGATGTAAAATTATACTTGAATTCACAATGCTATCCATATGGAAATTTGAATCTCAATATTGCACAAATCAGTATGCTATATTATATGAAATGTACACAAATTTTCAAACGTCATACTATAGTAAAGAACCTGAACCATTGTTATCAAAAAAAGATTTTATATCAAAAGCACCACTGATCGTTATCGACTGTTCCATGCAGAATGAATCATTAAAGTCAGGACCTGTAGACATTCGTCTAGAGTTTGAGTCAGCAACAGCAATTCCAGATCAGACAGCAGCTTATTGCTTAATCATTCATAATCGCATTGTAAATTATAATCCAATTAGTGGAAATGTACGTAGACTTGTGTAATATTTTTTCTAATGTTCAATAAAAATAACATATAAAAAAAAAAGAATATTATTCCATTATTAACCATTCCAATTTAATCTTAAGTAAGTATGGTCTTCGTGGCTCGTCGAGTCAGGTGGTAGGTTGGTTGGTTGATATCTGAATATGTATAAATTGTAGGGTATAGGTTCGAATCCCCGAGCCAACAGAACCATGAAGACCATACTTTTTGTTTTAGAAAATTAAAATTAATAATTATAATAATATATATTGACCAAAAACAAGTTCAAACTTGTTTGTTGACGTCATCGATTTCACAGAAAAGTTCAAAATTCTAGGAAAAAAGTAATTATACAGCATTATCCCCACTACTCGAGCTTCACTCGGATTGGTTGAAAACAAGTTCAAACTCGTTAGATGACGTCATCAATTCCACAGAAAAGCCAAAAATTCTGAGAAAGTGATGTCATCATTTTGATGTAAAAAGTATTTTTAAAATAATTTAGGAGGGGGATTCTAAGAAAAATTATGGGTAGAGAGGGGGAAAATTTCCACGAACAATTCCATGAAAAAATTTCAGAGAAAAATTACGAAAAACAAAATGACCGACTGCCACGAAATGGCCGACTTCCACGAAATGCCTGCGAAATTCCCGATATTCGGTCAGTAAAACAGATCCCCATATTGCCGATAGCAAAACCCTCGATCATAATTACCATCGGTCGGTAACTGCTGCTCTGATGGTAACCGGTCCTGGAAGCCCCCTTATATCACTACTCACGTTGTCCCGGATGAATATTTGAACGTAAATATTTTAATTGGTCAAGAAATTTTAAGCTTGGGATTTGAAGTAAATATTTCCCAACCTAATTTTAATATCGGTAAATCTAAGGTTATAAACGAATGTAGTAAAGTTGAAATCATAAAATTTGATACCGTTGATACCGATGTTGATAAAGACGATAAAATAAGATTAGTTTCAATATTAAAAGAGTATGAAAGTTTTTTTATTACGGGTTTTCCTAGGACTCACGTTAACAGTGGTGAACTTGAAATACGTTTAAGTGACTCAAGTATTGCGGTACAGAGAAGACAATATAGACTTAGTGTAGAAGAGAGACAAATAGTTAGAAAAAGAATTAATGAATTGCTTGAAGCTAATGTTATTCGTCCTAATAATTCACCGTTTGCTAGCCCTATCTCACTAGTTAAAAAGAAAGATGGATCAGACCGTTTATGCGTTGACTATCGTGAATTAAATAAAAAACACGATAGCAGACAAATTTCCTTTGCCGCTTATTTTAGATCAGATATAGCGGCTTAGAAAAGCTTAATTTTATATTAGTTTTGATATGGTCAGCGGTTTCAATCAGGTTTCCATACATTCAGAATCTATAGAACGTACGGCATTTGTTACTCCTGATGGCCACTTTTAATTTTTAACAATGCCATTTGGGCTTAAAAACGCTCCTTCTGTTTTCCAAAAAGCAATTTTAAAAGCATTAGGTGAGCTCGCGTATACTTACGTTATAGTTTACCTAGACGATGTATTAGTAATTGCGGATACAATAGAGGAAGCGTTTGAAAGACTTCGAATGGTATTAAAAATTCTTATAGATGCAGGATTCTCATTTAATTTTTCAAAATGTTCTTTCCTTTAAACATCTGTTTCATATCTCGAGTATGAAATTAAAGATGGAGAAGTTCGTTCAAACCCTCGTAAAATAAATTCTTTAACGTTGTTACCCGCTCCTCGGACAGTTACCTAGCTTAGACAGTTTATTGGCCTTGCGTCTTACTTCCGACGATTTGTCCCGAGATTTTCACAAATTATGAAACCTTTATATGCACTCACCTCAGGTAAAAAATATATTGAGTGGACTGAGGGACATGAAAATGCTCGACAAGAATTAATTCGTATTTTAATTAATGAACTCGTTTTAATTATTTTTGACCCTGATTATCCCATAGAACTGCTTACCGATGCCAGTTCCGATGGATACGGAGCAATACTTATGCATAAAGTAGATGGTAAAAATAAAGTTATTGAATATTATAGTAAAAGAACAAGTCCAGCCGAATCCAGGCATCATTCCTATGAACTTGAAACTATGGCTGTTGTTAAATCAATAAAACACTTTCAGCATTACTTGCATGGACGAGAATTCACCGTTGTGACTGATTGCAATTCTTTAAAGTCTTCCCAAAATAAGATTGACCATAACGATAGAGTACATAGATGGTGGGCTTATTTGAAGGCTTTTCAATTCGATATAGTTTATAGAGAAGGCAAACGCATGGCTCACGCGTATTTCTTCTCTCGAAATACTTTGCCTGATTTGTCAAAACAAGTTGATAAAATTGAAAAGAAACGTGTAAAACCCGCGGAAATATCGATTGATTGGCTCCTTGCCGAACAACGGCGTGATTCAGAAATTTCGGAAATAGTCAGTAAATTACAAAATAATGAGCTATCGGAAGACCTCTCAAAATCTTACGAAATTAAAGCCAGTACGCTTTACCGAAAAATACAAAAAAAAAGGTGAAACCTTCTGTTTGCCGATCGTACCTCGAGCCTTTCGGTGGTCCGTTATTAACCACGTACATGAGTCTGTGATGCACTCAAAATGGGATAAAACACTCGATAAAGTTTATGAATATTACTGGTTTGAGGGTATGTCTAAATATGTACGTAAATTTGTTGACAATTGTATTACTTGTAAACTCTCTAAAACCCACTCAGGTAAAATTCAAGCTGAGTTGCATCCCATCTCCAAGACCCGCATACCTTGGCATACTGTGCATATAAATATTACAGATAAATTAAGGGATAAAAGTAATACCAAAGAATACGTTATTGTTATTGTTGATGGTTTTACCTAAAATGTCTATTTACATCATACTCGCAAAATTGACAGTCATAGTGTTATCAAAGCTTTAAAGGCTGCAATATTTATTTTTGAAGTCCCAGCTCGTGTTATTGCCGATCAAGGTAGATGTTTTACTGGAAAAGACTTTAAATGTTTTTGTGAATCTTTAAATATTATTTTGCATTTAATAGCTACAGGTACTAGTAGGGCAAATGGTCAAGTATAGCGTGTGATGAGTACGCTAAAAAATATGTTCACTGCTGTTGAATCTAATAATCGCCCATGGCAAGAGGCCATTGGTGAAGTCCAGTTAGCTTTAAATTCAACCGTGAATCGTGTTACCAAATCTAGTGCGTTAGAATTATTAATCGGTAAGAAAGCAAGACCTTATGGATTGTTAGTTGATGACAACAAAAAAGAAATTGATATCTCTAATGTAAGACAACGAGCAATTGATAGTATAGAAGAGAATGCTAATTATGAGAAAATTAGATTTGATAAAAATAAAGCTAAAGTCAATAGATTTAAAATCGGAGATCATGATTCAATTAGAAATGAAGAACGTCATCAGACGAAACTTGACAGAAAATTTAGAGGTCCATTTGTGGTAACAGAATTACTTGATAATGACGGATACAAACTAAAATCTTTAAGTAATAATAGGAGTTTTAAGTATAGTCATGATAAGTTAAGAAAAATGCCTGAGAATCATATTCCTATTGAGTTGGATGTCTGCTCGGACAATGAAAGTTGTGCTGGAGAGACTGTTGATGCGGGTCCTGAAATAGGGACTTAGGTAGAAAGAGAGACCACCAATGATGCGGCGCACTGATGGCTGTAGGTCGTAGACCTAAATTGTTTTTTTATTTTTGATTTTGCACATGCATCATTGTGTAGTCGCAACTACAAACTAAATTAGTGGCTAATGTTAGTTTGATCAGGGCGCGATGGGCAGCTGATGATGTGTTGGGCAGGTAGTTGTGGCAACTACAAGATGTGTTAGATATTGTATGTGGCATACAGGGTAGCCTAGAGATAGTGCAAAGGTCTATTGGTGGAGAAAAAATGAAATGTTGTGTGATAATTGTATGATAAGGAATAATGATTGACGGATTTCGATCTCTTGAGTACTATTCATTAACTCCTTAGTATAATAAATGATTAAAAAATTTCTGTTACTGGAAAGGACTTCTGAAAATTTCTTATGTAGATTACTTATTGTAAAACGTTTTATGATAAGCGAGGTCAGTTAAGATCAAAAACTAAAATACCACTATAACTCAATGTTTTATATGCACCCGAGGGCGTGTGATTGTCAGAATGGCCGTGTCGGAGAGTAAAGTACAGTGGAGTATTTTCTGACGAAGCGATGAGAATATTTTTCAAGGTGCTTTTTCATGCTGATGCTCGACGCTGGCGTAGAACGTCAAATGAGGTCACATGGTATAATTTCGACTTAAACGTCATCTTAAATTAATGCAACGTCAAAGCTAAATATTGTTTAGCTCTCTAAAATTTTTAATTTCATTGTTTTTTTTTCGGCGATTTGAAGCTTGACGCTCTAATATTTGACGCTACATTAATTTAAGATGGCGTTCCAGTCAAAATTATACCACGTGACCTTATTTGACGCTCTAAGCCAGCGTCAAGCGTCAGCATGAAAAAGCACCTTTAGGATATTTCTATTTTTAGTAATTTTAGGAAATGTACTGTTACTTCAATATTTTGTAAAATAAGATATAACTAAATTATTTTATTGCGGTAGGCTTAGGCCTAGGTAGACACATGGTTGTCAATGTGATCCCAGGACGATAGGGGTATCATGAAATTAATAAGAAAAAGAGAAATGTGCAGCAGGCAGACTATTTGAGAATAGTTTTTTTGAAAAGACAGTCTTGCTTTGAGATTGAGATCGAACGGACGTCCAGGTGATCGCGAATTCATTATTTCCTAAGTCTCGGTCTATCGCAAGATATTATTAATATTGTTTGAATTTTAAATCGAGTTAATCTTGTTCGATTTTGTCCATTCATTTTTGTAATTGATCTTGTTGTAATTGTGAATATTAATTAATTGTAATAATAAAAATAAGTGAATCACAAAATACCGAATCTCCAACAATAACTCCTGCCTCTCTGACATATATATATATTATAATGGCTTTTTCGCTGCGCTGGCGTCGGCAGCGCCGAAGAGGTCCACCTAAATGTTTGGCCTACCTGGTTCGTTGATGGTTGGGCGCCAGGAACTTTCGTTCCACGGTTCGTTAGTCCACGTGGATCGTCGTTGGGCGGCGGGTCGAGGCCGAAGAGATTCAAATGTATTTACGAAGCGTACGAGGAAAATCGGTTCAGGGAATAATTAAAATTAGGTCAAATAAATTAATTGCACAGGCACGATTACGAGTGAATTATTTATTCAATAACTAGCGAGGTCGAATAACATTCGCAGGTTCAATCCAAAAAAAATTCAAAGGACGAATAAAATCAATACAAAAAAAAATTTGTTACAAATAATATTGTTTTACATAATTTTCATGAAACGCCAAAATAACAAAGCCAATCGGAATTTGGGCACAGGCAATCGCAACAAGAAAGCAAAATCTAAATTTCGTTCACGCAAGTCACTAAAATCCAGTCGGCAGTAGTTTCGCAGGGAACAAACGAAATTAACAACAAAAAAAAATAATTCATAAAATATAATTTTCTCGCTTGTTTCGGCTAAACAATTGTTTCGAATTGATTAATCAAGACCAATATTTATTCGCCGTGTTCGCTTAGCAACAATTTACGAATTTGTTAACAAACAAAAAAAAACAAAAAAAAATCATTGAGTTCGCCGGGTTCGATTAACAACAATTGGCGAGCTTATTAACGAAGAAAAATTACGCCGGTTTCGAGTAACAATAAAATTGCGAATTAAAAGAAAAACTTGTTATTTAAGAATAATAATAAAAATTAGTTTACTTCGCCGGTTTCGAGTAATCGCGGGAACAAAGCTCGAGTTGCGACAAAATGTTTCAAAAGTACACTCCAACTCAAACAATTATACACAATGTCATTAACTACTGATTATCATAGAATTTGGCACCGGGTACCTGGCTGACGTCACCGAAGCCGGAATTTAACAACGCGATTGTTGAATTCCGGTACACAATTAATTTCGGACTCAATTCCGAAGTCGTGAGCAAATTGTAATTAAAAAAAACTTTTAATAAGATTATCAATGATAATCTACGTTAATCGCGATTCGTGGTGAAGTCACCCAGGTAAATTAACAACTGCGACCGCACTTACCCCACTCAGTCGACCTCTCGGGATGAAGATCAAATAAAAAAAAATTCGATGTCGGCGGGACTGATGAAGGTGATTCCTCGGCGATGGCTTTCCCCGGGAACGGCGGATCGAACGTCACAAATGCAGTTGCTGTCCTTGACGCTGGTACAACAATCTCTTCAGTATTCACTGAACTTATCTTCGATAACAAAACGGCGAAACTTCTACGAGCAATTTTCCGTGTCGATTTTTCAAGTAAAATTAGCACTACTTTTCCTCGACACAAAAAAACAACGACAAGAAACGGTTCAATTTCCTCTTTCTTTTTCTTCAAAAAAAAAAACAGCGATAGCAAAAAAAATATTGCCGATTTTAATTAATTAATTTTTTTTTTCTCTTGCACGTGGCATATAAGCGTTCGGTCAGAATTACTGTCCTGTCTGGCTTTTCCGTTTTCCTTTTGCCAACACGTGGTCTTTCCTTCAGCACCGCTAATGAGCTGCGCGTCCAATCAGCCGTCGTACGATAAATAACTGTGATCGATGATTGGTCGATTTACCAATTTAGTTCGATATTCGGCGTTCAGGTGGAGTCTCGACGTGTCTCCCGCCGTTTCAACTTCCAGTCGTTCGTGGAGTCCGATTCCGTGCCTTGCTAGTCCCTCGCTGCTCCCCCAGATGTCTCCTCGGTCGTTGATATCGACTGAAATGNCCGTTTTCCTTTTTCCACACGTGGCCTTTCCTTCAGCACGCGCTGATGAGCTGCGCGTCCAATCAGCCGTCGTACGATAAATAACTCGGATCGATGATTGGTCGATTTACCAATTCAGTACGATATTCGGCGTTCAGGTGGAGCCTCGACGTGTCTCCCGCCGTTTCAACTTCAGTCGTTCGTGGAGTCCGATTCCGTATCTGCTAGTCCCTCGCTGCTCCTCCCAGATGTCTCCTCGGTCGCTGATATCGACTGAAATGCGGGTTTGTCCGGTCGCTTTCCCCATTCATACTATCTCACTCACTCTATACCGATACATTAAATTTAGTTCGGACGCATCCATTCCTTATTCTACTAATTGGCGCGTTCGGCTTGAATTTCTACCTCGAGCTTTGTTTAATGACCGGGACCACTTGGGGCGACACAGTCGCGTCGAATCTTAGCCTTTCATCAGCTTGACCAACACACAAGGCTAAATAATACCAAAAAAAAATAATTCTCTAATAAGATTCTAGGTGGGAAATTTCCCACGTCACAACACCTCCCCCCAGACGTCGACTGGGAGCCACATGGGTCGCAGAATCGGTGCCATTGGTCCCTTCACCTGAATATAGGGGTAGGATGCAACATAAATGAGAGCAATGTACAAGAACGAACGTTTATTGAAAAAAAATATAATGATAATAACCATAGTAAAAAAAAATACATTAATACTCCGCTCAGCGGCACGTTCAATTTACGACGTCATGCGACGATGACAAAAAAAAACTTGGTACGCAACGGCGTATCGACGGAACACACAAAATAAAAAAAAAAATACATTTTATCAAATTCAGTACTTGCCTCCCTATTGGGCGGCAGAGATCAGGTTCGCTTTGCGAATCCACAAGCGCAACGGCGCATACAAACCAAAAAACAGTAACAAAACAAAACAAAAAAAAATTAATTCACGGCCGGCGGCGGACCACTTCGTTAGCCGACGTATCGGCTACCCACGCCTTTCGGCACGGATTAATGTCGTCTCTGGCGGGAGTCAGCGTCTCGAGGCGGCAGACCAAAAAGGGTTGGCTTACATCGCGGGCACTCCTCGAAGTAGAACCCCTGGTGCCCGCAGTGAGCACAGAAGGTCCCCGCGGAAATGGGCAGTCGGTCATGTTGTGGCCCAGGCCACAATTCCAACATCCGGCATGGCGGATCGGCGGAAGCTCGGCTCCCTGACGGAGCTTCTCGGCGAGTGCCATTGCTCGCAGCCTTGCGATGTCGCGTGACACCTTTGGCACTAGCGTCGGTGGTGTGTTTCGGCGCAAAATCGCCATGGCATACTCCACCTGCTGTATCGGCCGCAAGTGGCTCTCCAACACCTGCTTGGCTCCGAGGACACACTGGCCTGGACTCGCTATGGCGGCTCTGCAGCGAGAGCAACGCCACATCAGAGGAATCGCCGATGTGTGGTTAGGTTGTGGTTCCCGATACCACCATGCCCGCACCTGGGCCCAAAACCGGGCTTGCGACGAGTGAAGCGGCGCAATGCGCAGGCTTCGGCGGTGAGCTTCCTCAGCTTCCTTCAGCGGCTCCACCCACTCTGGTCGGAAATACTCAGCCCAACACATGAGCTGGGCGTACTGTACGGCTTCGTAGTTCGACATCCTGTAATAATTACCATACACACATATAACATGCGACAATAATACACAAACCAACAATTTAAGTACATGGCATTAGCTCGAGCTTTGTTCCTAGTCGTCGAGATCGGCATTATTTAATTGTGGGCGTACGAGTCGCAGCGCTTTAACATGTTGGCGACCGGTTGGTCGACCATTTTGATCGACAAGTTCGTAGACGACAGGTGAAATAACATTTGATACGGTATAGGTTCTTCGGAATATTTACGCGCGAGTTTCGACGAGAACCGGTCGGCTCCTCGGGATAACACGTGTTGTCTGACTCGGACGACATCTCCGACGGCAAAACGCTCGTCTCGGTGATGACGATTATAATAGCGGGCTTGACGTTCGAAACTACGTCCTAAATTGTCGGCTACCAGGTCGTGAAGTTGGGTCAATCGGGTCATCCGGTTGGCCCAGGCGGTAGTGTCGGGACAGGGAATGTCTACGTCACCTTCGATCAGTTTTCGATAGTATTTCGGTGGTCTGGGTTGCCAACCATAGTTCAGCATGGCTGGGGAAACGTGTATCGAACTGTGGACGGCCGTATTGTACGCATGACGGAATTCATGGACATGTTCGTCCCATAGTCGGTGATCCAACTCAACATATGAAATAATCATCGTTTTCAATACTCGATTAACGCGTTCGACTGGGTTCGCTTGAGCGTGGTACGGTGGAGTTCGCGAATGATGTATCCCATAGGCATACGCGACCTCTTCCATCAGTTTGTTCGCGAATTCGGTGCCATTGTCGGTCAATAGCACTTCAGGGCAGCGGAAGCGATGTACGATGAGTTTGTCGAACTCACGGATGATCGTCGGGCCATCAGCCTTCCGAATTGGACATAACTCGATCCATTTGGTGAATAAATCCTGGAATACGATCATGTATTTGAACTGGTTCTTACTGGCCGGAAATTCCATACAGTCAGCGGCTACCACAGTCCAAGGCGTATGTACGGTTCGTCTACACATCAATCCAGCGGGTGGTTGTTGAGAGACCTTCGCAGTTTGACATGTCGCACATTCGCCAACGTATTTACGTACGTCTTCGTCCATTCCAGGCCAATAATAGTCGGTTGCGACTCGATTTACCGTTTTCTCGACTCCTAAATGGCCAGCGTCGGGTGGATCGTGGTTTTCAGCGATTATTCCCCAATGAGCGGCTTTCGGTGGACTAATTTCCAGGCATCCAGGTCCTCGACGACCTGGGTGATCATTTGCTTCGGCCGAAATCGATATAGGCGGTCATCTTCGACTCGCCAGCCTTTCCATCGGCTTGGGTTCGTCATTACGTCCGTTTACGTCGTGTATACCAGTCGTCGACCAGCTCAGCTGCTGGTACATCGGCAGGTTCGGGTTCTGCGTCGTCAACTACGCACAGTTCATCATCAGGTTCGTAATCACGTTCAAACATTCGTGACAAGGCATCGGGTACATCGTTTAAAGATCCTTTGCGATATCGATTGGGAACTGATATTCGGCTAATCGCATAGCCCATCGGCTCAATCGAGGCGTTTTGCTTTTCAAATCACGCAGCCAACGCAGACTGCTGTGATCTGTAATCACCTTAAAGCGATAACCTTCAAGGTATCGTCGAAAATGCTCGCAGGCCCATAAGACTGCTAAACATTCACGTTCTGTCGCAGAATAATTCCTCTCGGCCTTATTCATGATTCTGCTGGCGTACGCGACGACTTTCTCTCCACTTTCGTGTTCCTGCGTCAGAACAGCACCTAAACCTGTCGCGCTGGCATCGGTTTGTAATACGAAAGTCTTCGAATAATCGGGGCACGCTAGCACTGGTGCCGTAGCCAAAGCCACTTTCAAGGCTTCGAATGCGGTGTCTTGTTCGGTGGTCCAAGTCCAACGAACTTTCTTACTAGTCAATCTCGTCAATGGTTCGGCCAGGGTCGCAAAATCAGGGATAAAACGCCGATACCAAGACGCCATCCCAAGAAATCGTCGTACCTGTTTCATGTTTGAGGGTCTCGGGAACTCCAGCATGGGTTTGACCCGATCTGGATCAACGAGCAATCCTTGTTCGTTGACGCGATACCCCAAATAACGCACTTCGTCGGTACAGATCTCGCATTTGTCGATATTAATCTTCAAGTTCGCACTTGCTAGTGCGTCGAAGATCTCCTCCAGGGCCTCGAGGTGCTCCTCGAACGTTTCGGTGACCACTATCAGATCATCCAGTACCCGAAGACCTTGAGTGCTCGTCGTCGTTCTAACATCTTGTCGATGAGTCGTTGGAAATGAGGAGGTGCACCCGCTAATCCGAACGGCATACCGACGTATTGGAACATTCCGCGCCCTGGGACACAAAATGCGGTGTATTCTCGGCTCGCTGGGTCTAATTTGACCTGGTGATACGCGTGCTTAAGATCAATCTTCGAAATGAACTTCGCGCCGCTTAGCTGATCGAGAATCCACGTCATCAACGGTAATGGGTATGCACACGGTTTCGAAATAGCATTCAGTCGCCTGAAATCCAGACACATTCGATATTCCCCGGTTGCTTTCTTCACCATGATCACAGGATTGCACCAAGCGCTCGTGGATGGTTCAATGATGCCAGCAGCCAGTAACTCATCTACCTGGCGGCGCATCTCGGCTTCGATTATCGGTGATGTCGGGTAATTCCGTTGTCGGATCGGTTCGTGCCCCTGCACGTCGATTTCATGGGTCAGAAGGTTCGTGAATGTCGTCTCACCAGTATAATTTACGGCTGGTAGTCGACGAGCCAGCAATTCGTCGAGAGCGCTTTGTTGTTCGGGCGTAATTTCGACAATCGCCGCGACGTCTTGTTCATGTAGGTACGTTTTCGAGTTCCAATCGTATATGTCGTGGTTCGTTTTGTCCACCAGCGACGGGTGTGTCCATCATAGCAAATTCCGAAGGCATGATTGCATCCATGCCGAGAATCATTTCGTACTTCAGAGATGGTATGACTCGTACTTCAACGAGTCGCATCTCGTCGTCGAGTACTAATGGCAAAGTTACGAGTGCGTGTATCGACATGACTGATCCATCAGCCACGGCAGCGGTCTTATGTCTCATCGGACGAACGCGTACGCCGAGTCCATAGACCCAGTTGCGTTCGTCTACGTCTCGGAGGCATGTCACTGAGGCCCCTGTATCCAAGAGGGCTTTAATAGTGCGTTCTCCGATTTGTACGTTCACGAAGGGTCGTTGATCGTCTCCTTCTATCGTCGTGGGGCAAATTTCAGCGGCTAATTCTCGAAAAATTCGTGTTCGTTCGTCAGGGGTGGCACAGATGTGCTGGTGAATCGGCCAATCCTCTACTTGGTGTTCTTTCGAGCAATAATATGCGTTCTTACACTGCCGACAGCGCCATAGCTGTTCGGTCGATGCGCATACATTGCATTGATGTTTGGGTCGGGCATGAGCGGTCGTCTCGATTACGGGTCGATATACATAAGGTTCGGAATTGTTCGCATCGGGGTTCTGGTTCGCAGGGCCGAATGGTCTATATTAATGTCGAAGATATCCGGTAGAGGTAACGTAGCCACAGCGACCACCTCTTTAACCGGACTTTCGATCCCAAATTCGACGGAGATCAGCGGTGGATCGTCTACTGCTGTCCCCGGGAAGCGTTTCCCGACGACGCAGCCCGACGTTGTTGCCAGCGGGTGCAACCAGGGCACCCAACTGTCGTACAATCTGCTGAACCACAAGTCCAGCAGTAACCGGTTCGGGGTGGACTCGGGCATGCTGTTCGCAAGTGACCTGCTTGGCCACAATTGAAACAGCGCCCTCGTAGTCCAGGATCGATCGTGAATGGTCGAGGTTGTCCTACCTTATCACGTGGCACAAAAGCTGACGCCGAGACGTTCAAGGCAGCCACTGGCTGCGGTGGTGCGGCGTTTCACGGCTTTTTGTTGCCACTGAGGTCGGGGAAGTTTTCCTCTTCCTGCGAGGCGAGTTTGGCGATTTTGGCGGTTTTGATGCTGATGAAACGTCATCAATGGCCGCCACCTGCGACTTGGTCGTCTTACCCGGTACTCGTGACATGTATCGATCGGGCTGATATGCCAGCTCCGGCATCACGCTCTCGTTTGGCGTGACCGGAGTACGCGGTTGCGTGCGGCGTCTGGGTCGATCGAAGTCACGAACGAGTCGATACAGCTCGCCAAACGATGCGAAGTCTTCACGGTGTATCACGACGTGATACTCCGAACGAAGATTGTTGAAAGCGAAGTTCAACTGTAGGCGTAGCGGCAAAGGCTCACTAACTAGTGCCCACATAGCCAAAATAGAGTCCAGGTAATCCAAACCTGACTCCAACGGACCTTGAGTGCGATTTACGACCTCGCCTAGAGGCGGCACTCAATATCGGGTTCGCCGAAACGTTCACGAAGAGCGTTGCACAAGACCTCATACGAGTCGATGGCCCCTTTCATGTGGGTCCACCATGTCTTGGCTGCTCCGTGAGAACAAGTGGCATAATAGCCAACACGTCAGCGTCATGAAGACCACAGGTCACCTGGCATTCCTCAAGACGTCGTAAATGACTCCAGTTTAGACGAGTCTTGTCCAGTGAATTTTAAATTCCATTTGGACACTCGTTCGTACATGGCAGGCTGATAATGAGCACCACCATTACGCGAGAGACACTGCGACTGTCCAAGTCGTGAGTTTCTCGGTAATTGGCGAACATCCGGCATTATGAGCCTGTTGGTTCACATAGCTCATCGTCGAGTTCGCTGCAGGTGGGAATCTGACATGAGGCGGACTTCGAATCGTTCTGGGACTCGGATGGGTCGTATGGGCCTCGTTGGTTCGCCCACCGACATACGGGTCGCGATTGGGTCAGCAAATACCCTTCGGTATTGGTCGGGGTTGTATTACCGTTAATCGGCCGGTAGCTGTCGTTGTGACCGTCGTGGTTGTCGTCATCGTCGCCACAACCGCATTGACGCAGTGAGGAGGCAAGTCAATGCGACTGTAGGCCCCTTTCGTCGTAAGATCGTCCGAAAATCGCGTGATCGGTTGATCTTCGAGAGTCCAGATCGTATCTGGGTCAATGTTACGCTTTAACGCGCGCAGAAGTCGATCTCGAAGCACGTCTGACGTCCCCAATGGGTTAGCATTCAGAGTTACGAGCATCTCGCTAACCTGCAGTGAGTTTAACGCATACACCCATTCGTCAGCTTCATTTGTGGTTCGAGTTGTCGATCCTGTTTGATCGAGTGTGCGCATGGAGTGTTCCCGAGCACTCAATTCCCGAGTTTGACGCTCCAAGTCGGCGACTTCGGCTTGGATTCGAATACGTTCGGCCGTGAGTCGTCGTCGCTCTGCTGCGAGAGGGTCGACTTCAGCCTTCGAGGTTCCCTGTCTCGAAGTGCTCGGAGGTGGCGTGCCTGAGCGAACAGGCGGGGTCGGATTCTGCCGGTGTAATGGATCGATGGGGTGCTCGATATCGTCCATGTTCTCTCGTTCATGCGGGTTCGTCATATCATTCGGGCTTTCGTCGCTTGAGCTCATCTTAATTAATTAACCTAACTATCTGCTGCAAATTCGCTCGAAATAGTCGCGACGCGTCGGAATCTCTTCGTGTAGCCCCACGTTGGGCGCCAAAATTTATAATGGCTTTTTCGCTGCGCTGGCGTCGTCAGCGCCGAAGAGGTCCACCTAAATGTTTTGGCCTACCTGGTTCGTTGATGGTTGGGCGCCAGGAACTTTCGTTCCACGGTTCGTTGGTCCACGTGGATCGTCGTTGGGCGGCGGGTCGAGGCCGAAGAGATTCAAATGTTTTACAAAGCGTACGAGGAATCGATTCGAGGAATAATTAAAATTAGGTCAAATAAATTAATTGTACAGGCACGATTACGAGTGAATTATTTATTCAACAATTAGCGAGATCGATAACATTCGCAGGTTCAATCCAAAAAAAAATTATCAGAGGACGAATAAAAATCAATACAAAAAAAATTTGTTATAAATAATATCGTTACATAATTTGCATGAAAACGCCAAAATAACAAGCCAATCGGATTTTGGGCCACAGGCAATCGCAACAAGAACGCAAAATCTAAATTTCGTTCACGCAAGTCACTAAAATCCAGTCAAAGTAGTTTCGCAGGGAACAACGAAATTAACAACAAAAAAAATAATTCATAAAATATATTATCTCGCTTGTTTCGGCTAACAATTGTTTCGAATTAATTAATCAAGACAAATATTTATTCGCCGTGTTCGCTGAGCAACAATTTACGAATTTGTTAACAACAAAAAAAATCAGTTAGTTCGCCGGGTTCGATTAACAACAGTCGGCGAGCCTATTAACAAAAAAAATTACGCCGGTTTCGAGTAACAATAAAGTTGCGAATTAAAATAAAACTTGTTTATTTAAGAATAATAATAAAAAAAAATAACAAAATTAATTTACTTCGCCGGTTTCGATCAACAGCAAAAAAAATTAAATAATTAATCACCAGTTTATCTGGGATCGCTATTACCCGTCGAGTAATTCGCGGGAACAAAGCTCGAGTTGCGACAAAAATTTCAGAAGTATACTAACTCAAACAATTATACACAAGGTATTAACTACGTATTATCATAGAATTTGGCACCGGGTACCTGGCTGACGTCACCGAAGCCGGAATTTAGCAACGCGATTGTTGAATTCCGGTACACTTTTGATTTCGGACTCAATTCCGAATTCGTGAGCAAATTTTCAATAAAAAAAACTTTCAATAAAAATTATCGATAATAATCTATGTTAATCGCGGTTCGTGGTGAAGTCACCCAGGTAAATTAACAACTGCGACCGCACTTACCCCACTCAGTCGACCTCTCGGGATGTAGATCAATTACAACAAAAAATTCGATGTCGGCGGTACTGATGAGGTGATTCCTCGGCGATGGCTTTTCCCGGGAACGGCGAGATCGAACGTCACAATGCAGTTGATGACCTTGACGCTGGTGCAACACTCTCTTCAGTATTCACTGAACTTAACTCGATAACAAAACGGCGAAATTCACGAGCAATTTCGTGTCGATTTTTCAAGTAACAAAAAACTACTTTTCCTCGACACAAAAAAAAACAAGACGGTTCAATTTCCTCTTTCTTTTTCTTACAAAAAAAAACAACAGCGATAGCAAAAAGATATTGCCGATTTTTAATTAATTTTATATTTTTCACAAAACAGCGATAGCAACCAAAATTAATGCGTTTTTCAATTATTTTTTCACACATTGAATTTGCGTTTCATTAATTGCTTGATTTTCTTGCACGTGGCATAAGCGTTCGGTCAGAATTATTCTACCGGCTTTTCCGTTTTCCTTTTCCAACACGTGGCCTTTCCTTCAGCACCGCTGATGAGCTGCGCGTCCAATCAGCCGTCGTACGATAAATAACTCGGATCGATGATTGGTCGATTTACCAATTCAGTACGATATTCGGCGTTCAGGTGGAGCCTCGACGTGTCTCCCGCCGTTTCAACTTCAAGTCGTTCGTGGAGTCCGATTCCGTATCTGCTAGTCCCTCGCTGCTCCTCCCAGATGTCTCCTCGGTCGCTGATATCGACTGAAATGCGGGTTTGTCCGGTCGCTTTCCCCATTCATACTATCTCACTCACTCTATACCGATACATTAAATTTAGTTCGGACTCATCCATTCCTTATTCTACTAATTGGCGCGTTCGGCTTGAATTTCTACCTCGAGCTTTGTTTAATGACCGGGACCACTTGGGGCGACACAGTCGCGTCGAATCTTAGCCTTTCATCAGCTTGACCAACACACAAGGCTAAATAATACCAAAAAAAAATAATTCTCTAATCGGATTCTAGGTGGGAAATTTCCCACGTCACATATATATATATATATATATATATATATATATATATATATATATATATATATATATATATAAGAGATTTCCACCTATATATTGACTCATCACGATATCTCTGGAACCATAAGGCGTAGCGACTTGAAATTTGGTAGGATTATTCCTTTCGCCGAGTAGAGGTCAGCTAAGAACGGATTTTACGAAATTCCACCCACGAGGGGGGTTGCGGGGGCGTTAACAATGGAAAATTCCCATTTTTAACCTATAGCTGCTATCGACTTCAAATTTGGTAGGAATCTCCTATATGTGATGTAGAAATGATCTAAGAGCGGATTTTATGACAATCTACTCCCAATATGGATTGCGGGGGTGGACGTCAACAATAAAAATTAAAAATTTTTGACTTCTAGCTCCTACAGACTTTTAATTTTGTATGAATTTTGTGTAAGTAATGTAAAAATAATTTATGAACGAATTCTACGATATCCCACTCCACAGAGGAATGC
Source organism: Cotesia chilonis (assembly GCA_018835575.1). Taxonomy (NCBI): domain Eukaryota; kingdom Metazoa; phylum Arthropoda; class Insecta; order Hymenoptera; family Braconidae; genus Cotesia; species Cotesia chilonis. Next base: position 183,729 of record RJVT01000085.1, on the reverse strand, counting down.
GGGGGTGGATCTTAACAATGAAAATTTTATATTTTTTAGCTGTAGCTTCTAAAGGCTAAGAATTTGGTAAGAATCTGTTCTATGGGTTGTAGAAATGATCTAAGATCGTATTTTATGACAATCTACTCCCAATATGGATTGCGGGGGTGGACGTTAACAATGAAAATTAAAAATTTTCGACTTCTAGCTACTACAGACTCCTAATTTTGTATGAATTTTGTGTAAGTGATGTAAAAATAATTTATGAACGAATTTTACGATATCCCTTCCGACAGGGGGTTGCGGGGGTGGGTGTTAACAATTGAATTTTTAAATTTCCGAGCTGTAGCTCCTATAAGCTCAAAATTTGAAAAGAATCTGCTATATACGATAAGCTGAAACTAAGGAAACGACCCAACGTCTACGAAAGTATTTACTACCGTTATAGATTGAAATATAGATTAACTATTAAGTTGGAATACTAAAATAAAATAATAAATTATAAAATTAGTGAAAGAAAAGTAGATTTAAGCGAAAGATGTATCAGAGTTTGTTAGACAAGCTGTACATCTGGCGCCAATAAATCTATATATATGTATATATATATATATATATATATATATATATATATATATATATATATATAAGAGATTTCCACCTATATATTGACTCATCACGATATCTCTGGAACCATAAGGCGCAGAGACTTGAAATTTGGTAGGAATATTCCTTTTACCGAGTAGAGGTCAGCTGAGAACGGATTTTACGAAATTCCACCCACAAGGGGCGTTGCGGGGGCGTTAACAATGGAAAATTCCCGTTTTTAAACTATAGCTCCTATCGACTCCAAATTTGGTACGAATCTCCTATATGTGATGTAGAAATGATCAATGAGCGGATTTTATGATAACTCATCCCCAATGAGGATTGCGGGGGTGGGCGTTAACAATGAAAATTTTAAATTTCCGAGCTATAGCTTCTAAAGACTCCAAATTTTGTATGAATTTTCTGTAAGTGATGTAAAAATAATTTATGAACAAATTTTACGATATCCCACCCCACAGGGGGTTGCGGGGGTGGGTGTTAACAATGAAAATTTTAAATTTCCGAGCTGTAGCTCCTATAGACTCTAAATTTAGTAAGAATATTGTATATGTGATGTAGAAATGATCTAAGAGAGAATTTCACGGCAACCCACTTTTAATAATAAGGATTGCGGGGGTTGGTGTTAATAAAAAAAATTTGTTGATTTCTAAGCTATAGCTCCTACAGACTCCAAATTTAGTAGGACTCTTTTATTTGTCATGTAGAGATCATCTCAAAACGGATTTCCATAAATTCTACTTCCGATAGGGATTGCGGGGGTGGGTGTTAAAATCTGAAATTTCAATTTCCAAACTGTAACTTCTACAGACTCCAAATTTGGTAGGAATTTTTGTATGTAATGTCAAGTTCAGCATAGAATGCATGTTAACAAATTCCAACCCCAAAAGGGATTGCGGGGGCATTAACAATGAAAAATTACCGATTTTAAACTATAGCTCTTATAGGCTCCCAATTTGGTAGGAATCTTCTATATGAGGTGTAGAAATAATCTAAGAGCGGATTTTACGACAACCCACCTCCAATAAGGATTCTGGGGGTGGGTATTAACAAGAAAAAATCTTAATTTTCAAAATATAGTTTCTAAAGACTTGCGGGGGTGGGTGTTAGAATGCAAAATTTAAATTTACAAACTGCAACTTCTACATACTCCAAAATTGGTAGGAATCTTTGTATCTGATGTCAAGTTCAGCTAAGAATGGATTTTATAAGATTCCAACTCCAAAAGGGATTGCCGGGGCTTTAAGAAAGAAAAATTTTTATTTCCAAACAATAGTCTCTATGGACTAGAAATTTTGTAGGAATCTTTTATTTATGGTGTAGAAATTTACTTGAATAGGATCTTACGAAATTCCTCTCCCATATAGAAGTGCGGGGGTGTAAATTTTCAAAAAATTCATATTTTTCAAGGACAGTTCCTACATATACATAAAATTTGATGCAACCTCAAGAGAAACAGGAAATTCCAGGGATGACCTCCAGAGTCAACCGATTTAAATATTTTCCTTTCTTAATAATTAGATGTCAACTAAAAACGAATCTCACGATAATTGACTTCATATGCAGATTGTGTCAGAGTGATAAGTAGAATAACGACAAATGTTATTGTTTATGAACTAGGACTTTTGAGACATGAAATTTAGGACATGTCTATAAAGCTTCAATAACATTTACTAAAAAATATGTGTCCTGAATTCCTGTGACCAAATTTTAAGTTATTTACATTTTCTGGACGTGATTAAGATTTTAAAATTTACTAAAAATTTCCTGACAATAATTGTCTCTTTGGCAGCGGGGAAAAAGTCATTGTGTGGTTTCCAAAACTTAACATTACATGTGGTTATTCAGTGAACGGACTGAGAATTTTACATACATCTTATTTTTGCTGATCACAGAACCGATGAATTGTTGTTATTACGGGATCGCGAGAATATAACAGATTGAAATGAATAGATTTTCCAAACACCTGATATGTGGAAAAGAAATTTGGCTACTTATTTTAATAGAATTCGTAAAAAACATGTACAATTAATTTTCTATATAAAATTGATGTTACTGAGACAATTTTAATTAACAGAAAAATTCGTCGCATTTAAAGCTAGGCAGATTCTAACTTCACTCATGAGACCTGCAATTACTTTAACTGGAACGTTAAATGCTCATTTCAAATTTTTTTCTTCGTGTCAATTATTATTCATTTTTGTGAGAAAGCCACGGGAATGTTATAGTGAGTTTACATTGAAATTTGGAATCTATGCAAGTCAATACAATAATCCAATTAAATTTCAAGTCTAGATCTGAAAATGAAATTCAACAAAGTGCCCAGCGGAGCGGGCGGGTAACAGCTAGTATATATATATATATATACATACTTATAGACTTTTCGCAAATCCATTACCGCCAATCTTATAAAATTATATGCAGGAAAAATGTTTCTACATCAAAATGTGAATGAAAAAAGTAAGTATAAAAATATTATAATTCATTTAAACAAGGTATAATCAAATAATATATTGAATAATTTCATAAAATTTACGGATTAATATGAAACCAATCCGGAAGTTCGAGAGTCAGAAAGCGAATTAACCAACCAATCCGGCCACGACCGAGGCTTTTTTCGGCATTAGTTTTTTAATGAACTGTGTGAGCGCATGCAATATTAAAATTAGTAAACAGTAAAAGTGTGAATATTAAAATCGAATTTACAAGATATGGAGTATGGTAATCATTCATATCATCGTAACAAATTTACTGTGAAGAATGAAATAATCGAAAAAGTGTAATTAATATGATAATTTATTTAATTTCTATCTAAAAATATATATATATAATATACAAACCACAGTGAATAATTTTGCGTCATTGCGTCAAAAAATTTGGTGTTAAATATTTAACACTCTTACGTGTAAATTTAACACTTTTTTGTGTTAATTATCTCAAATTAACACAAAAAAGTGTTAAATATTCACCACAATAATTTTTGACCCTAAATGTTTTTTACGTAATGACGCTAAATTTTTTACTGTGTACGTACACAAATAATCAAACTTCTAAGCTCATAATATTTTTATTAAAAAAACTATATTCTTATAAAATTCAAAGGTCACTTAATTCTCCGCCGGCTGACTGAACCATGTTTTTTCTACTTACGCTGATAATCTTAGTCTAAATATTACGAGTTCCTCCTACTTTTTAACTTCTCGCTATGAAATGTAATGATTTTCAGAAAATAGGGAATATAAATAAGGAATAGTTTGTGTGTGTGTGTGTTTGTGTGTGTGTGTGTATGTAAACTTTTCATAACTTTTGAAGTTGCAGGGATGGCCTGTAGCGTGAACTATTCTATTCATTTTTTATACATGTTTTCAACCTTCACCCGTTTGTACGACAACGGGCGCTCATTAATTTCATTTTTGTGTAGATATTATAACTGCTTTTATAAGAAGTTTGCTGGAAAGGACCATTGCAGCGGAACGTTGATCTGGGATAATGGATTTTTTAAAGATTCTCAACCTCACGAACAAAAATCCACTGTTCGGAAAGAAGCGAAAATTTCGACAATTACTAAAAGAAAAATGTCATCCTGGATGCAATAAAAAAAAGTCTACGAACAAGTAGCTCTACTGTAAGTAACTTACACAAGCACGCACACTATTGAGCACATTAAAACACACTCATACACATACACATACACAACTTCTTAACATATATATGAACGTCGTGATGCTCTGATTAAAAAGTTATCTTGATTCTTCGGATTAAGAAATATGATTTAACCTATGCTAAGTATATATCTATATTTTAGTCTTTTCAAATTTTTTTAAATCATTCCAAATTACATTTCTTAATCAGGGTCAAGAGAAAAAATCTTGAACCAAGAATACTATTTTAAAGAAAATGACTTCTTCAGTCAAGAGAAAAATTCTTGAACTATGAAAAATTTACTTAAGCCATGAACAATTTCTTGGCTGAAGAATTTTTTATCTTGACTTAAGAAAACCATTTTCTTGAAAATGGTGTTCATTATAATGAATACTATTTTTAAAATTGTAAAAGGTTCTTCTTTTGAATCAAGTTAACTTCTTATCGGTACTACACTGATATACATGTCCACGCTTATATACATATATCTTAATATATGACTCACATATATGTCTTTTTTAATCTAGATGCCCAGATGCCGCAGTGGTCATGCCATATAAGTCCATGCAAAGCACCCTGAAGCGCTGGACAAGTTCGCCAAAGGCTTATCCAGTGATAACAAAAGGGCTTGAGGAGCTGTATAGTGTGATGATCAAGGACGAGTACCAAGATTTACTTGAATACAGTGGTGGAAGACTCAAAATCGACCTGATAAAAGGAAAAGAGAGCACTGCCCTTCTCATATGGGATCAGCAATACATGGTTCAATTTCAAAATTGTGAACTCATATGCGGTGATGGTACTTTTTCCCGGTATCCGGAAATCGCACCAAAAAAAGCTACGAAACACCATCAACTTTACGTTATTCACGCCATATGGGAGAATACCGTAATTTTATACTTAAATTCATTAAATTATTTGTAATTTCACGTTAATAATTCTTACCTTAATTTGAATTTCAGTGTTTCCCTCTATCTTGGATTTTGCTCGACAGGAAGTCACAAAATGCGTATGAAAGTGTTTTCGAGATGATTTTTAAAGATTTAAAAAATTACGACAAAGTCGTGATGGCAGATTTTGAAATTGCCTCGCGAAACGCTTTCAAGAAATGCATGCCATTATCCGACATCCGTGGTTGTTTCTTTCATCACGCGCAAGTACAGTGTTTTTTTATTTTAACTAAATTACACTGAAAAAAAAAATTTATTTGATTCAAAAATAAAATTCTTAAATCAAGAAAATAATTTTGAAGAAATTTTTTGTCTCGAAGCAACCAGAAAAATTCTTAAATCAAGAAATTTTTCTTAGTTTGAGAAAACTTTACTTGATTCAATAATTTTTTATTTTGATTTTAGACAAAGAATTTCTTCAAAATTATTTTTTTAACAAAATTTTTTTTCTTGAATGAAGTAAATTTTTTTTCAGTGAAATATTTGTATCATAAGTAGATTTCTTCCGCGTAAAACGACTGCAAGAGAAAATTTCATTAAAATATAACGTAAGAAATATGATTTCTGGCTGAATCATAAAAGTGATGAATGCAAATTAAAGCTTATTAAAAGAGCTGTAAGATGAACATGACAGAATTTTTGTAAATTTTGTCAATCAAAAGTTATTTAAGAAATAATAAGTAAAAAATTTGAATTTTCATCATTTTCACAAGTATAAAATGCTATAATTCATAAACTACTCAGTCGATTACGTTTAAATTTGAGCTTGACCTTTGTATTAAACCAAATAAGAAGTATGAAGAGTTTGGTGAAGATTCGTTCAGAATTGTATATGCTATTGTCCGGACAACCTGCGTTATATCGTATATATATATATATATATATATATATATATATATATATATATATATATATATATATATAAACTTTTGAACAATATGTATTTTCTGAACCAGCTCGACGAACTAAGTCAGGGAGTAGCAAAATTTTTCGTAAGTTCCGTCATGAGGACAAATGCAATCGTTAAATTTCTTTCAAATCTACTACAAACCTCTTCAACTCTCTGATGCGACTATTTGATTATTATACAATATTATTACTTTTCTACTTTATTACTAATTTACTATATTATTATTTCAACAAAATCATAATTTGACTTAGCCCGTAAATCTGGAATCCTAAATTTTATCCACAGGCGATCCAAAAAAATGCTTCTCAGCTTGGCGTGTGGCAACAAGTTAAAGAAGATGTTGAGGGGCGCAGTGAATTAAGAATGCTCATGGCACTGGCTTTTCTCCCAGAAAATGAGATTCAAAATGGTTATAAGGAGTATGTGAAACGCTTACCTGAGAGATATAAAATCATCTTCAGACCTCTTCTCGATTACTATGAAGATTATTGGCTTAATAAGAGAGGTCCAAAAGATTTCTGCGTGAATGATCTAAAAAAAACTACTGATAATTATTCCGAATCCTATAACGCTGACCTTACTAGAAACCTTCGGAAACATCCAAAACCTTTGACACTAATTCGTTAGTATTTCTTATATATTTACACGATTTAATTTAATTCTATTCTATTTTATTTTCTGGTACTTAATATCATATTTAATGTTATGCTTTTTTATCGTTAAAATATCCTTATATATATATATATATATATATATATATATATATATATATATATATATATTATATATATATATATATATATATATTAGCGCGGTCCAAAAAAAAACGTTTTTTTTTTTTCAAGTGCTATTGTCTCAATAGTTTCTCTTATGTATAATAAATGTCTATTTTCCCATTTAAATAACACGTAAAAAAAACTTTTTTAAGTTTTCATCCGATAAAATTACGAAAAATCAATTCTCAATGAAAAATCAAATAGGAAATTCGATTCTCTACAAAAATCTAGTAAAATTGTCAATTCCTTGAATAAGTTGCTTTGAAACTATCTTCCTTGAAATTTTCTCTTATTGCGAGTCTTTAAAGCTCAATAAATTTTTACCCTTTAGGATTACGAAAAAACTACCTCTGTACTTTTTTTGTAGAGAATTAAATTTCCTACAAGAATAATTGATAGAAAATTCAGAAAAAATTTTTTTCGCAGTTTTACCGGATGAAAACTTCAAATAAATTTTTTTACGTGTCATTTAAATGGGCAAATAGAAATTCATTGAGCTTCGTGAAGAATTGAAATATCAAGCTGCACTTTGGAGGGAATGTTTTTTATACCTTAGAGAAACGTTTGAGATGATAGGCAAAAGACTTTTTTTTTGACCACTCTAATATATATATATATAGATATACATATAAGATGTATATTAGACCGGTTCAAAAAAATGGACTGTATTTCTAACTTCCCTCTATAAAAATCAATGATTTTCGGAAAATTGGATAAATTATTGGTTTCATACCAATTTTCAAAGATCGATTTTTTTAAACCGGTAAAGTGTATCTTCTTATATAAAAATCATTGAAGCTAAATTCTAATTTACTTATCTTAATCATATTTAAAATAAACACTTGAAGAAATTAGTTACAACTATCGTACTAAAAACTTCTGTAGGTCTTCCAACAAACAATATGACGCCTTTTACAGCAATTTAACATAGTAACCAAATCTTAAAAACGTCGTATTGTTTACTAGATTGCTTGTTATCTTGATGAGATTGTCAAATAGGTAAATAATTTCTAATATAAAATGACAATATTTTACGTTTAGAGCATATAAAATAAAATTTGGAAACTGGGACAAGGAACAGGAAGTCCATAAAAATGGGGGTTAACGTCGGGTCAGTTTCTCGAAGGACATTGGTGCGAGCGACTGAACGACAACAGCTGTGCCAGGAATTTAGAGCGGAAACAAAATCCATTAGCTATTTTTTGAGCAGAGTCAGCTTCATAATACATAAGCGAGCACCAAAATTTGAAGTCCCTAGTGAAGACGAGCTGACGGATAATGACGAAATTGGTTAGTAATTATATTTCTTGTAAACAGTATGTCTTGCTGCACTTTTGCACACCTCATGACGCAAAGTGGTTAAGATAGTGCTTTAATCCCAACGGGTCAAGGTCAAGCAATTTTATGATCTTCAAAGGCTACTATCGCAACCGTATTGCACTTATACAATCATATATCAGTATATGTACAACGAGAATTCACTTCAATGAAACCATATTATACTTTCTAAGAATCATTTCATCTTGCTACTTGGGGGAAAAACGTTACAAAATAAAATTTACGTGAACGTCCTGATGTCTGTACACTGATTTTGTATGTACCAACAATAAATCACAACAAAATTGATGTATCGAAACCAGGCTTGTTTTATAAGCTTCAAAATTCAATGAACTGGTGCCCAATTTCATAACAGTATCCTGGTTTACGAAATTTTTTTTATTGTTATTAAAATTCATTGTGAAACACACGTCTAAAAATAACATAACTTTTTTAAATTCTCTCGCGCAAAAACTATGACTCAACTTCATCAAGCTAGACTTTATTAGACTGCATGAAAATGAATAAGCATGATGAAATGTGCACTATTGAATTTTCCAAGCTTTTTGAACTTTGGCTAGCATCTATATCAATCCCATCTAGCTGCTATAGCTTCCAGTTGTATCATCGTATATTTATAATTGCTATATAAGTAAAAAGAAAATTATTATTGAAATTTTAGATTTTGTAACTCTGTAACAACTCATAGAGTCAGTGAAAGAAGCCATGAAATATCATTGAAGTTTTTGCGAGCATTGAGACTAAATCGATCGCATCATATCGAAAATAGTGCAAAAATACTTTGAGCTCATCGGATAATGAGTAAAAACAATAAGGCATTCTTGATTCAACACAAGAAATAATTATATTTAGGGGTATGCTTAAATTACAATAAGTGTACATTGTTATGTCCAAGGGCGTTTTTAGAGCGGTAGCGTAAACGGTGGAGGTTTGGACTAACAGTTTAAAGAATACGCAACGGAGGTTTTAATTCCGTTGTTTTAATTATTTATGTGGGACGTTTTCGAGATACGAACTTACCACGCCTTCGTTTGAGACTGACGGATTTTTATGAGAGTAGATGTACTTACTGTTACAGGAACTTTATTGATGATTAGATCCGTGGTTTTAGGGCAGCTGTTAGCGCCTGTTCCTTGATTGGGCCCTTTGATTGGTTCTCGCAGCGGATGGAGTAGGGTGGATTTGGGCTGCTTATTCTAAGGGCTTCTTATTTTGTGAAATTAACGAACTCGAATAGAATTTCACTTCTTTTTAAATTTTATTTAAATAAACACCAAAACTTTTACACTTCACAAATTTTATTTAATCGAAATTATATTAATGATTTTTATTTATTTGAGCTAACGTCCTCCAGTCCCCCGTAGGGTAAAGTGCGCAAATTTAGCTTTAAAAGATGTTATACTTATTGACCGAACTCTCGTCTAAGTGCAGGGCAAATTAGAACTTTGAGAATTCGGTTCTCTAGATTTTAATTAAAACTAATACGTGGCCTGCCGGTTGAACCGAGTCTGAACTCGTCTTAAGTGCAGCGCAAATTAAGATAAGGGACTTATACAAGGCACGGGTCCGTCAGTTAAACGCGGAAGTCAAATTAACTGCTCAAAGACAAGGCGTTGGCTGTTGATCGCCTTTTTAAATACTCGCGGTGCTGAGATTGCAGAAGTCCCCGCTAGTCAACCAGCAGTCGCGTAGCTTATATTTTATTGTGGCTTTCGCGCATGGAGAAGTCTTCCATCTGCGCGGGTGATTTAAATTTAAAGAAGAATTTTGGGGTGGACATAACAACATAATAAATTATAGATAGATACAAATTCTTTTCCTGGCGGATCTGATTTACCGTGATGCACGGCGATTACACGGTGATTTCACCGTGACCGTTCACCGTGATTTACCGTGATTCACGGTGACATTACGGTGCTCTACCCATATCCTCGAAGAATGACGGTGATTATCGGGGGTTGCACCAACATTTTACCGTAAATTACGGTGGATTCACCGTGAATTACTGTAACTTTACAGTGATTTCACCGAGGAACTCGGTGAATCACTAACATATGGTTTTTTACCATGAATTTACCGTAGATCGATGTAATTACGGTTTTTCACCGTGATTTGGATCTGCCAGGGCTTATACATTACTTCTTCATTGCATGTATCTTAATACTGCAGGAATTAAATAGAAATTGAAAATAAATGTACTAATTACAGATGAGACAGGAAGTGATCTTGAAAAGACAAAAAAGGAGACGCAGAAGAAGACATTTAAGAAGACAAAGATATCACTATCGGCAGAAAATTTGAAAATGTTAGTAAATAAAAATAAAAAATGATGAAATGAAAATAATAATAATAAAATAATAAAAAGATAATTAAGAAAAATTTTTGTTATGATCATATTTAATTAATCTACAGCAAATAAATTTTTTAGAAGCTTCAAGGGTATGTGTTTCATTCATAAAAATTTAAGGTTCAACCGTGGAATTAATCGACCGCGCCGTTTTTGCGTGATTGGTCAAATAATTGACACAATTTATATTTTAACTTCCTGCTATGAAAATTAGCAATTTTCAAAAAATGGGAAGTTATTGGTTTTACCCTGTTTTTTGAAAATCGAGTTTTCATCAGATCTCGACGTTTTGTGGTCCTAGACAGCTTTCCTGAATGTTTTGGCAATGATGTCTGTATATATATATGTTTATGGACTCTGCATTTCCGTGCCTAAATTTTTATTTCTCCATACATTTCGGTGACTTCTTATTATTTCCGTGATTCACAGAAATGTATTTCCACCCGTTTTAACATTTCGATGACATCACTGAAATGTCATTAGAAAAATCTGATGATTCATCCATTATTGTGAATCACAGAAATGCATTCAATGACCTGTTTATTATTAATTTCATATTAGATACGAACGAATGACTCTTTTATTTTTCATAATGATGGATTCTTATTGAAATTCATGTCATTAAGAGTAATTTTAGCTAATAATGAGTATCTATAATTTTGGAATTAAGACAATTATCAAATTCACGGTTAATTCTTAATAATTATTATTGAAATACAGTAATTGTTTTTTTATTTTATAATTTCTCACAAGCGAAATGCCTTATTTTTAATCAACTAACACTATTTAACTTTACTTGTCGAAATTTTTCATATTTATACTTTTTCTCCTAGGATTTGCATATCTATTCGCAATCTATAAATTATATGTAATTATTAGGGTGCGCCAAAAAAAAGACTAATTGTTTTTTTCATTCAGTACCATGAAGATGTGGTTCTTGGTGACCAAAAAAAAATTCTGTAAAAATTTGAGCCCGTAATATGAATGTTAAGAGGTAGCCACCTTAACATAGGCTTATTGTAAATTTTAATTTTTTCAATTAAATTGAATTTTTTCTTAAAACTTACAAAATGTCATGTTTAATGGATCGAGCGACATAATTCCAAGAATAGTAATTTAATGCTCTACAAAAAAGGTCTGATTGTAAATTATTATCAGGCAACTTCTTGCTATGAAAATCATATCCTGAAAATTGATCAATTTTTAAAATTTAATTTTTTACATTTGAAATTTTGGATCTAGTCACCAAATAAATATTTAGAAAAAAATAAGTACATAATTTTAAAGGAAATTTTCTGCCCTACTAAAGAGATCTCCTGACGTTTTTAGGTAAATTCACTTCTTCGAAAGTTATTAGAGGACAAATATATGACTAGTAATTTTTTAAAAATTTGTCATTTTTTCATCGAAACTATAAAGTTTATCGAAAAACGTTACTCGATCTTTTTTGTAGAACGTTGAATTTCCTACGAATTATTCATGACGACTTTTTCAACAATTATTTGTGATCGTGAGTTATTTACATTTCAATGTGAAGTCGTGTAAAAAATGGTATTCTGATTTATTGATACAAAAATCTGTAAAACTCGAAACTGCAGAAAAATTTGCGAAAACTTATAACAGATAATTTACAGGAAATTTAAGGTTCTACAAAACAGATCCAGTATTAATTCTTGATCAAATTTATAGTTTGGCTGAAAATATTACAAAAAGGTTAAAAATTACGAATTCAATGTTTATCCTCTAATAACTTTCGAAGAAGTGAACTTACTAAAAAATGTCAAGAGATCTTATTAGTGAAGCAGTAAACTTGCTTCAAAATTATGTATTTATTTTTTACTAAATTTCTATTTGGTAACTAGTAACAAAAATCAAATGCAAAAAATGAAATTTTGAAAATTGATCAATTTTCAGGATATGATTATCTTGGCAAGATGTTGTCTGATAAAAATTTATAATCAAACCTTTCTTGTAGAACATTGAATTCCTTTCGAGAAATTATATTGCTCAATTCCTCTAACATGACGTTTGTAAATTTTGAGAAAAAAATGCAATTTTATTGGAAAGATTGAAATTTACAATGAGCACATCTTAACATTATTATTATGAGTACAAATTTTTACACATTTTTTTTTTCGTCATCTAGAACAATATTTTCATAGTACTCAACGAGAAAAAAATTAGTCTTTTTTGGTCCACCCTAGTAATTATTACTGTTATTAAATATACATGCATCAGTTTTTCCCCATCGTATAATAAATGAAATTTAGTGTAACCTAGTCTTTCTACCTAAGGTCAAATTTTTTAGGATTTTCTAGGCCCATTCTAATATATTCATAAGTCGCGGAAATGTATATACTGTATATATTTACGAATCACGGAAATGTGTATACTCAAATATATATATTTACATAATTAAATATATATATTTAGAAAATCATCTTTTTCTTTTATTTTCAACTATATTGAATATCGCATATATGAAGAGAATTTCTGATACCACATGGTTTTTGGAACATTTATTATTATAAATTTTTTCTTAGTCCTATTATACCTTATACCTCTGTAACAGATTTATGTAATTGCATAATTACAAAAATTATAAATACTGCTCGATAAATCCAGAAAAGAACTTTCATGGTGCTTAATATGTTTTTATTCAGTTAATTAAAAATATAAAATTTAATAAATAAAAAATAATTTATAAAATTTTGTAATGAAAATTTCTTTCCGACACAATTTTGGTAAATCTTCATAATAAGCGATAGAAATTCAAATATTTACATATCAATAAAAAATTTTCTACGTTTTCACGAATTTGAGATAGTTTGTCAAGATAGTGATGAATTTTTTGTAATTTTATTATAATTTCTAGCAGTGAATATTCAAAATTAGTTATTATCTCAAGCGGGAATAACGTTTTGGATTTAAACAACGTCGTTTTTTTATTTCAATGTCGTCTATGGCATAGTCCCGCATATCAACACAGTGACATCTGTGATTCATGGCGTTAATCTAGTTATTTGTGTATTTGCACTCCGAATTTGTGAATATTTTTGACATGTGTATGGATCATTATTCTTTTTATTCGATTTTACAAATTATTTATTCTACATTCAAATAAAATTGATGAAAATTGAATTGCTTACATAGCTTGATCACATTAAATTATATACGTGATTGTACGTAAGTGACATTGATTATTTACGTGAGAAAAAACCATGGTAAGTATAAAAATTCATCTAAGAATGATTAAGATAGTTATTAAAAAAGAATTTTGCTTGATTATTTTTGTTCTCAGGATCCTCAAATGTTTTTGAAGATATTGATAAAAAGTTATAAACAGAAGATAAAAAACATAAATACAGTAGAAGTGATTATGACAGTATAGATTATGGTGCTGAAACGGCATAATTTTTTGGAAATTCCACCGTCACTACTGCATCAATATGTTGTGTCGAATAAAGTTGTTGAATTTAACTAATTTTTTATTAATTTTCTTCTTTTTACAACCGAAGATTACTGATAAATTAATATATTATCGATTTATTCATGCTTATTACTTGATATAAGTACATTAGATTAATTGAAATGTTACCTCTACTGTGATAGAAACTTATAATTAAAAAAGTAATGGTAATTATTGTTTTTTACATATTAATGTTGTTTAAATTATTTGAAAAATATCAAAGATCTAATTAATTTTTAATACCAGAAAATGAAGCAGTAGAATTTGACATTTGGATAGTTTTTTCTTTTAGATGGTTACTTCATATATACTATCATGCATTAAGATTTGGTTGATTGAATTAGGCACATGCCGATAAAATTATGCTAAAAAAATCATATAATATAAAAGATGGGACGACTTTTGAACTATATTTTTCAAGAATATACTAAAAATCTAAATATTTTTATTCCAAAAAACGTTAAATCAATTAAAACATTAATTTTTACTAGTCATGAACAAATTATAATATCACCGAAATGTTAAGAATATTTGAGTGAATTATACATTTTAGTGAATCAGGAAAAGGAATAAATTGAAACATTATGAATTTATTGAAAGATGTCAGTACTTTATCGACAGTATTATGATTAATAATATTATTTACAAAACACTCAAAAATGTAAAAATTAAAAGCTTTTTTTTTTTGCTAAGATTACTTTATTTGATTTTCTTACGATTAATAAATGTTTACCTCTGAAAGTCCTGTGAATTGTCAAAAAGAACGTTTTTTTTTCAGGGATATGAAATGAATTGATAATGATAAGACTTATTGAATCACTGTTTTACGTTTCTTGGTAAACTTTGCAATTCAGATGTGTTAAGAAAAAAAAAAAAATTTACTTAAACTAGAATTTTTTTTTTTAATTAGATGTTTAAAATTTTGGTGACAAAAAAATGTGCTCTGCACTTTTCTATCTTCGTTATGAAATGCTTGACAAATTAGTAATTAGTCATTTTTTAATTCAATAATTAAATTTTTTTTACGTTTTTACAACCTTAACGAATTTACCATAATTTTATCATTATTAATAACATTACATTTCGATAAATTAAATTAATCATACATATTTTATTTGAAGTCACCAAAATGCATAGTTTCTTGAAAGTGTATACCAGCTTACGTTTGTGGCGCCCTCAAGAGATAGTTTATACTAACTAAATATGAAGCCTATCGAAAGATTCATACATAATAATAATAATAATAATAATAATAATAATAATAAATATAGAGCGTATTTTCGTCGTATGGACAGCCATTAATTATGGAATAAACTCGAGACATTAATACATCTTTTAATTATATAAAACATTCTTTTATTAATAATTTTGATTATTAAGAATAACAAAGCAAAATCTCCCAGTCATTAGAATGTATCGCTTAATAAAAGCGAAAAATCAACAATATTCGGTTGTCTCAGCAAATAAAGGACGAAATAAAAAAAGACGCTATTTTAGTAAGGACGAGGACCATGATGTTAAAATTCTTCTCCAATCAGGTAACTATTTCTTATTTTCTATCGAAATTATTATAAACTATGTCATAATATACAATTTTGTATGTTATTTGAAAAAATAAAATAATTATTTTTATCCTTTAAAATTTATAGATAACCTGACAGAATTGGAAAAAATTGCATTCAATTTATCACAGAATATTCTAAGGTTATATTAAAAAAAATAACTGAAGTTAATGTTAGTCAAACAATGATGGTGCCAGCTAGAGTAGGACATGTCGAATCATCGTCTGTTGCTCCTAATGATTTTAATTTAACTAAACCCAATATTGTTGATGAAAAAGTGGTGTTGCCACCTTTATGTGAGGCTTTGGAATCATTGCTAATTGCTCAAAATATTGACAATATTGTTATACAGAAGACTACTGATGGGAATTCTATTTTATCACCTATGTTAAAGGACATTAAACCATAATCTTTTATTGACGATGATAACAATGCTCAGCAAACGGTTGCAGATAAAAAGCTGACTTTATCATCTGTTTTAAAGTGCAATGATTCACGGCTTATCATGCAAGTAACTAGTGATACAGAGAATTGTGAAAGATCTCCTAACCTCTCATTATCTAATGATAAAAATAATCACCTTTCAGAAGCACCATTGCATGATCATAGTTACAGTTATATTTATTATAATAAAGATGAAAAAACTTCAGATATTAGTAGCTTCCAACCCTGTGATGCAATTACTGATGTATCTTCCCAATTTTTTAATCCAGATTATGTCGTTTCGGATGAAACAAAAAGCCATAAAGAGAGCAGTCTTATTAATATGCAAGAAATTCTTGGAAGTTACGTAACGACTCAGTGTGGAATGGAAAAAAAATCTGTAGGGTCAATTATAATTGATAAGGATTTAGATCACGATAAGAGGGAAGTTACTGCTAAAGAACATCCTTCGGATATGATAAAAGATGTACTTAGAAAATCACCAATCTTAATTTGCACTGCTGCTGGGATACATGAGCATAATAATAATGAAATACACGAGCATAATAATAATGAAATACACGAGCATAATAATAATTCTATATTAAAGAATACTGATATTCTTATAAGAACTTCATCACCTTTACCTTTAAAAAACCCATCGTGCACTCATTTGATTGAAAAAAATAATGATTTAAGTACAAATAACGCTAAAAAACCAAAAATAATATCAGATGTAGTAGGAAAATTTATCTCTGAAAAAAGAAGATCCATACAGACTGTAGAAAGTTCCAAAAGTCCTGAGTTAATTAATGTTGCTGATATGTCAATACTTATTATTGATGAGCCAATGGATCAACTTAATTCGACTGAACAAGTTGTTGACTTTAACTTAACATCTACTGAAGATGCTAATTTGATAGCAGTACTAAAAAATTGTAGTTTTATGAATGACAGTACTTATGAATCTAACTCAGTCGATAATTTTTCAAATCTTGAAACTAGTTTACAAATACATCAGGTGTCTTTATTACCTGATTTGACTGATATGGCTGATGAAAATGATAGTATCCAAGCAGAAAATTGTCATGATACTACAGTAGATTTGATCCTATCTGTTTTGAACACACTGCTGAAGAAATGCAATGTGACAATGAATGTCATCCATCTGATGATGAAAAAAGCGATTCAGACAGTTCATACATAAGTGAACTTGAAGATCTAGAGGAATTCGATAATGCTGATAATATGGAAGATGATAAAGTTATTCGTAATAGTATCGTTTCGAAAGATTATGATGTAAATGATTTGTCTATGAGAGTTAAACTGGATAATGAAAATAATCGTCCAGAAATCAATAATGATAACTTTCAAAAATCTTTTGATGATACTGACAAGTCCATTTCAAAAATAACCGATCAAACTCGTAAGTTGGCTATATATTTTTCACTATTCATTCTAATCTAAATGCCTAAGTTTATTTTAATCTATATGCAATAATTATGTTATTGATAAATTTTTCTATTAATTTTATTTCTTAAGAAATTGACATCATTGTAAAAAATTTTTGATTAAGAAAGGACTGAAATTTTTCAAGATTTGAAAAATTGTTATCATTATAGGGAATACAAAAAAAAGAAAATTTTTTTTATAAAAAATAGGGACTTAATTTTGACTAATGTATACTATTATTATTATATATTATGTTTATTACCAACTTTTCAGTGTGTTTTGTGTAATTAATACACCGAGTCTGTTACAACACACTTAGACCAAACGAGATTTTATAGTGTAGCATTGAATCAAAACACGGGTCAAAATAAATTTTTTTTTGTCACAATTTATAGATTTTAATTTCACGCAAAGAAGAATACTTTCTATTTATTTCTATATATGATTTCTATTTAAGAAATCTATCTATTTATAATTTTTACTATTTACTTTTGTCTATTTTACTTGAACTTTTAGAATTTTAATTAAATTTACAAGTAATAATCAGTGAGCTTATTGTCACTTTATCAAAAATTATTAAGCATTTAAAATTCTACAAATATAGACTCCATTAAATTTATTTTTAACTTCAATAATTTGACCTAAATTTCCGATCTAAGACTGGCAACAGAGAAAGTTTTATTATTTTTTATTCTTATTTAAGATTCGTATCTTAACTGATCGAGTTAATATTTTTTTTTAACGAAAAAATTTAGATTTTATACGAAAAATTTATTTTTGGGTCATGATTTATTATGTTATAAAAAAATTAAAATTAAACACAAAAATTTAACACAAAAAGTCAAAAATTAAAAACCGAAATTTAAATTCAAAATTAATTAAAATTTTTTATTATAGGCTTCAGTAGTTCTACACTGAATAATTCAAAGGATGACAGCAGTTATGTACCTGTACCTGATTTAAGTTCTGACTAATACAGTTATAACTCTTTTTAGGATCTGCAGAGAGAATTAGAGCTATTGAAATATTACGCCTTAAGGGCGTTAAGCTCTATAATTTGAGTAGTGATTTTAATGACGGTAAGTTACTCGTGACTAGACAGCCACAGCAAACATCATTAGCTGGCGTTCATGACTTTAAACCATGTCATAAATGCGGATGATGGTTACAGTATATTAATCGCCATAAATGTCCATTTGGGAAAGAAGTTAATGGAGATAGGTCAGGCCTAATACAGTCAAAAATTATGATGGGTCAGATCCACGAGAACGCTTCTTTATTAACAAGAAAAATTCTTGCTATTAACAATGATGACAATATTTCAGAGGCAGTAAGACAAGATCCATTATTGGTAACTTTTGTTAATGAGCTATCTGAGAAGTACACTAACCACATCAACACGCGATGATCCGCTCGCGAGTAAGAATGCTTGGAAACATTCTGGTTAAAATAAGAGAGTTCAATGAAGGTTGTTTTAAAAATGGTAGAATCCACCAAAAATGTAATTCAGTTGAAGTACATACTTTTGCTGATATCCTCGATCCACGAATATATGACAATCTTATAATAGCTGTTCAAAGCATTGTTGGGGCTGATGCTGAAAAAAATGATTGTAAATCACCATCAACTGCGACAACGGCTGGAACTTGGATTACAAAGGTTGCCAAATTATATGAAAAAGAATTAATTAAGCAGCTGCAGTTAAAAAATGTAGAATACTTCTTGAAGATCCATCTTGCAGAATTTCCTATTAAAATTAGCAGTCTGGCTCGAAGTGTACAAGTCAAGCAAAAGCGAAACAAACAAATCTTACTTCCAACCACACAGGATATTAATCGATTCCGCGACTTTGTTTTGAAACATTTGATATCCTCCTATGATTTTTTAGAAGACAACTTTAGTTTTCGAACTTGGAAACTCCTATCGCAAATGTCATTAATATTTATTTTATTGTTCAATCGCAAGCGCCCGGGTGAGATGGAGAGAGTTAGAATAGATGATTTTCAAAATGCTCAGAAATTTGCAGAAACAAGTCCTGAAGAATATGCTCGATTAACCGAAGAAGATAAGAAATTAGCTGATGCATACATCCGATTTGAATTTGGAGGTAAAAGAGGGCGTGAAGTTCCTTTAATCATGTCCGATGAAATGCAAAAATATGTGCGGCGAATACTTATGCATCGCGATGCTGCAAAAGTCCATCCCAACAATCCTTACATATTTGGCTTACCTGGTTTTGATGGCACTCGTTACAAATGCCTCGAGGCTTGTGCTTTGATGCGAAGATTCAGTAAACTGTGTAATGCTGAGTATCCGGAACGCCTGAGAGCAACAGAATTACGCAAGCATTTTGCAACAACCGTTGCTTCGTTGAAAATTGATGAATGTCAAATTTATAACATTTCAAACTTTATGGGTCATGCAGAAACTATTCATCGGACATATTATCGGCAATCTGTTGTCACCAGAGACCTCT
Organism: Cotesia chilonis; assembly: GCA_018835575.1. Taxonomy (NCBI): domain Eukaryota; kingdom Metazoa; phylum Arthropoda; class Insecta; order Hymenoptera; family Braconidae; genus Cotesia; species Cotesia chilonis. The sequence goes on along the minus strand of RJVT01000085.1, from coordinate 163,802 downwards.
GTGGTGTGTCCAAAATATTAGAGGTGGCATCGGGCGTTCCAAGCACCATACAGCAAGCTCCAATTAATCCTGAATCTATGTCAAATCAATCTGAAGGTATGTAAATAACATGTCATAACTTGGGTTAGGACTTTTGCCGCAACTTTTAAATAGCAAATCTTAATCGATAAAGTTAAATTCCCAATATTGCAGCAATAGAATTAGTTGCATACAAAATTTTACTGAAATAAAAATTATGGTAATGGATTACTTTTTTAATTCTATAATGATAAAAAAAATTATATTATTAACTCGAAATTTTTTGTTATTTAAATTTTTGAACTTGATGTTAAAAACTAATAGTTACGTGAATAACAATAAAAATTGACGTTTGAGAACCATTTTCTAACAATAGCGCCATATTTAAATGAATAAGATTGAATCTGTAAAACAAAACTGGCACAGATGGTACTTTCACATGTTGAACAATGCAAAAATTATGATTCCACACTGCTTAATTTCACAAAATTTTTGGTATAATTTTTGCACCGATTTATTTATACTACACTGAGTCCAAAAAATGTTTTACATAAGACTTTTCTTAACCCAATGATTAAAAATATTTATCCAAATTATATCACAACGATAATATTTGAATTTTTTTTTTATAATTTCTATTGATTTCAATTTCTCAGTGTACATTGATAGATATAAAATTAGCATAAAACATATTTTTCTAATTTTCATAAATAAATATTTTCAAACAGAACCTCAAGAATTTTGCTATATTTTCGATTAACTTGAAATTTTAGGCTCAAAATCATTATAATTCGAGACTAAAATTCTCAAATGAAACCCTTCTTTTTAATTTTCATCATTTCTTGTACGACATTTTTTATAGAAATAACTTTCGTGCTAGTGTAATAATATTTCTTTATATGCTACTACTAACATAATATTTTGATTTATAGCATCTTGCAGTAGCTCGATCAATTTTGCCCCAATAAATATTCTAATCGATGGAATGGATTCACTAGATAATGGAAGCAATGAAAATACTGAGTTAGTTTCATCTCTGAACTTCACTAAAGATAATGAATCTAGTGATCCGGATGACATGCAATTTAAGACTTCAAAAAAACGAGCTCCCGGGAGAAAACGTATATTGGAATCGGACTTATCAAGTGACGATGAGTTTAAAGTACAAAATACAGCTGCAAAGAAGGTACCAAAAGTTAGTGAACAAAATGAAAGAAATTTTGAAGGTAAGAAATTGAGTAAATCTTATTAGCAATAATCAATGATAAAATTAATAACATGATCAAACTACTTTTAACTCAAAATTCTTGTAAAATTTTACGACACAAATTCTTTAAAATATTAATGTTAAAATAAGACTGATATTTATATTCATTATTTACTTCTTCATTGCAGCTGTAGGTCTTAAACGCAATAATGTCAAAACAGCCTGGTCTGAAGAAGAGCGTAAATTAGTATTGGAAAAATTTTCTTCTTGTATTAAAGAGATGAAAGTTCCTCCGACAACAAGCATACAAGAGCTGATAAGACTACATCCAATAATACAAAGACGAACTCTGGCACAAATACGCAGTTTTTTACACAATCAATTCGCGCGTAAGCTTAGGGCATTAAAAAACAAAAACTAATTTCCAGTAAGCCTTCAGATAAGTCATAGCGCATGATGTTATTGATACAATTTTTCAGATTGAACATATCTTCCAGTAATCTAGGCAGTAAACCCTAGGAAGACTTCTATGATTATAATAAATGTGTGATTTTAATTTTTAAGTTAAAAGTATTCCTTAACAATTTATGACTATTTATGTCATTTATATTTGCAGTCAAAATATTATTAATTTGTTAGTGATGGTTATAGATTTATGATTTAGATTGAACATATTATTTCATAAAATTAAAGGAGTAAAATTACTTTTTTATAAATAAAAAATAGTATTTTACTCAAAAAATATTTTAAGTTAATAATCATATGTGAGCATCACAAGACTGATATTTTTACCTAAATTAGAAAATATGCGTCTTAATAATGCGGAGTATGCTGTGATTAAGTAAATACTAATATTGTATTTTGAAATTTCAATAAGCATTCAATAATATTAAAAGTTTAAGTACTAGTAAGTAGCTTTATATATGAGATTATTCCGTAAAAGAGACAGAAGAATGTTGTAGTGTCAACGAATATCCTTACGTAGTAATAAAAAAATTTTAAAAACGACGGTATTGAGTATAAATATTTTTATGTTCAATATTGATCATATTTTTCTATATATTATGAAATAAAATATTGAAAAACTTCTATGAGTTCTTATAATTACGAAGAAGTATAATAAAAAGCAAGAAGAGCAAAATTAATATTTCGATTGATGTCGAAGAAACTAAGTTTCAAAAATTTACGATTTACTGTTTTCCAGTCATATTATTATATTCGTTGAAAGATAAAATCACATATTCTAATGGTTAACTACTTTTAATTACATTATGATCTATTACTTTACAAAAAATGAAAGATAACTCTGCAAATATTGCAGAAGTATGAAATATTACTCTATATGTTGAAAAAAATAATCCTTAAGATTAATATGTCTAATATTGATACGTTTCTATATTCAAATAAAATATCATTCATACAAAAGTGTTATTATTGCATTTTAATTCAAAATTTGATTATATTTCCGGAAATAGTTAATATATATTTACACGTTTATGGATAATAATGATATAAATAATAATGATAATTTATAATATTAAAATATTAAGAATAGTTTGCTATCAGCGCAGTTAAATAATAAAAAAACATTTTTTCTGTTGAATTATCGGTCGTTGAAAGGGTTTTGACTTGAATTTGTGCCTTTTATTTGCTTGTTATTATTCCCAATAATAATTAACAAAGTTTCATTATCATCATCATTATTATTACTATTATAAGTTGCAAGAGTATTTCTTATCAGACTCGAATTTCCTTTAGGGAATATTTGTTTTTTGATAAGTTTCCATGTAACTTAGTGTCTTTTAACAATTTTTATATATTTTGGTAATGGTTAATTTTTGAATAGTTTGATAGCTATGTAAATTTGCGTCGTCATATAGGTTGCTTAAATTATTAAGATTGGATTCTGAAAAACAAAACTCGTTTGTTGTTCATTCCAAAATTACCAAAACTACATAAATTGTGATTGAAAATATTAAAAAATCATTAAGCTAAATTTTACTTCTAAGTTTGCATATCTTATTGAAATTTTCAATTACAATGTAAGTAGCTGTAGAATTTTCAAGATTAATAAGAAAATGTATTTTCGGTTCTAAGATTAAATCGAAATTTTTGAACGTAAACCAAGACAATAACACTGCTTAAGTAGAATTCTTTAGTTCAAAAAATAGACTATTTAATCAAGTTGACATTTTTCTTAATAAATGTATTAAACTACATGTATAAAATGATATTTAAAAAAACAATTATAATCGATTTTATTAATAAAATTAAATTTTAATCTACCGCATAATTATAGTCCATCCATAATTGATTCTTCACTATGAAAATAATTTTATCAAATAAATATTTTAGAAATAAAATTTCTTTCATACTCTTATAAATATACATAATCATTTCTGTTAGATAAAAAAAAAATCTGGTGAAAAAAATCTCCCTCAATTTATTTGGCAAATATAATGCCCATATAAGAAATTGTATTCCAAGTATTTTTGTTTTGCATCAATATTGGGAAAAGGACTTTCCGATTATGAATAGTTCCCTGTTCAGCTCCGTTTAACTATAATTAATCGAAAACTACAAACGACTGGTCATTTATAAATTCATATTTAAATACGAATATAGTTTAGCACTGAGCTACGTACAGGTGCATCGATTAGTACTAAAATACACTGATTTATGTGATACAAGTGCCAAAATCATTTCTGTCAAAAATCCCGTAATGTAGTGAAGACCTAAAATGGAGTTATAGTGTAGCATTAAAAAGAAAATAAAAAATTTATATTGCCTAAATATTTATTATTGACAACTTCATGCTTATATCTACACAATTTCCTAATTCAGATTTTGTAGTAATTATGAAAGTATGGAAAATTCCGTTTAATCGTTTTCTTAAAAATATTGTAATGTAATTTTTGTTTATTTATTGATTCCTCCCTTGTAAAAACAAAGTCATCTTTAAAGTACCTTAAAATTGTCGTTTGTTAAGGATCTCAAACGTGACACAAACGAAGACTTTTTTAAAACTCTTTCAGTACGCCAAAAAAAAAAAATTCCGAGAGCAGATTTTTGAAATTAGTCTCTCGGATTTGTTATGAAAATTAATTTTTTAGATGACATTACGAGTTTCTCCCCGCTCAACATTCTTGAGAACGCTCTACTTAAATGGAATTTAAAATTGTTAAAAAATTATTGTCAGACAATTATAAAGCTTTTTTAAGACGCTCTGTTTCAATGATCCGGGGATCTGTCGCTGTTAGCTCATCTTAAAAAAGTCTAAATTTTGTATTATTTTATTAATTTAAAATTTTTTAATTCATTTTTTTAATTTTTTATATTTTCAGAATGTAAAATGTGCAACGTGACATTTTCATGACTCGAATAACCTAGGCCAGATTCTGATATATAAATGTATATACAAATGTATATATTAAATGTACAAGGCACAGAAATGTAAAACTTTTATAACTAATTAAAAAAATGATTTTATATCAAAAAAAATTTTATATATAGCAAAAGGGAGCTCTTAAACTTGTTTTAAGATAAAAAAAAATGAGTCACAGAAATGTAGAGATCACAAACATGTGTGTGTGTGTGTGTGTGTGTGTGTGTGTGTGTGTGTGTGTGTGTATCTATGTATGTAACCCTTCTATAACTTTGGAACGGCCTGACCGATTGGAATGAACTGAACAGGGTTCTAACGAGTTTCTCCAAACTTAGATTTGCTGAGAATTTAAACCGATTCGGATCAGTAGATTTTAAGAAATCTCAATTTACAATTTGAAAAACTTCAATAAACAATTTGAAAAACTGTTTTTAAGGAATACTTTTTTCAGTCAAAATAAGTTGATTCATTCGTGAGTTATCGTCGTTAAAAAAATTCGAAAAAAGAGTTTTTTTGGAATTACACCAGATTTTCAAGTTCGATCAATTTTAACTTAGATTCATTATAAAGCTTAGAAAACTGCATCGAATACCGCCAACCAAGTAGAAATCGGTTCGTTCATTCAAAAGTTATTGCGGTTTGAAAATTGAAAAAAATTGTGTTTTATAGAAAATCAATCAGAGTTTTAAGCTCGAAGAGCTCAAAAGTATAGAGGCGCAATTTGTTTGAGCTCGAGGAGCTCAAAACAACACGTGAAATGTATTTTAAAGCTCAAAGAGCTGAAATACGTCATAAGTGCAATTTTAAGCGCCCGAGTATAGAATTAACGGAAGTTGCTAGGATAGCCTTCAGGGTCAACCGTTTTCCTAATCCTTTTTTGTATTTTTCATTGAGTAATTCATTATTCAAAATAATCATCACCTTAGTCAGTAACTTATAATTATTATTTTTGTATAAAATGTAAGGCTTACCCGTGCGAAATCACACGTGCGCTGTTCTTTTTGGTTAAACGGGCAGAATATATCACAAATTAAAACATTTGCGCTCCAAATTGAGCAATTAATTGTTCAGACTTATCATTCCCCTCTCGGCGGATAATAATTATTGCTTTTTTGTAGAATTTAAGGCTCACCCGTGCGAAATCACACTGGCACTGTTCTTTTTGGTTAAACGGGCAGAAAAACACCCAATTTACAATTTTCGAGCTTCTAATCGAGCAATTTATTGTTCAAACTAATTATTTCCCTCCCAGCGGATAATAATTATTATTTTTTTGTAGAATGTAAAGCTCACCCATGCAAAATCACACTGGCGCTGTTCTTTTTGGTTAAACGGGCAGAAAAACCCCCAATTTACAATTTTCGAGCTCCAAAATAAGTAATTAATTATTTATACCAATTATCCTCCCTCGTAGCGGATTATACTAATTATTTTTCTGTAGAATATAAGGCTCACCCCTGCGAAATCAAACGGGCGCTCTTCTTTTTGGTTAAACGGGCAGAATATATCACAAATTAAAACTTTTGCGATCCAAATCGAGCAATTAATTGTTCAGACTTATTATTCCCCTCTCCGCGGCTTATAATTATTATTTTTTTGTAGAATATACGGCTCACCCGTGCGAAATCACACGGGTGCTGTGCTTTTTGGTTAAACGGGCAGAATATATCACAAATTAAAACTTTTGCGATCCAAATCGAGCAATTAATTATTCAGACTTATTATTCCCCTCTCCGCGGCTTATAATTATTTTTTTTTTTGTAGAATATAAGGCTCACCCGTGCGAAATCACACGGGCGCTGTTTTTTATGATTAAACGGACAATAAAACCCCCAATTTACAATTTTCGAGCTCCAAAAGAAGTAATTAATTATTTATACCAATTATCCTCCCTCGTAGCGGGTTATACTAATTATTTTTTTGTGCAATTTAAGGCTCACCCGTGCGAAATCACACGGGTGCTGTGCTTTTTGGTTAAACGGGCAGAATATATCACAAATTAAAACTTTTGCGCTCCAAATCGAGCAATTAATTGTTCAGACTTATTATTCCTCTTTCGGCGGCTAATAATTATTGCTTTTTTGTACAATTGAAGGCTCACCCGTGTGAAATCACACGGGCGCTGTTCTTTTTGGTTAAACGGACAAAAGAAAACACATTTTACAATTTTCGAGCTTCTAATGGAGCATTTAATTATTCAGACGAATCATCTTCTGTATCAGCGGATTATAATTATTATTTTTTTGTAGAATATAAGGCTTACCCGTGCAAAATCGTACGGGCGCGTATATTTCTCTATGCATACTTCGCCTCCTTTAAATTGTTACTAGAAGAATTCCCGCTCCCCTTTTTATTCCTCACTTATTTTTACGTCTCGTTTTTTTGTCGATTTACTGTCTCTGATTCATTCTCTTATCGCCATCTATCGTCTTTTCGCGTAACCTCAATCACTAATTGTTCCTGATGGTAAACAGTTCTTCGGGATTTTGGTCTTCGGGAAAAAAAGCCTCACCCCAAAATCCTCAAAAGTTGCTTACCATCCGTGACAGTGATTGATTAAGTTGCGCGAAAAAACGATAGATGGCGGAAAGAGTAATAAAACGGAGCCGTAATTCCACGAAGCCTAGATAGAAGAAGAACGATCGGTATAGGCCCGAAGCCTAGATAGGATCTATCTAGGCTTCGTGCGTAATTCAAATAAATACAAAGCGTAAAAATAGATAAGGAACAAAATACGAAGCAAGATACTACCCGTAAGAATTATAGAAAAGACTATGCAAAGCAATGAGAAAATTACGCGCCCGGTTGATTCGCACGGGTGAGTTTGAAATCGTTAGAGATAATAATAATAATAATAATCATTAGCTGACTGAGGCGGTTGTTATTAAAAATAATTAATTATGAATGGAAAATTGAGAAAAAAAATTATTTCATTGATAAATAGACGTAACTATCAACAAACTGCCCGCCCGTTTAATTTCGCACGGGTGAACTTGAGATTGTTAGGAATAAAAATAATAATAATCAGTTAGCTGAGATGATTAATATTGGAAATTGTTATTTAAATAATAAAAATTGTAAAAAAAAATAATTATGTGAATAATTAGACCTAATACCCAACAAACTGCCCGCCCGGTTAATTTCACACGGGTGGACTTGTCATTCGTAGCGATAATAATAGCAATAATCGGTTGGTTCAGGGCATTATTATTAAAAATGTTATATTTTATAATAAAAAGTATAAAAAAAATAATTATGTGAATAATTAGACCTAATACCCAACAAACTGCCCGCCTGTTTAATTTCGCACGGGTGGACTTGAAATTGTCAGGAATAAAAATAATAAATCAGTTGGCTGAAATGATTATTATCAAAAATTACTATTTATATAATAAAATTTACAATAAAAAAAAAAAAATTTTTGTCAATAATTAGACCTTATACCTAACAAATTGCCCGCCCGTTTAATTTCGCACGGGTGGACTTTTCATTCGTAGCGATAATAGTAGACAATGATCGGTTGGTTCAAGGCATTATTATTAAAAATGTTTTATTTTATAAGAAAAAGTATAAAAAAAAATTAGTAATACGGTTCACCCTAAAGGCAATCCCTGCAACTTCCCGCTAATTCCATACCTGAGCGCTTAAAATTGTACTTATAACATTTTTGAGCTTTTTGAGCTCAAAATATAATTTATGTGATATTTTGAGCTCACTGAGTTCGAAGAGATGATATTTTGATGCATTTGAACTCACCCAGCTCAAAAGTCTGATAGAAGTTTCATAGAACTCTATTTTTGGAATTTTCAAATCGCAATAACTTTTGAATATATCAAGCGATTTTTACGTGGTTGGCGGCATTCGACGCAGTTTTATCATCCTCATAAGTGATTTTCAGGTTTTAATTGATCAAATCGAAAATTTCAGAGTAATCCCGAAAAAACACTTTTTTCGGTTTTCTTTCGTTCACGATAACTCACGAACGAATCAACCGATTTTGATCGGACTGGCGGCGTTTGACGCAGTTTTTTGATGTTAAGAGCTGATTAGTTTTTGAAATTGATCGGTAAAGCTGTTTAAAAGGTATTCCAAGAAAACCACTTTTCGAAAAATTTTTTTTTGTAATTTTTTTGCGATTTCTCAAAATCTACTCGTCTGAATCGGTTCAAATTTTCAGGAAATCTAAGTTTGGTCAAGCCCTTTTGAATGGCGCCAACCGCGATCAAATCAGTCAAACCGTTCAAAAGTTATAAAAGGGTTACACACACACACACACACACACACACACATCGTGGGAATAGTCAGGGAAGCTTCCTAGGACCTCAAAACGTCAAGATCTGATGAGAACTCGATTTTCGAAAAACGGGGTGAAACCAATAACTTCCCGATTTTTGAAAATTTTCAATTTTCATAGCGGGAAGTTAAAAATAATTATGCAATATGAGTAGTTTGGGAGGATTTTCAAAGAAATTGAATGCTTTCATAGTAAATAATTTTATGAGATTTAATTAATTACTCCACATAACGTTTGCATCAGTTTTTAAAAGATTTATTTCTCCGAGTAGTTTTTAAGGAATTTCGAATAAATGGAATATTCTTCTGGCAAATAATTTTATGAGATTTAATAAGTTTATTCACATAACATTTGCATTAGTTTTAAGAAGATTAATTTTTTACGAATAGCTTTGGAAGAATTTCAAACAATATTGTGAGAAATATCTGATATATTCTCATAAAAATGTAAGCTATCATAAAATGTTCTGCATTCGTCCACTAAAAATCTTATAACAACTCTCAAGATAATTTTCTTATACGGAAAGTGTGTCAAAGAAATGTTGTTTCTAAAATTCTCATAAAAATTATCAGAATTTTAAGAGGTTGATGATTAGATTCTGAGATTTATAAGCATTTGTGAGAAATAAAAATATGACAGTTCTTTCAGAAATTGAGATTCGATGGGAAAATTCTAGCCCTGGCGGATCCGAATTACGGTATAATTACGGTATAATTACGGTGGAGAGTACGGTAGAATACGGTAAAATTACGGTAAATTTGCGGTAGAATACGGTAAAGCTACGGTAGAGTACGGTAAAGCTACGGTAGAGTACGGTAAAGCTACGGTAGAGTACGGTAAAGCTACGGTAATCCTGTCGGTTTCAACTTACGGTAGATCTACGGTAGAGAGCATAGTAGAATACGGTAAGACTACGATAGGATGTCGTGAAAATACAGTTACATGCCCTAGTTCAATGTACAGTACAATCATTGAACTATGATAGAGTTACAGGAGTCGAAGCGGTCGCTGCCCGAACAAATATTGCTGATACAGCTTAATTCTGATGAAATACGGTAAAGAACTATACTATAATAATATGATGGAGTAAAGTGAAAAATTAATTACTCTCAAATCACAAAGAAACATCAGTGAAAAAACGGAAAAGCTGCATAGAACAACAATGAATTTACTGCTAATTAATTTATGGGAAATTATGTAACACACACAAATTATTTCATGAAACCTTTTTTATTATAATTTTTAATTATTAGAAAAATAAAAACACAACAATAGATGTAATCCAATTACACCGTAACAGTATAACACCATCCACTGCACTTTAGCAAATATATTTTTTTTAGTTATTGTCTTTTAGCTTTCTTATAGAATTCTTTCTTCTCTTCTTCAAATTTCAATTCTCTTTTTTTTAGTTCGTTAGCTTTCCTAAGTAACTCTTCATACTTTTTTTTCATAGTTATCTCAATATTATTTTCTTTATTTTGTTGCTGTTTCCTTTCAGCAATTGTTTTCTTTTTGTCAAGCAATTTATTAATCTCCAAATCAATTGCTTCTAACTCATCATCGCTTCCTTGAGTATTTAGTTTTTCATTATTTGCCAGAGGTTTAATTGTTTGACGCATTAACTTAAATTGTGTGCTGCAACTTTGACGAATAAATTCGTTGAAATCGGTGCCTATTACTTTTTTTCCTAATTTTACAGGATAGGTCTCATTCATTTTGAGAAAAATAGCTGGAAAGAAATTATAAAATTAAATATTATTCAAGATACATGCATTTAGTAACCATAAATAAGTTTCATTTTTCGAAAAAATTAAAATCATTTCTAAAATTTACATTACGTAATTAAAAATAAAGATAATATATATTTAAAAAAATTACCCTTAATGTTATTTATCTCTGTTTCTGATACCGTTTGTAAATGTGGGCGATCTGACCGAGCTTTCAGACAGAGTTTTGCTGCTTCGCCTTAGTCCAGTAGCCGTTGATTATCGTGTTTAACCGGCTTTTAGCTGAATTTTCGCTTTTGGCTTTGTTGTAAAACTTTTCATCAATAAAAACACCTCTTATTACCTCGACCTACAAATAAGATTCAGTCAGTCAAATTTAAATTAACTTCGATATTCACACTTACAATATAGGTGAGTTTTTCTATATCAAATTGACCAATTTTGAACATGACCTTTTTTGATTTGGCTCAAAATTCATTATTATCGGATACTTAAAAATTTTTTTTTATTTTTTACTTTGTACAAAATAATTACAAATTTAAAAAAACGCGTTTTTTCTCTTCAATTAGCTATAACTTCTTAGAAAATTCACTTTTCAAAAAAAATAAAAAAAATGTTCGGTGACATTTAAAGAAACTGGATAATTAATTGCTCGATTTGACATAGATTAAGCCTGGATATTTCATCGACTTACTTTATTGTTTTTGATTACTATTGTGACATCTTCTATATTATTTCCTTTACCAATGATGGTATCGTCTTTTTTGGTAAGCCCACGTTTCTCCGTTAATTGTGATGATGCCTTCGTTTTAACATGCTTCTGGCTATCGCTATGACCTTGATCTATTTCTTTGGCTTGTGAAAAAGGTGTAGTTTCGGGACGTTCGATAATTTCCACATCTATATCATCATCATCAGAACCATAATACAACGGGGGTGAATTTTCCAAGTCATAACGTTCGCGATTATTGGGGGTTCACCATCTTCGTTATGAGATTCATCATTTTTCTAAGAAATGAAGTTATAAATTTTTTTACAGTTTAGCTTTTTAAATGTATCTATGAAAAGGTCACCATTAAATGATCATAATATCTCACCTGATTTTTTGATAGTTCTTTCCTATGTCGCTGAAAAGTAGAAGTAATATTAAAATTCATTATTTTTCTGACATCGTATAGAATTGAGTGGCACTCAAAGAGTCCATAATATAAGCATACAACCTATAGATTATTAATTAAATAAACCATTTCAAGCTATCAAGAAAATTTAGTTGCAATAGATGTTTAATCAGGGAATGTTCGGAATAAAAGTAGATTATACCAAGTTAATCATCCAACTTATTTAACGAACAGTTTAAAAGAATCAGTAAAAAGATATTGAACTTTATAAATATTTACATTTGAGATCCACTATTAAAATTAGGTTCTCGGTTAGCTCAATTTGTATAATTATAGTATAGACTTAAATACGGTTCATAAACGTTAATAGGGATAGACAACAGAAGTACTTTTAAACCAACAAAATAGTTACGATGAATTATAAATTATATCCAAGCATGCTCAGCTATAAAAATAATTTCGCATAACTTAATGCAAAGTAAATGCTAATCAGACGATAACTATACATCCGTAAATAGTTAAGTAAACTTTCAACCGAATTATCATTCATTAATTTAAAATGCAAGTTAGATGCAAACTTAACTTAAAAAGCAAAGATAGTTCGTTAATAAGTTTTTGATAGTAGTGATTAAAATGTGATTGCTAAAAGCAATCTATATTCACTCACTTTTTATGGGCTTGGCCATTTTCTTTTATATACAGCTATTAAAAACTGTTCATATAAAATCCAAACCTAAATACAGAAACCTACTAAGTCATAGTAATAATGCAAGAAAATATATTAATTGCATTATTACTAAAATTATTTATATGATTGCTTATTATTGTCATTTCAACAGAGTACTGTAATTTTAATCTATTTAAATATCACATTTTTGTTTTATTACCTTCTCTTCTATGTTATACAGCTCATCGCCAGAACGCGTAACTTCTTTCTTGGAAGTAGATAATCTTTTCTAAAAAGTAAAATGAGAAATTTGGTTTACAAATGTTGAAGAATTGTACATAGTTACTAGGACCGTTCTTCATTTTTAATTATTTTTTTCTAGAGTCTCAAAAGCCTCATTTATGTATTAAAAAAATTTTTCCTGCCTGAAAACATTTACTATTGTAAGGCAGGTCTGTCTAAAAGAAGAATCTCTCTGTTTCTGCTTTAATGTAATGAGAGTGAATTTTTTCCTCATCAACTGATGATTCATAATTAATTGAAAGTAATTTTAGTACAAAATTAAAATTTCTGCTGAAGTTGTGTGATAGAAAATATTAATAATATTATAACATTGAAAGTTCAAAAGTTATAACTCCCTTAAGCTTATAAACAAAATAGGGGACACTTTTTAGGAGCAAATATGAAAATGAAGTTAAGAATTTCGTGAAACTTGTGTCATGAACAAAGCATTCTTATTTTTTTTTATACTGAATACAAGTTATTGAGAGTGTGAAATGAATAAAATTGTTTACGATAAATACCCTAGTGCTAATATCAATTAAAACATAAAAATCAATATAATAGAATTTACCTTAAGATCATTGGTTTCTCGGGCCTCTTTCTCTATGCTATGTTTATTTTTATGAGTAGCTTTAACATCCGGAGTGATTGACAACTTTTTTCTTGTTATTGCTCGTTGACTGCTTCTTGAACGGTCTAATAATGCTTTACGAATATCTAAAAAAATGAATAATTATTACAAATTACGATTACAAATTAATACGAAAAATGTAAGTATTATATATTTTTCTGTATTCTATAATAGCCAATTAAAAAAAAAATAATATTACCATCATTTCCTAGAATTGTCACATGAATGGGTTTTCCATTTTGAAAAATGATCATAACATCTTCATCATTATAACTTCCAATAACCGTTATAGGGTTGTAAATCTTATGACCATTTTCAGTGTCTTCAATAAATATTTAACTTCTTTCTACAACCTCTTCCCGTGTTGAACTTTCACGTCTGATGAGAAAATATTTCTTTATTTTCATTGTGACACTAAAAAAATATACAATGCTCAACGGGTATATCGACGGTATGTTAGTAAAACCAGAAATCTCCAATGTATTTGAAATGAGAGGTATGAAGTTCTATCTAAGTACCTACAACATATTAGCTTGTTAAAAAATATAAATATAGTAAAATAAGAATCATACACTATTAAAAGTTACCAAGTATATATATATTAGTTCCGTGTTTGTTTCAAAATGTAAGTTCCACGTTAAATATACTTTACTTTTGAGTATAAAAAAATATAATTATTGACAACATTAAAATGACTTAGTTTGAGAAATTCATTACTTATCAATATTGTCCCATTGTATTATCGAAAAAAAAAATTGATTTTAAAATTGTTAAATTATAAGTGATTTCATACACATTAATTCAAGTCATTGGAATAAAACTTGCATGCTTATGTAAACAATACCGCATGGCACAACTGCGGAAAACATCACTTAACCTAGCTTTTATTTGGTACACCGTCAACTATCTTGGTTTTATTCGAACAACTTAGTTTACAGCTCATTTATAAATATAAGCTACTTACCCGTTTGTCCAAAATTTGAAATCAAAGAATAATAATAATTTAATTATTAGTCCAATAGATAAAATAAATGAAAGATCACATATATTTTTTTATAAAAATCGTGACAATGGCTTCTGATAAACGCGGTTAAATTGCTAACAAAGCGAGCTTGGAATGAAAACATATATATATGTCGGTGGTAACGCATGCCCATTTCCAACCGTTCCACCATTTTTGTTACAAAAAGGCGCCAAATTTGAGGCAATATTTTGGCAAAATGTAATATGATGAAATTCAAAAATTTTTTTTTAATAAAAAAATTCCACATGTAAGATTAAAAAATAAAATGAAGATACAATTTTTCTTTTATGATAATTTATTTATAAAAATTTACAGATGTCTGCTAATATTATTTTAATGTAAATTAAAGTTTAATTTTTTTATTAAAATGAGGATGAAGTAACATTTTTAAACACTTTTGTGTTAAGTCAACACTTTAAAATTATAAAAGTTTTGAGTTTTACAAGCTTTCACGAGGTCGTATTTGGGGATTTATTGAGAAAAAAAATTAAGGTTTTGATATGTTTGTTCAATTGCGTATTGCAAATATTAGCATCGACCTAATTTGGACTACACATTTTTATAATTACTCCAATTGACACTTACTCATTAATAATAAAAAAAAAATTTGTAATATAAACTAATCAGTCTCCCAACAATTGGCCAATTTTAAAACAAAAGTCCCACATACAGTCGTAATTTTAACCGCTGGCATAAATTCATGAGTCAACTTTATGAAAATACCTCTCTTTCTATCTTCGACTTGCTTAATATATTGAATCCCGAATGCATTATTTGTTATTTTGAAATTATTTAAAATAACTCCGTGTACATTCTGGTTATCGCATTCAAAACTAACAATCTTATTTATTTCACCATAAACATTATTCTTGCAATAAACTATTGAATTACAGTATCTCATATCTTTGGTTGATTTACAGCTGTAACTTACGCCAGCAATTTTAATTTTTCATAACAAAATATATCCACAGATTCGGTAGAATCTGGCGCCAAGTTCCGTTCAAAAATTCCGTTGTAAACGGAGCGCCAGACTACCGACTGTTTTACTGTAAGCAGAATGGTATTTCGAGGTTGCAAAATTTTATTTAATTATATGGTACTCCTTTTTCCAAAATGATATATCATAAAAGTAAGTCATACTCTATTTTACTGATAATAATTAATTATAATCAATTATAACATTTAATTCACTTAAAATTATTAAATTTTATCAGCACATACTATAGCGCGCTCACGAATTTCGATCCTGACTTTTTTTTATATAAAAAGTGACATGCCACAGACTAGATAAAATAAAAATGTGTAGTAATCCTCCTATAGATACGCAACTACAGTTAAAAAAGTTAATTCACAGCTTGCATCTACAGCCACCAGAGTGCACTGGAATTATTTCTACATAAACTGTAGATTCAACGGGATAGCTCACTGAAGTTAGAACCCCAAATTTTTTTTTTTAATTTTTGATTTTTTTTTCTATCACGTTTTCAGCTTTTCGTTTGTTCTTTATTATTCACTATCAACATTTGTTCGTTCTCCATTTATTTATTTTAAAAAGAATTTATTAATAATGTACCTTTAAGTTAGCCCCCCTGTCGCATTTTTTAATATTTTGGTAGCAATTTGAGTCATCATATCTCTATTCTTGATTGTTCATGTATATTTAAGATTTGTTCCTACTTCACATTGTTTATTTGTTGTTTAATTAACATTTTTAATTAGCTGTATGTATGCATTCTAAATATTTGCACTGCGCATGCGTCAACTTTACGGATATAGACTTTTAGCGCGGTCTTTTGAAAATTATAGTGACAAGCACATCTCATGTGTAAAAAATTAAAAAATTAACAAGTGTTATTTTTTAGGAATTACTTTTAATTAATTCAAATAATTAAAAAAAAATTGTTAGACGTCAGCCAATATCAATGTCATTAAGTGAATAAATAAATAACTAATAAATATTCATTTCATTTTAAATTTCTTAAAAATATCGAGGGAATTGTTAATCAATGCATGTATATATTTTTTTTATATTCATCAATTCTATTTTCATGAATACTACGAACTATTAAAAAAAAAAAAAAAAGAAATTCATAACAAATAACAAAAAATTTCAATACTTTATTAAAATAAAACTTATTATAAAATTATTAAAAACTACACGTTGCCCTTTTGTCCTGTAACCTCTATAATTGAAATTACAAGAAAAATACACTTACTCTAATCACTGTGCTGGTCAATATAATTTTCAAAAGTCCGCGCTGAAAGTCTAAACGTAAAGTTGACGCATGCGCAGTGCAAATATTTGGAATACAAATATTCAGCGAATTAAAAATGTTTATTAAACAAGAAATAAACAATTTGAAGTTGGAACATAGGTTTTTTATACATGAACAATCATAAACAGAGGTTATTCCCATTGGATAGTGTACCATTCTATGATTTTGTCGTCGTTGCCGATAGGTGCATTGTTGTCCAATCAAGTGGATTTCAAATAATTGTAATCTTTAGGTGAAAAGTCTTACAATTATGCGCATGGTGTATTGTGTCATTTACTTATAACAATGTCATAATAACAATAACACTAATAATAAAAATTATTAGACTGAAATTAATTATATCGGTAATACCAAATTGATGTTAAAAATATCATTATCATTATTATTACTGAATAAATTATTGTTATTATTAAATTAATGTGTATTAGAGTATTAAATCTGAATCAACAACTTTTTTAATTCAAAAAAATGTTAAAATTTTTATTGTATATAAATAAAAATGTAAAATCCCTATTAATAAGATAGTTAATCGCTTTTAACCGCGGAGTTTACGCGGATCAGTCACGTTAAGTTTTTTAATGCTACTAGCTACTATAAGAGAAACAGAATTTCAATTTTTTTATTAGGATTTGATTATCAAAATTAACGAATAAACAACCTATCATATTAGAATAGCTTTGCCTGCATTAATTTATTCATTTATGAATTTTCAATTTTGCGCGGGAAAAATTTAATTTTGAAATTAAGAATGTTAAAATACTTTATAAATACAAAATTTCTAGAACAAACTATCAAACAACTTCATATGTAGATGGTTTTCAAACCTATTCTTTCTATTGAATTTCATTTATTAACTAGACTAAATACACAACAGGCTAAAGATTGTTTGAGTTTTACTTTCTTCCTTCAGGCCAGTAGTTCAAGATTTAGGCAATTCTCATTGGATAGTGTACACATTCTACGACTTTGTAGTCGTTGCCTGTAGGTGGCATTGTTATTCAATCGAGCGGATTTCAAATAATTGTAATTTTTAGGCCATAGGTATTACAATTATGCGTATGATGCATTGTCCCCTTTATTAACAATAATGTCATTGTAACAATAACAATGATAATCATTATAAAAATGAAATTTATTATATCGGTAATGATAAATTGATGGTAAAAGTATCATTATAATTGTTTATCATTACCAAAATAATTATTGTTATTGTTAAATTAATGTGTAGTAGAGCATTAAATCAAGATTAACAACTTTTTTAATTCAAAAAAATGTTAAACTTTAACTATATATACATAAAAAATTTAAAACCCCATTGATAAGCTAGTTAATTGATTGAAACCGAAGAGTTTACACGGGTCAGTCACGTTAAGTTTTTTAACGCTACTAGCTACTATGAGAGAAACAGAATTTTAATTTTTTTGTTAGGATTTGATTTTCAAAATTAACGAACAAATAACCTTTTATATGATAATAGCTTTACCTGCATTAATTAATTTATTTACATATTTCTAATTTTGCGCGGGAAAAGTTCAATTTTAAAATTAAGAATGTATTAAGAGGCGAGCAAAAAATTACACTTAACAAAAAGATATGAAATCCGAACAAAAACAGTTTCACTGTTAAAAATTGCGCCAAGTCCACGTTCATAAAACTCATCTTAATAACATCTGCACTTTGCAAAAAAAATAAGACTCGTTACAATAATTTTCATTCTATACAAAAAAAAGTTAAATACAAAAAAATACCAAGAAACCGTCATAATGTTGAAAAAATTGAAAAAAATTTGTTGAAAATTTAAAAATTAAGAAAAAATTTTTTTATCGTACTTGGCGCGCGTCATTGAGTACCCCAAATTTTTTCAGGATACATGAACATCCTTTTAATGTTTCAACATTTATAAGTAAGTCAACCTATAAAATGGATAAATGTAATTAATGAAATATTATTTTATGATACGTTTAACAAAAGTTAGGTAAAATCAACATGGCATACGTATTTTATTTGAAATTTTTAAATTCTCCGCACATCGTTTATGATTTCAATAAAACGCCCTCTCCTGTTCGGTTATGCAATTTGCTTACAAGTGAATACGCCTGCATACGTTGACTCTGTAGTGGAATCACTGCGAAAATTGAGTTGACTAAAAAATAAAACATATGGCCGACTAAATTGAGAAAATGCGGTGTGATTGCCAATCAAAATGTGTTAATTACAATTAAACGAAGCACGATCAAGTTTCTTCATGAAAGCTTAATGACGGAACTGAAAAAAATTGAATTAAAAAATTTTGTGTTATTTCAGATATCTTCACCAGACTACCATATTGACAGTTATTTTCACTAAAAATCTGAAAAAAATTTTCGAAACGGATTTTTTCACTGAAACTGATATTAATCCAGTAAGCAGTGTTTTTAATTCGTTGAGTATACTTCACTGATGTGAATCTATAAACATAACAATGTATGAAATCATATATTATATAATTAGAGCTGATAAGATATAATATATATATATATATATATATATATATATATATATATATATATATATATATATATATATACATATTCAAGCGAAATCGTTTTTTCTCGGGTTGAAATTCGTTCGAAAAAATTTGGGGTACTCAATGACGCGCGCCAAGTACGATAAAAAAATTTTTTCTTAATTTTTAAATTTTCAACAAATTTTTTTCAATTTTTTCAACATTATGACGGTTTCTTGGTATTTTTTTGTATTTAACTTTTTTTTGTATAAAATGAAAATTATTGTAACGAGTCTTATTTTTTTTGCAAAGTGCAGATGTTATTAAGATGAGTTTTATGAACGTGGACTTGGCGCAATTTTTAACAGTGAAACTGTTTTTGTTCGGATTATTTATTACTTCATACCCAGCGTTAATTAATGATGTTTTTTCTGAATTTGTCATTATCAAATCTTTCAGTCCACCTAGTTCTATTTCTTGCCTGGTGCAACAATCTGAAGTATGAATACATTTTAAAATATTCAGGATAAATTTACGTGTTTCAGCCGATACACCATTTTTATACAGTTCACTTTCGACAAATTTAGACATCAAAATCTCGTAACGATTTGGTCTGGTTTTCCATGGGGCTGGTTACCTTATCTAAAATTTTTTTGTTCCACGACTCATAAACAAAAGCATTGTGACACCACATTGGTCCCCAATTTTTAACAGTGTCTACTAAATGAGTGAGGAGGTGAATGTTGGAACTCATACTCTCAATTCCAAAATATTTTTCGAATAGTTTCACGTATTTTTTCACAAGACTTCGGTAGCAGTTAAAGCATCAGCAGTAATAGAATCATTATTTAGAATGTGACTCACTTGCGATAGCATTGCAAGATGTTTAATGTATTGAGGTTTCAATATTCCTTCTAAGCATGCTGGCGCATAATCAAGCCAATTCCTCTACTCTGAAGCTTTCCAGACCAAATACTTAGAGACTGATCTAGGTGTACGAGAACGTCGAGTTGGTGGTCGTATTGATAAAAGTCGTTTATCGATTTGAGCCATTTTCTTTCTGGATTCAGTATAAAACGGTTTTTTCGATACCGTGAGAAATATTGTCGTGTGTTGTTTTACAGCACCTAGAAATAGTGCATGCATCGAGTCAACGATAACTCCTTTCCCTAAGTTGAATTCGGGTAAAGCCACGAGCGATGAAATTCCTTTCACCCCTTTAATAATTGATCTTGTTTTGTAAGCTTTTTTCATGTCTCTTTTGAGTTCCTCGTGTGTTCTTAGTGGCCCAAAACTATCACTGACAGGATAGACATGTTTTGATGACATATGTATCCCTTTGGCGTAGCAATAAGAACATCCAAAATAACCATTATATTGCATTGTCCGCAATACTTTATTACGTGCAGGTGAATCGAAACAACAAGTAGTCACTATGAATTTAGATATTTTAGTGCTACTATCCAACATTTCCCATTTGATGCCGTCTTTGTAAAGTTTTTTGAGATCTGTTATTATTGGATACAGAAAGTGGTTCATTACGGGTTGATCAATATCGACGTATATTCCCGCTAGAATCATGTATCTTTTCCGTAAGTGAGGTGACAGTTCATTCACTTGCAAATAAACTGGCCAAGCACTGGCTTTTGACGATTTAGAAACTTGACAGCCATCGGTGTTTAGTGAAAATGAAAAGTTATTAGGATTGCTTAAAATTTGCCAGGTGAACTCAGTTGCTGATATGATTCGCCGTCGTATATATCTTCAAGTGCATGTATATTTTTTTTGATCCTCAAAACCGATACTGCAACAATTTATCCATGTGAGGAACACGAAATAACTCGTTTAATTGAACGAATAAGTCAACTTGCAAAAAATATGCTGGCGTGACATTGTCTATTTTAGGACCGTAAGCTTTACACGGACACTCATTTAATATTTTTTTTCCAGTTCCGAGTAACCCTTTACACTTTGGGCAATATAAATGTCGTATCATTATCTTGTCATTCCGATTTAAAAGTTTCCACAACATCTTTTTAGTTGTAGGTAATTTGTTTTCTTCATGAGTGACTCTTACCAACTTTAATATTTTGAGTGTCACTTCATAGGAAAGATTATATTTTGTCGAAATTGCTAAAATAGCAATCAAATAATCTCCTTGATTAATATTAGGCTTACAGCTTAATGGTGATTGGAACAAAAATTTCGCTGCTGTTATAAAACGTAATGCTGAATCATCATCATCATCATCGTCGTCGTCATCATCATCATCATCATCATCATCATCATCATCATCATCATCATCATCATCATCATCATCATCATCATCATCATCATCATCATCATCATCATCATCATCATCATCATCATCATCATCATCATCATCATCATCATCATCATCATCATCATCATCATCATCATCATCATCATCATCATCATCATCATCATCATCATCATCATCATCATCATCATCATCATCATCATCATCATCATCATCATCATCATCATCATCATCATCATCATCATCATCATCATCATCATCATCATCGCCGTCGTCGTCGTCGTCGTCATCATCTTCATCATCATCATCATCGTCGTCGTCATCACCATCATCATCATCATCATCATCATCATCATCATCATCATCATCATCATCATCATCATCGTCATTGTCATCTACATCATTATCATCGATCTCGAAAACTGGAATAACTTCAGCATTATTATCGTCATTGTTATTATGATAATCAGCAATTTTACCAATATCGTCAGCATTGGAAGAAGCAATAGTGATAACATCATCATTTTCACTACTATCATCGAAATCGGGAATAGCATTCATTGTTACATCATTATAATCATGGTCATAACTTATGTCATCATCATGATCATGATCATGATCATGATCATCATCAATCATCATCATCATAATCATCATCATCCTCATCATCATCATCATCATCGTCATCATCATCATCATCGTCATCATCATCATCATCATCATCGTCGTCATTATCATCCGCCGCATCATCATCAGCTGTATCATCATTATCATGATGATTATCATCATCGTCGTCGATGCCATCGGTTTCATCATCATCACAATCATCATCATTATCATTCGCCGCATCATCATCCGCTGTATCATCATCGTCTTCGATGTCATCGGTTTCATTATCATCATCATCATCATAATCATCATCATCGTCATCATCATCAATCATCATCATCATCATCATCGTCATCATCATCATCATCGTCATCATCATCATCATCGTCATCATCATCATCATCATCATCGTCGTCATTATCATCCGCCGCATCATCATCAGCTGTATCATCATTATCACGATGATTACCATCATCGCCGTCGATGTCATCGGTATCAACATCATCATCGTCATCGTCATAATTATCATTGTCATGATCATCATTAATATTTTCAGCGCCATTGATATCGGTGCTGGCAGCAACAATCATGGCATCTTCATAATTCCTGTTGTCTATGTGATCAGCTGATGAAATTGATGACTCATGTCGTCGAGATAATTTGCTGATCTGTAATAGACAGTAATGAAATTTTTTGCTCTGAATAATTTTTTTCCATTAATTTTTCGAAAATTGAATCAAAACATCTTTTTTATTTTAACCTATTTTTTCAAAAAGAAATCAAATTTTTCTTATAATTACCAGTTTCGATTTTATTTTCTTTTACTATTTAGAAAATTCCTGCAGTCTCAAAAATTCTTTATGTGGTATTATGAAATAGGCTTCTTTTAAAAAACTTTTATCTTAATTGAAAAGAAAAAAAATGAAAATCGAAAAAACACCATTCCAAGAAAATATAAGGATTTGCAGGAAATTTCGAAGCTTGACATAAAAAGAATTTAAAAAATTAGAAATGATAATTATTGAAAAAGTTCAATTTTATCAAAAATACGAAGAAATAATGAAGATAAGTTTTTAAACAATTCTTTAGTATTTTTTTTTTTTTTCAAGAAGCATATTAAAAACAAAATTTAAAAAAGATTTAAGTCAAACTATGAAAAAGTTATGGCTATTCAAAAGAAAGTAATTTTTGTCAAAAATTCTTATTTTATTGTAGGAGTTTTTAGTATTCAAGTCGAATATTTTCAAATCTTTAAAAATCAGCATTACATTATTTTTGTTATGATATAAATCAAGTCCTAGTTTCATTTAATAGTAATTTCAGTAGACCATTAATTTTCATGAAACTAATGAAAAATTAGATTCCATATGATTATATTAATAGAATATTATTATTATGTATTACCTTGTTCAAAAGAAATGTATCCACAGAAGAATCAAAATTATAAATTGACGATGCCATCACTTTGTAAAAATCAAAATTTTTTTTGTAAGTCCACTGTTTTATATTAAATTTTTGAAAACTCTTTATAACACTTGTAAGGTTACATAGCAAACATTAAAATATGAATTGTTATGAAATAAATAACTGCTGACACGTGGTATGGCAATGGTCGCTTGCGCAAGCGCATAGCATTAGATGGTGAATTTACTGTACAGTAAATATTCTGCTATAATTTGCTATATTCTGCTCTGAATGACTTTGGACGAGTGTGCATTGAGCGAGTCCAGAATATCTAATCAGATATTCAAAACATTAATAATATAGTGATTCATTTCTATAGAAGTAAATATTTCGTAAGACGATCAAAATTTACCTCACACTCGTGCAAACGTACTGTACTATTACGGTGAACTACGGTATAGGACGTCGTAGTCATTCAAATAAAGGCGTAAATGCCAGAACTTGCCATAATCGCCGTGTCTCACAGTAATTCGTATCGAATACGGCTATTTTTGTACAAATATACCGTACTTCTAAGGTAAACTACCGTAAGCGTACGGTAGTCGGCCATAAGAAAATCATCACCACAATATACACGCTAGCCTACCGTAGCTTTACGGTAGCCTACCGTAGCTTTACGGTAGGCTACCGCAGTTACCGTAGATTACCTTGATTACCGTAGTTTTACCGTATTTTTACCGTATAATACGGTATTTTACCGTAATCCGGATCCGTCAGGGATTGTAACAATAAATACTTTACAAGAAAAAATAACCGCTTTTAGATGAGACACGTCTGGTTACATGCCATAATAATTTTGCTGGCCAAAAATAATATCCTAGAAACATTAGCGCAGGTATTAAAATATGTTTTATTTTAATTTTTTGTATTAGATTTATTTGAGACCTTACAGTTAGCACATAATCGGCTTAAATAATTTTTTGAAAATTATACCTAAATATAGATAATAGATAGAGCTACACCGAATGGCGGTATATCAAATTGCTCGGCTTTGAAAATATCTAGATGAATAAAATTCAAAACTTTTTATGAAAATATTAATTTTAGATAAGGTTTCTAGAATTGGTCGCATATAAATATCTATAAGAAACATGTAGCTTTTCATTATTTTCATTTATTTACAGTGATGAAAACAACAAACATTTTTTATTTGTTAACATAATTTATTATGATGTAATAACGCGTTACAGATGCCAATTTTTTTTTAAGTCCAAAAAAAATTTTTAGTTTAGAGACAAATTTTTTTTTGCATTTCTACACGTTTTGTACAAAATACGTCGGTTTCCAAAAAAAATTTTTTTTATACGCCCTCATGGCATCCGAGGTGGGTCCCGGGAGCCATAAAGGCGTATGAAAAATATTTTTCTTTCGGGAATTAACGTATTTTTGTATGAAACGTCCAGAAATGCAAAAAAAAATTTTTCTCTGAACTAAAAATTTTTATTAAATTTATATTAAATTATTAGTAAATAATTTAAAAATATACAAAAAAACATTTTATCCTATAGTACAAAACGCCATATTGAATATATCTATTAAAATATTCATTATTAGAACATAGTTGTTTAAAATTATTTGTCCATGTAAAATCATTTATTGCAATGATAACGCTGTTTGTAAAAATTTTTTTATTAGAAAATATTAAAAAAGAAAAAGTTCAAAGAAAAAACAATGTATTAAAATATCTAATTTGATTGAAAATAATTAAGTTAAGTGCACTCCTCTTAAGAAACAAAGAAAAATACAGAATAATACGAAAAATAACTGAAATATTTATTTAGAACCATAGCTTGATTTGGATCTTTATTAGTAGAATTAGTGTTGATACAAAAGTATACACTAATAAATCAAAGTATTATTTCGCGTGCCTAAAGGTAAAAGGGCGCATATTTTTTTTTTATTGCCAGTCGAGTAGTAGACACATTCTACGCTTAAAATTGAAAAAAAAAAAAAAAATGCAAAGGTAAAAGAGCGTATGTCTTCAACTATACGCCCTTTTGCTTTTAATAATTCGAAATTTTGATCTAAAGATGAAAGGGTGTATAGTTTTTTTCGGCCAGTTTATAAAAGAACATATTCGTAGTTTAAAAATGCGAAAAAAAACTATCTGTGGTAGTAGCGGCGTAAAACCTCAACTATACAATTTTTTAAAGTTGAAAAAGAAAATATACCGAAAAAACAATAAAGTACGCGTGATTATTTTCTCGCTTTTCATTTTAAGAAATAGTTATAAAATTTAAAATCATGAACAATTATCATGAAATTATAATCTTTAATTAAAAAAAAAAAAACAGCGAGCTCGTTTGTTATTTGTTATAGTGATTTTTTTTTATTACTTAATTTTTACGTTATTTGTTTATTGATTGATTTATTTTCTATATATGAGGCTGTTATTTTAGTATAACTTGTCCTTGTCCTGTGAAACTATTATTAAACATTTGGTATAATAACTAAAATTTTTTTTTATGAGCCCTTTTACTTTTAAGTAGCACTTTTCTCAAAGCTTAAAGCGCATATGTCTTGAGATACGCCCTTTCAGCTTTAGGATACCAACTTTTTTTTTCATAGATTTTTACGTTTTAGACAATTTCAAACCGAATGGCAAAAAAAAATTTTTTTATACGCCCTTTCAGCATAAATCCCTATTAACCCTTAACTATAAGCCCTTTTACCTTAAACACGCGATTTTCATGTTTAAAATTGGATTTTTTTTTAAGTTGAAATTTTTTATTTTTTACTTCAAATAGCATGTAAGAATTAAATTTTCAATTTTAGACTAAATAACTCGGAATTGTCAATGACAAATATTCTAACCTTTTTCAGATACCAAATCTTTTCATAATGAGTGAAAACCGAGGAAGATCACGCACAGCAGTTTTTAAAAGAAATAAGAAGAAACTTGAAAATTATAAGAAATTGTATCCTAAGGATGAATTATTGCAGTTTCTTCCCAAAGGATACTTAGAAGAAGTAAGTTTTAAAAAAAAATTTTACATGCGTTTCAACTATACTGAAAGATTACAAAAATATAATGAAACTAGCTGTTACCCGCCCGCTCCGCTGGGCACTTTATAGAATTGTATTTGTAGATCTAGACTTGAAATTTCACGGGAGTATTGTATTGACTTGCACAGATTCCAAATTCCATCGGATTGGCCTGTACCTTTTATCCTTGTGATTATTCTAGCTATGATTCATTGTAAATTTTAATCCGCAATCATTATAACATTCCCGTGGCTTTCTTCCAAAAATGAATAATAATTGACACGAAGAAAAAAATTTGAAATGACCCGAGTCAAAAAACAAGTTCCATTTTTGACCTCAAATGCTTTAATTCCTTTGATCTTTTATTTGCCGCACAGAAAGTAATTCTACTTTAACACTCAAAACCCTCATTGAAGGCTATGAGGTTTAAATATGGATTACCCATAGATTTGAAGTCTTAACTTTAACCTCAAAACACTCATTCATCGGAAAGTTGTAATTGGGACTTAGAAAATTTATCGTTCAGAAAAAAAAATTAAAGTTTTAGTTATAAGTTACCATAGGAGAGAGACAATTAAAATTTTTTTAGTTATAAAATTAACAATAATGTTAATAAAATCACATTTATTAATATGTATACACCATGCTCATTAATTATATATTTTTGCGTGATTACGCAATCAATTTAATTATAAATATCTCATCATTGAGAAACGTATTTAATTTTTAAATAAAAAAAAATGAGAAAAAGATAATGCACCGATAAAAATTTTATTTAAATTATTCGTTTTCTCTTGAATTTATTGGTATTCCAACGTACGTAGAATCTGAAATTATCATTTCTATACATACTGTTATCAACGAAACTACTGGTATTAATATGAAACTATCTCATTTTGAACATTTGTACAAGTGAAAAATATCATAAGCTATGTTATCATTATCTACAGCGTCGAAGATTCTTTCACTTGAAAATTCTTGGATAACAGCATAATGAGTTTCTCTACATTGGCATCTATCGTCACATTGACATTTCAAAATTTTTAGGAAACAATATACAGATCCAAAATTATAGTTTCCTTCATGCTTATATAAGACAGTTGAAGATTGAGTTTGCAATGCACGTGTGTATTGCTGAGAAATATACAGCTTACTACTTTTTAATAATCTCAAATAATATTGAACTGTCTTTATCGGTAGGAAATTATTAATTGCTTGTTGCACAATGTCTGGTAGTATATAATTCTGGAAATTTTTGTAGGTACCAACGCTATAACAACTACTACTTAATTTCTCACATATTTTTACTCCATATTTTCTAGTCGAACAAAAGGTTCGTATTGGTCCTTCTGGCAATTCTTCTAAATATTTTTGCATTGTTAAAGATTGCAGGTGTGATGTTGTAACTTGAGAATCTATATGGCGTGTTCCATGTACATCTCTTAATATTTTACCATTTAAATCTTCGTAATAATAACATACGTAAACCCATAAAGGCCCAAGGTTTCTGACACACTGTGGTAAATGTATAACAATATGATTATTTGCTGAACAATATTGTGATCCATATAATATTTCAAACTCACGGACGAATTTAAATAGAAGATCAGAAGCTGTATCAATGTTTTCATTGGTTACAGTGTTTGTATTCAATAAAGTTATTCCTAACACAAGTAGACAGTAGTGATTAAAAAACACAGGATCCATTATCCCACTCAAAATTGGTAAAGAATAATAGAATAACCAGGCTTTGAATTCAGATGCTTTTCCATGTGAAATAAGTTCATCAACAGACCGAGGCATTCTGTGAACAAATCTCGGTGGTTTTATTGAAATTAAGCGCTCATTGATTTCATCTTTTACTTGAACCAAGGAAAACCGTTCAGCACTATACTGCGATTGAAACCACAGTGACAGTAGTTTTTTTACTACTTCTCCATCTATGTTATGCATTCTATCAATTGCAGACCCTGTAATAAAATCAGGCATAATTGAAGAGAATGCACATGGGCCTTTTACACCCATATATGGTTCATTTGTCTGTAATGCTAGTTCAGCATGACGAAGAGAGTCTTGAAAAGTTCGCAGCTGAAAATCTTCTACATAACGATAGATATGAGTATGAGCTGTTCTTTGCGAATTTAAAAAAAAAGTTTCTCCAGGGCATAAACAAATAGGACAACCATATTCTCCATTGAATTGTTTGAAATTATAAAATTGAGCTTTCGCTGGAAGATCACTCGTACCAATAATTAAAACTGCTTGGACAAAAATTGATTCATTATTGTATAATTTAAACGTATAACCACGTTTGAGTTTTTTAAATTGGTTATAAAATTTTGAAACATAACTGTTTGCTTCAGGTTTTTTGTTACCGAACCAAAGTCCTAGCAGAATTATATTTTGTTGCTTAATTCTTTCTTCAAAAGGAAGTTCATTGATTACTAGATAAATTGGCCACATAGATACACTCGATGATTTAAATACTGGCACTCCATCTGTATACCAAAGAAAAGAAAGTTGATTGTAGCCTCCAACTATATTTCGGTTAGTTAAGTTTTTGTATAATAATCCATCGTAAACATCTTTCATAGAATTCTCTGGACAGTTTCTTTCGAAACGATGACGCAGGACTGATGGAAATTTTGTCTCTTATACAATTCTTTTAATTGACTTTTCACAGAAATTTCGATAAAATATGGATTTTTCTTTTCATTATTCACAGCTGCACAAATATTACAAATATCTTCTTCAGAACTTAAGTTTTGTAAACACGATGGGCAATAGTAATGTTTTTTGTATTGTTTTGATGCTTTTTTTTTCAAAGAAAAATGCTTTTTAAATTTGTATACGCTGTTTTTTTTCAATCCTTCACTTGGACAATGCAAATTTATAATATTTATAACATCTCTGAGACACGTTTGAGTGATATTATGATCTACTAACAACGTAAGAATTAATGCATTGCTCTGTGACACAGTTAATGGAGCATCGGGGTATAAAAGTTCATTAGGATTATAATTTTCATTCTCATCATTCTCATCATCATCACTAGAATTCTCTGACTCTGATTCGTCATCAGAATTTTCACTTTCACTTTCATCTTCACTTTGATGTTCATTCATATCATTTTCATTATCAGTAACAGGTTCAACTATATCTTCCATCATGTCATTTACATTCTGATTCTGTAAATTCCCTTGATCATTTGAAACCATAGGATCACCTACTCTGTCTTCATTGTCATCAATTTCAGGAATTGGTGGTATATCATTTTCATGCTGTATATTTAAAATTGGATCTTGAATATTTTGCTGAATTTCAATATTTTCCATATTTAATAGATCATCATTTATTTCACTACCGGGAGCACGTGCTCCAATTTCAACATGTACCTAATAATAAACAAGATAATTAATTGTAGTTGAATTTTTTTCCCTAAATTATTTTATTAACCAAAAAACTTATATATATAAAATACAATTTTAAATAATTAGAATAAATAAATTAATATAATATTAATACTCACTGGGTTTTGATGTTGGCGTGGACGTAACCTCTGGCGATACTCATTATTATTATTATTATTTATATTTACACTATTATTTTCAGCTGGAATATTTTTAATATTTTGTAAATATACTTTTCGACGTTGTCTACTCAACTCTACATAACTTTTCCTTCGATTCATCTTAATTATTATAATAACACGCTGCTATCATTAATTGAAATAACTTAGAATGTTTACATTCATGCTGGAATACCAGCTGAAAACGCTCATAAGAGCGCCCCCTGAACTCTCCGCTATGTTGAAAATCGATTTAGGTTATATTCTACTTTCACAGTGTTTAATTTGTTTATGTGTAGAACGTTTTTATTGATGGGAAATTATTCAATATAATTTTTTGTTCATATAATAATTGGAGAATAAATAAATAAGTATGGCAGCAAAAAATAAACTGTGTCGTAATCGTAAAATGTATGTTTTGATTTGGTATGTAAATTCTCCTCACAAAGATGTAATAAGGATGAGTGATTTACCTAAAAAAGCATTACGTGAAGAAGGAGAGATTGTTAAACTACTCTGGCAAGACCATAAAACATATAAAAAAATCAAAGTAGATGCGAAAATAATTAAAATACACTGTAAGTATTATTTTTTTTACTCACTAATAATTAAAATATTTGGAATTTAAATATTATATATAATAATTTATTAAATATGTAATTTTTATAAATGTAATTTATTTACCATAGCTATTAAAATTTTTTTTTTCATTTCAGCTGATAAAAATTATCTTTTGAACATACGGCTTGACACTGATGGGAACATACAGGACGATTTAACTAAAATGTTTTATCAATCAGTACTCGATAAAAAAAAGAACTTGCACAAAGTAAAAAAAATATTAAAGGATCATCAAAAGAACACTCAAAACTTATTGAAACAAAAATACTCAAAAGAAAGCCATTATTTACTTTGGGGGACGATATTGAAACTACTAAGAAAATAAAAATCGATTGTGATATAGAAAAAAAAAAACTGAGTGGAATAACAGGAAAGAAAATGACAAGGCTAACTCTGATATAGAAAAATGTCAAGAAACAGTTACATCGACACATTGCAATAAATCTGATGTTAATAATTGTCCTTTAAATTTATCAAAAAATGAAACTAGAAGACAATCGGATTACAACCATAAAATTTTACAATCAAATACACCTGAAATAGAGAGTGTTCCTGGCTGTTCTAAGTGGAATCAACCAAGCTCAAATGAAAATACGCCGTATGCTCAATGTGGATCACCAATTACTACAAATAACTCAAATTGCGTGGCTAATCATCCCAATTGTCTTGATAATGATTTATTTAATCCTTTACAGTATCTAACTGATACGGAAAGTTTTGATCGTAGACCTGTAGCAACACCGGTACTATCAGAAGTAGAGATGTCGATTGTTGACGACTCTCAATACTCTGTTTTGGAAATAGGTTCTTTGCCACAAAGGAGTGATCTAGAAGATCCCAAAGACTATCCTATATACGAGTATGACACCAGTGAAACTGTTCGTAATGTAAGCGAGGTTGAAACAAATTAACCAATGGAGCAAAGTCACCAACTAGAGCAAAATTTCCAGGAGGAAGCAACACACAAAACTGAAAATTACTCGGGAGTATTACATACTTTTTTTCAGTTTGAAGGTAAATATTCAGCTTACAATTTTTATGGTCTTTATATTTTAGTACTAGCTTTTAAAAGTTAATGAAATTACTCTCATTAATAACCGTGATTATTATTATTATTATTTTATTTACTAACAATATTTATTATACTATTACATCAATAGTTAGTGACCAAAATGTAAAGTTCCTAAAGATGTGTGACGCTGGATTAAAGAATGCTTTGGAAGCACAAGAAAAAAATCTCGCTACATTACACAGTGCGGCTTATCAAGTAAATATGTTTCAAATCTACTTTAATCTTTAATTTTTAGTTACTAACTTTCATTCAAATGGATTCAATTTTCGGTCAAAGTTCTTTGCATTGAGATTTCGAATAGTTTTTACAGAATTTCTTTGATACTTAATAATTTATGTGTTCATAAATCATGATTTAAACTATTTATGAAGTATAAATACTATTTTTTGCTGAGTGAATGTGCATATCTGATTTTTAATTGATTCCTTAACTTTACTTTTATTATTAGATGTCACAAGATTATACAAAACAGGAAGAAAACAAGGTGTAAATGATAAATACGTAACGTATTATAATTTAGATGTTGATATATAAATGATTATATTTTTTGTTTTATTTTGTGTATTTATCAGTCGTTAAGAAAATTAATAAGTTTAAAATTTGTCTTTACATTTCTAGAGAGAGATTATCCCAGGTAGTGGAATCTTTTTTCCATTCATTCGAGTTGAAGAAATTGAAAAGATAACTGAACTTGACCCAGGATATTCAGAATGGCAAGAACTTGTGAAACTTGCTCTATTAGAAGTATATGGAAATAGTATTTGTCGATATTCAGCAAAAGGGAGGGAAAAAGATGTTAAACCAGCAGCAGTATGGTGCAACTTTGGCGGCCCCCACCACCCAGTGGTGGTAGCTCGCGGCGCACGGTGGGGACGGTTCGCGGCGCCCTGGTGGGGCAAGCGGTTGTACATTTGATTGTATACATATACATGCATATATATATATATATATATATATATATATTATATATATATATATATATATATATATATATATATATATATATATATATATATATATATATATGACCGTGTTACAGAGACATGTAAACACATAGCGCCTCATATAGTTTGCATGAATTAAAAGCTTACTTACCTTTTGCTGTTTTATTAATAATTTCTAATTTTACGCCGTTCTAAGATTTTAAACGGTTGCATGGGTGTCTGTAAGTATATATATATATATATATATATATATATATATATATATATATATATATATAATTGTGAAAATGCCCCCGTGTTTTATCAGACAGGTGAAAAAGAATCCATGCTTATTATGCTTTGAGATCTATTTATAACTCTTTAAATACTTATTATGATGACCAGCTATCTATAAGATAATAATCTGACCTACAGCTCTCAGGTTTATAAAAGATTTAATTACCTATAGGTATACAATGACAGCTTGTGAAATAAAATGTTGCTTATATCTAACAATACTTTGTATAGTTGTTGCGGTGTTTTAACAGAAGTTTTAATTAAAAAAAAAAAAAAAAATGAATAAACTTATGTTAAATTCATCTTATCTTAAATTCAAGAATAATACAAATTAAGGAGGTTTCGAATAATTCATATATATGTTTTAAAATATTGTCCTTTTTAAGTTTATTGTTACAATTATAAAGCAAGTATAATACTTAAGTACATGTTTGAATATTATTTATAATGTTACATTTTACATAAGGCATTCTATGTTTTTTCTGTTTTACATTCATAAACGTATTGTAGTATTCTTCGACGATCTCGTCGTTTCTGTCATGTCTGTCGTCAAAGATAGATAAAAATTTATCAAGTGAAGGATAAGTAGACATACAATGCAAAAACATGACACAGTATTGGCCACACACTTGCGAATCTTCTTGCTGCAGTTGTTTACTGTTGTATCTGAACCATCTACAATTATGTTTGAGGCTTTTAAGGTGTTGAGGAACATACGGGGGCAATCCATAGCTGTCGAAGTACCAACCTCTTCCATTTCTATCGACGTACATGGCAACCCAGTGCTGTCCTGGTTTTTTGCAGCCATCGGTATTCACAACAAAAGCTGCAGGTTTATGCCAAATTTTCGGAATTCTGTCCGCTGGATATACACCGATCGTGTGGTATGGTATATACTGAATAGCTTTCAATATCTGGACCGTGTTCATTACACGCCTGGCAACTCCAAGGACAAGAAACCGCAGACGTTGTATTGATATTTGATTTTTGATTTAACCACTGTTTTAGCAAATCTGCACAAGATAATGCGCATTGATTATACGCTAAACTTTTATTTCTTCTAGCTTCTAATACGCTATGTAAGGCACAAGTCAAACGCGACTGGTGTAACGTCGCTACTGATGGATGGTCTTGCAATTCCTCGATATTTATAATAGGTCTACAAAGTAGTGCTTCTAAGTACGTTTTTTGCGTTTTACCGTATGTGTAAATTTTCATAGCAGTCTGACAAAAAAGCCGTAACTGTGTATGCACGTACTTTGTCAACGATTCACCATCATACCACTCAAGACCGTGTTTTCGTGTTAAGGCGTTATTATCAAGCTTTCTTTCTTCTGATAGATGGTTAAACGAAAATTCGGGAACCAAAATCCAGTGAGCTGTATTACCGTTAATAAGACACGTCACACCTATCTCTTTAGGTAAAAACTCACGATCGTTATTAACGAAACCTTGAATAAATATAACTACAGACGACATAACGATCTTTACATGACAGCTTCCTATCACTTACTGAAATTATTTGCAGGCGTTAGGCGTTTACCCTGCAAAATCTATAGTTACTTGTCTAGAAGCGTCTATTTCCAAAACACTCTCATACTCTGCATATATTATACAGTTTGTGGTTGTTGTTAAAGCTTTGTCGAATCTAACTTCTATACGCACCATCCCATGTTTAATCAAATTCCAATGTGTATTACTATTAGCTGATAAATCGGGTGTTAAATCAAAAACGTATAAGCAATAACCGTTAGGGTACTCAAATCTGTCTATTGTGTTTCCTTCGTTCAAAAAATGGATACCTGTACCCGAAAACAGTGTGTGGTAAGCGTCTATGTAATTCATACGTGACCCGTAATCGGGTTGAAGAGGTTTTGACGGTATTTGGCGACCGTCAACGTATAATGATAAGTAGTTAATTCCAAAATTTTGAAAATTAAACGGGTTCATCGTAGCGTCACCATTGAAAGCTTTATTATCAACAAAACCTATGATTAAACGCCTCGGTATTTGGCCATGAATTATGTTGTCCATAGTTTCACCATGTACACCAGCAGGCATTGAGATAGCTTTAACCTCAACACGTGTTAGCGGGTATTTAGCTGTTGTCTTAGCTAGCATACGAGCGTGTGATAAAAGAGTCCCTGGTGAAATTTTTGCACGCCTTACTAACAAATTAGCGTCGACAATGTTAAAAACGCACCCATTGGGGGAACCGTCCATTAAACAAAATGCGTCGCGAGAGCATGTTAAACGTAAACGCATTTCAACACCGTTTATAAGAAATCTTTCTTGATTAAAAACATCGCAATGTAGATGTCCGATAAAATCAGCAGTTTTATCGCATGTCAATAACTCACGGCGTTTTTTCAAGCCTACATTTTCATCGTCTAAACTGTCCATTTTTCCAGGCGTATCACACCACCATCCTACTGTTGTTAAATGTGATGTTTTAGCATCAACACCATAATTCAATAATGTTTCAATGTATGAACGGTAAGCGTATAAATTATTAGGTGTTGAAACAGGTTTTTGATTAAATAATACATCAACCTGGCTGAACATGGAATGCATAAAGTTATTAACCGGCGCTACTTTAGGAAGCGTAGTCGCTGCAGTAACTGACTGTTTCCGAATAATACGTACACTTAGCTTCAACATCGTATGTGCTAGGTCGATGTATTCATCACCCTGTCCTTGAACAACAAACTCTATGGGTGAATTATCAGCCAACGACGAAATTGGCTTATAATAAATCCATTGACCACTCTCAATTGTTGTCTGAGTCGGCGGTAGGGAAAATAATTCTAATTCGGTTTTAGCGCACTCGCACGAGTGTACATGTAAGAACGACATTTTAAAAAACCTTATGAAAAAATGTCCGCAACTGTACGCTGTTTATTGTTCTTTTTTTTATATTTTTCTTTTTATTAATTCTACGTTTAGTTTTATCTTTTTTCACTTTAGATCTCGCCTTAGGTTTTACAACACGTCTTTTTTTGACAGAAATTTTTCTTGAGCGTGCCAACGTACGGCTCATACCGTCTACAGAATCTAACTGACCGGATATGTAACCAGAACCACTCATAAGACTATCAATTTTTTGCTGGGCTTTCCGTTTTAAATTTTTACCTGATTCACGCACGCGCGTTTTGAAAGCCTCCTCAGCAGGTATCTTATGATCCAATACGTCTGTAGCTATATTCACACCAGACCTCAAAGCTTCTTTTCCTACAGCTTTAAGACCCGTCTTTAAGAAAGGTAATACTCTTCTAAATAATCCTCCTAAGAAACTACCTATACCATGACCTTTTTGATACGGCGATCCAACATAAACATGGCTGATGCCTGAATAATTACGTGAACCGTCGCCATATTGTTGTATTTCATAGACAACCATTATGTTTATTTTAAAAACACCTTTTAAAATGTAGCGTCACCGTCAACGTCCCGTATTCGAATGGTATTGGTTTGCCATATTCGTCTCTTATATCGATTTCGATAGTGGTCATACTTTTACGTAATAGAGGTATGTATTGTCCTGGTGAAAAAGTTTTAATTTTGGTTGCGCCGTAATTATACTGGTCGTGATCAAGTGGGACCACTCGTAGTAAAGGTGTCTGGACGTCACCTGTTATATAGCCCTCGCATATATCTGTATAGATAAATATTTTCCCAGGTATAGCTTGTGATAAAGAAGCCGGCTTAGACCCCCAACAATTATCCTGTTCAGATGATATAACTCTTGATAATATATTTTCTTCAAAACCTAATATACTCCAGAGTCTTTCACTAAATACCAGCGTATGTCTTGCATTTTCACATTTGCATACAGTATAAATTTTTATAAAACCTCCAACATTATAAGTAAAATTTAAATGGTCAGAAATTGGTTTGAGTTTGTTGAGAGCATCCACTAGATTTCCTAGACTTTGATATTGGCCATGAGGTATATTGTCGGTAAAAGAAAAAGTGTCGATTATCGCATTAGACTCTTCCAAA
This sequence comes from Cotesia chilonis, assembly GCA_018835575.1. Lineage (NCBI taxonomy): Eukaryota > Metazoa > Arthropoda > Insecta > Hymenoptera > Braconidae > Cotesia > Cotesia chilonis. The sequence goes on along the minus strand of RJVT01000085.1, from coordinate 126,863 downwards.
TCTAAGTATTCGACGGTTAACATAGCTTTTGCAAATTCTTTCGGTACATGTAATATTGTCATAGGTGTCTGGATTTCTACTAAAGCAACCGCCCAACAGCCGTTAAGATCTAGCGGTTGAGGCAGTCTAGTGATAAAACGTGTTGTTGAATTATCAGGGAAATATTGCATGCTGCTATTACTAGGTAATACTATGTAAAAATTATCACGTGTTAAAGCCATTTATTCCACCTTAGATAACTCTTCCTCATAAAATATACCATTTATAGGTTCGTTTTGCAAATCGATCAGTATGTAAACCGCCGGCTGTCGATAATTGGAAATTCTTAAAATTTTAAAAATCTCACTACTCCAACCACTCTCATAACCTTTCGTAAACGCTGCTTTCGCCTTACTGATACGCACCAAGTCGCCGACAGAGTATTTAAGCTTACGTTTAGCTAAGACAGCTACCCGTTTATTATTTTCATACCGCTTTTTAAGATTATTATAAGCTGTTTGAGCTGTGTTTTCGTTAACATCAACAGGAGCCATTTTGATACCACTATGTACCGTATGATTGTATGCATACATGATTTTTTGTAATACATCTAAATATCTTTTCGTACGTGTATGTGTAAAATAACGCCATATTCTTTCTTTTATAGTTCTATTCAGACGCTCCACGATAGAAGCTTTGATATCAGGATTGCGTGTTGTTCTAAACTGTATTTCTTTTTTGCGTAATAATTCTTGGAAAGGGCGCCTAAGAATTCCTTTCCGCTATCTGTTTGCAGTAATCGTGGTTTTCGTTTGTCATTTCTACTTAATATTTTGCTGAAAGCTTGAGCGACGGTTACACTGGTTTTATTTATTAATGGCTCTGCCCACGCATGTTTGCTCAACACGTCTATAACCATTAATATATATTTATAACCTTTGTTATAAGTTGAGATGTTTCTTAAATCAGCTAAGTCGGCTTCCCACACATCATCGACTGTTTCAACATTATAAGTCCTCCTAATAAAGTGTTTTCTGTTCATACGGTGTCTCGTAAAAACTTCTTGTTTATTTAACCATTCGTTAACATCTTTTTCTGACAGTTTAGATTCGTTTTTTTGAACATATTTCAAAATATTTCTAGCTCCCGAAAAACTTTCTGACCGCGAGGGGTTGTAATACACTCTATTTAATTTTTTATCTATTTCAACCTTATCCATGATATTTTTTTATTTTTATTCAAAGTACCGTTACCACTCTGGTTTAACGTTGATTCATTGACGGACACGTTTTCTGTTATTATTTCAGGTATAGTAATATTACCGGACCGCCGTCTTGCCGGTGTAGAGGTTGATAGCTCTTCTTCTTCTACGGAGACGTTGTTAAAATAAGCACGGTTGCCGATGAACTCGCGTGGTATGTTTAATGTTTGCAGTACTTTAGCAAACTGTTGACGGCCTATAGCCTTTGCCTGTCTTCTAGGACGTATTATATCGTTTACGAGATCCGTAATATTAGAATGGGGGATTTTTCGACCTTTGATTGTAACACAACCTCTTTCGTCCCAAGATATTAACGCTGCCGGCGCCTTTCTTAAGCGTTTCAATACACGTGCACAGTTACTTCTGAGTTTTTTAGGCACGCTTTCTATAATTGAATTATCTATGATCACTTCGTATGAAGAATGGTGAGGGATTAAACTTTCGTCGGACTCTGCTGATGTGTCTAACATTTGAGAGGAGTTTTCGAAAGACGATTCCTGCTGAACTACGTTTTCTTCTATATTACTACCTATAACAGGTTTCCTTTCATATTCAAGAAACCTAAGATAACGCTCAAGCACTTGTAAGTAAGCTTGACATTTTTCACGATCTGTATTATATCTACCGAAAGAATTTAAAATCTCATACATTTCATTGTCGAGACGCGTTAACACTGTACCGCTTGTCAAGCACGTTTTATTTTTTGCACACTCTTCGTTTTTTTCTGAGCTGATCTTTTCATTAAGTTTACCCTCAGGTACTAATACCATTTTACGGGCGTGTTCCATATTTTTTTAAATTTATTTAGAAATAAAATTTGAAATTAGAGCTCCTAAAACAGGAGCTAAAAACAAAGGTAGAAAGCCGCCTTTTTGTATAATTATTTTCTTTTTGTTTTGGAAACTACTACCTTTTGATGATAATTTTCTTAAAAGCTTAACGTGGCGTTTTAATTTTGTTTTATATTCGGGTGACAATGGGACGGTACCCTGTAGTATGTTTAATATGCACTCGCAAATACAACGTATCAAAGCAGGATCTGCTTTACGCAATACAGCCTGGCGCTGTGTATTACTAAGGTAACACAACGCTTGTAATACACGCAGCTGCTTTTTCTGGATAGGTGTGCTCGCACCCATTATCAGTGAAGGACTGGTGCATCGTTATGGCTAGTTTTATAATTTATATTTTTTTTAGGTACATATACGTACTGGTGAGGGTCGTCGGGAAAAATACAACTACGAAAACGGCAGTTTTCGGGTGTTGATTGTTTTAAATCTAGTAGTAAGTAACCGTGCGGTGAAGATGTAGCGTCATAATATATTTCTTGCAGAAACCGTGTATTTTCAGGATTAACTTGTCTGGCTAGATGTTGTATTTGCGATCTATCGCGAGGATTTTTAAAAATCACAATATAATTGGCGTTTAACGATATATCCCTCTGACCCCTCCCCTGATGAAAAATGTTCTGCGTCAGAAAAATCACGCTTAAGTTCTTGTGATGGCTGCCCTTTGTAAAAAGATCTATCACAGTGTTGTTTGAAGCTTCTCGCATTAAATCGTCGATAATGACTAATTTAACCGTCTTATCGCCACTGTAATCTTCACTGCCGGGTAAACCTTCACGAAACTCAATATTTTTGCAATTTATATATTCGTCATAGCTTGACTGCCATTCACCGTAATGAAATATTATTTTTGCAAAATTTGTATCGCTCATTTGAAAAAGATGTTTAATAAATCTTTTTACAAACACTGTTTTACCGCAGCCCGTAGGACCGCAAACGATCGAAGTCCACGGGTGTTTCCATCGAGGATCCATGATGTATACTAAATTAATTTTACACGGGTTTACGACATATATAAATAAGTTAACAAATAAGTATGTTTCTATGTTTTATTTAAAAACTACCTTCATACTTGTAGTTACAAGAATAAAATATCGTGCAAAATAATATATGTTTTCGAATAAAGTATTTTAAAATATTAAAATCATGGAGATCAGCAGCTGATTTGTGTGTGTGCGCCTTCACCCATGCTGCTGTCTCCGTCGCCGCTACGGTCGTGCCGGCGGGCGTCAGAGTTGTCTCCGTCATCTTAACTGCTGTACCGAAGAGGGACAAGAGCTTCCCACACAGCGTCAGGAGCTGACCTCATAGCTGAATCGAATACAGACCTCGATAAACTCATGAAAAACTGCAACATTGACAAATTCAATAACGAAGTTAATTTGTGTATTACATGTTTTAGCAAACACCATGTTTAACATACCTCCAGATAAGTCTGACCCTGTCTAACCAATCGTGTACATAGAGATAACCATACGATAGTTTCTTCATTTAACCTAGGAGGTAATATCCGAAAAAGAGGGTCTTGAGGCCATAATGTGCGAAACGCTTCAAGATCTTCTATGGTTACCTCTATTACAGGTAATATTCCTGATTCTTCTTGAAGAACAGTCTCTTCACATTTAGAGTAACACATTTTACAGGGCACTTTAGATGATACTAAGCTACAGTTCGTATATTAACTGTCGTATATTAACTGTTTTGTTGACGTCTCCTACGGTGATGATCCGGCACTATTGAGATAACCAGCTGCTTATTTGCTGACCTTTTGCATTTTCACTTATTTTATATTATAAACGGCTCCATACGACTTTTCAAAATTGCTTTTTGCAAAGACAACGCATTATTTAACGCGCATGCTAAATTATTAACTGTTCCGTGAAATCCACAATTAACGTCTCCTGATTCTAAGTTTTTAAAGCTTGGACATTCGTCTGGCTCTTCTTCTTCTAAATTAATAATTTCCCTACGTAATAATGTTTCAAGATATTTCAATTTAATACTACCGCGCACGTAAATTGTGTGAGCCTTTTCACAATAAAACTTAAAAATGTCAAAAATATCGGATAAGTTAACACCGCCGTCAGACCATCTTATACCGTGTTTATTTTTTGTAAGCCAATAATTAGTTTTCCGTGTTTTTGATAATAATTGACTATCGGAAAAAGACGGTTTAAGCAACCAATGCTTTTGTATTGAACTATCCACACTGATTATAGCGATTTCTTTGGGCACAAAACCACCTTGATCGTTAGTTAGGCCTTGTATATCTATAATTAATTCCATTTATGATAGCTAATCGTGATACCTCTGCAGAAGACGGTTTCCGTAGTGGTACTGACGACACCCTTGTTGAATATACTTATAAGTAGATAAATTAACGGTATCAAGATATTTACACATGTTTTAATTTAACAATAAACAAATAGGCATGCGTGAATACATCAGTAAGAGTTTTTATTTTAATTTAATTTTAATACAATCACATATATGTGTATATAATTTTTTTTTTTTTTTTTTTTTTAAACACAAATAATAGTTTATTTTTTAAAAACACATAAAATACATAATTTTTATTCTAAAATATAACAATATTAATTTATGGCTAAAATTTATACCCAAAAGGCAGAGTTGTATACTTATTTCTAAAACGCCGTTTTTTAAATTGCGGATATGTTCTTTTCTTTTCTTTTTTCGTAACTACGGTATGAAAACATGTTCTACGTATAGCATTGAAACGTACTTCTATAGGTGTTCTTCTTTTACCAGTCACAAGATCCCTAACATTTTTATAATTAATTTTAAGACTGTTAGAAAAATTTAAGGTTATACCTTTTACTTTACAAACCTCTGCAGTCGAACCGTCAGGTCTACGTATTATAAAAGCATAAAATTTAGGCCCTCCTGTTACAAAAGATGTAATATAGCTACCTACCCCTTCCTTTTCTAATTCATCGGTTAAATCCCCTAAGAATTTACCAGTCGGTGGTTCGTATTGACCGTCTGCCGAAACATAAATACAGGAGTCTGTATCGCAATATAACACCCTTTTGCCCAAATTTTCTAAATAAGAATATAATTTAAGACGGGCTTGCGCTGTCGTGTATGCTGCTATAACAACATTTGTTGTCCGGGATGGTTTTATAGCCTCTCGAGTGTTTATAAAATTAATATACAAAGTTTTATCATTCACAGGCAAAAACCCACAAATTTCAATCTGAGTATCTGTTAATAACTCCATTAATCGGTTTCTAGTTGTAACAATTTCAGTTTGCATTAAATTTTCACGTTGCCCGAATTTTCCCCATAAAGAGTTCAAACTGAGCTTCGCTACAGAGCGTAGTCCCGAATTATATTTAATTTTATCTTTATCTAAACATATTCCTTCAGCGCGTTCGTAATCTTCAATATATTTATTTTTATCCTCCTCAGTTACACAATCTTTCGGAAAACCGCTAGCCTCTGTTTTAATTTTTAAAAAAGTATCGATATCTTCTGTAAATAATCCATCACACTCTTTATCTTTATTATACTGCATTATATCATACTGCCATATTTCATAAATCTTAAGAACAATATATCCTTTTGAAACAGCTTTTTTGACTTCGTCTACAACCCACGTACCTGTAAATTTCCTATCTTTCCTTTTATGATTACAACCGGTTTGTCTCAATTCTTGAGCACAAGTTCGACACAGCGCAAAAAGCAACCTATTATGGATTTTGCAAGGCAATACAGGGTGATAAAGTTTTCGCGGTGGTAAAACGGTACATTTTATAAGTCCCTCTATACCAGCCAAATTATTATGTTCACCTACTATTTTATAACAGTCTTCACCAATATAAATTTCGGGATGTCCAACCGGAAACTTGCCTGTTTTGCAAATATATGGATAGAGCGAGCAAACGTCGACATACTTAATTTTTTCATTATCTTTAACGTCATACAAACTCACAAAACTTTCTGTACGGCCGCCAAAAAAAGCATCGCGTGGTTTCAAAGGCTCTATACTAAGAAGGGGATGCTCTCTCAGTTCCATATCAATCTCAGGTACACCCACTAAAAAAACGTCAAAGTCACACTCCCATTCTTCTATCAAATTATAACCTAACCCTCGGATTTTTTCTGATGTTGCTATTGTACTATCGTACCTCGTATCCATACTCTCAAAGTTATCGCTGGCATTAAGTTTTTTATCCCGATTTATTCTGTAACATTTTGGACACCCGTGCCAATAACAACCATGGAATTGTAACACGTTTTCTTGACCTGTTCTAAGATTTTTAAAGTAACCGTCAACAGGTATACCTGATGGTAAACGGAATTCTTTACCGTATCCTGCGTGTATAATTTTCCACCCGTATTCGCGCTCTTTTAAAATTAACCATTTAATTGCTTTATGTGACTGGTTAGCAGACCACCTGTAGGTTCCGTTGATTGGTAAAATACCTATTGTGTTAGGTTTCAAAAAATTACGTCGAAAAATTTTTGAACACGCAGCAGCTATTGTGGTGCATTCAGAAAAGGGACAAACATTCCCGCATTGTATAAACATTTCTCGAAATAACATACAAGCTCTTCTAAGAATAGTGACATCGCTCTTACAATAATATTCCATTTCATTTTTAAAATTAAAAACATATTTTTCACAAACTTTTGCATTATACCATAATGAAAATTTTTCGTAAGTTTTTGAAAACATAGTTTCGGGTGAAAAATATTTTGCAGGGGGCATGCGACCTATATAATTTTTATTCTTAGGCGTGTTAAATAAATAAGGAAAGTATCCTTTTGAGGCTTCGTCTTCAAAACCAAAAGCTTTCGGTAATTCACGTAAAGGCATGTGTAGGTAGTTAAGACTGTCTAAAAAAACGGTTTTGGCTACCCTCATTACAATTATTTTTGTCCCGTTTAAAATTAAATCTGGTAAGCGTGTTTTCTTTTTTTCAATCATACATTTCAAAACAAATTGGGCATCAAAACTGCTAGCGTTATGCGCAATACAAATTATTTTTGAAAATTTTGGATAATTTTGTAAGGCCAAATCGATTAAGTTTTCTACAGGATTATCATAAAAAATAAACTCCCTTTCACCACACTCCTCACAATTTTCAGTAACATCTTTACTATCCCAACAAAAAGTGCAGGTTTTTTGAACCACACACAAATTAGGTACATGTATTTTTGTAGAAGGTGACCCTTTAACGCGTTCGTTTTGTTGTGTTTCAAAGTCATAGAACAAAAATAAAACTTTCGGCAAGTCTTTTCGTTTAAGAGGTGCCATATAACAATAATGATTAATCGGTCTTTCACAGCAACATATCTGGCAATAACTTAAATCGCAATTATGTGGTAGATCATAATGTTTATAACGACAACATATAGAACATAATTTCAACACATCACATACAGTCATATTTTTATTCTTACCGCGTAAATTACCTGAACCTAATTTCAAATGATTTGTATAGCAACGATCGCTTGAAAACCACCTATTACATAAACCACAGTTGGTTTTATTCAAATATTCGCACACCGGTGCAGTGTTACATCTAGGACATTTTTTCGAACATCTATGATCACGATTCGATTCATAACCCTTATTGCATAACTCACAAAAAGAACGGCTGCCTAAAGCGCCTGCTAAATTTGTTATAGGTTGATAATGCTTACTGTCAGGATAATATAATAGGTATATTGTATGTAAGATTTCTCCAAATGCTTCCTGGACTGTCACGCGTCCATCAAAAATAGGCAGCCCTCCTTTCCCGAATGTTAAAAATTCATACACTACCAACGCTATACCCTCCTGCTCAAAATATCGCTGAAAAGCTAATATTTCAGCGATACCGCTACCTTGGCGAGGTATCTGGATACCTGTTGTGTGTAATAATTTAAGTGCTTCGTTTTCTTGTAAACGTGATCTACTGTCTGTTATACTTTTCCATTTTCTATGTAAAACACCCGTGCGTATTTCGCCTCTTTCAATAAATACTTTGGCAACAGATAAAGACCGCGGCAAGCATAAATTATCGTTATTGTTAATTGTTATAATGGACCGTTTAAACATGTTTTCGTGAGATAAACCTACTTTACCACGGCCCGCAATACCGGTAACAACAGCTGAAGTAATAATCAACTTATCGTCGGTAGTAAGGCCGCCTGCACTTTGAGACACATCACTTAACAAACGCCACAAATCACCAGCTGAAACGGTGTTTGCCCTCTGGAACCGCGACCAAATAACGCCTTGGGTTAGTTTTTCATAATTTATAGTAAAACCAACGTAATCATAAGGATGACAACCTTCGGTAATATGTGTTACAATATCTGTCAACGCGCTATGAAACCACTGCATAGGTTCGGTATTATCGTTAGGTTGTTGAATCTTTATGGTTGTTTCTTTACCTTTAGTTTGAAAACGACGAAATTTTTTTATTATTTCGCGCTCGATAATAAAACGACGCCCTGGTGGTTGTATATCTATGTAATTGTGTTCATTTACTTGCAGATGTTGCTGTGTAGAAGTTGACGGTAAATCCTGAGCGTTTTTAGTCTGTGACCTTGTTGTTATACCCCCTGCTTGAATACCTGAAATTAAGTTCAATTTTTTAAAAAAAAAGTTAGAAATAAAATAAACGTTATAGAAATAATTATTTTACATGAATAATTAAGCTACGTCTGCTGTGTCAAAGGTGTTTTGCTTAGTAGAAATACCTAATAATTGGCTCTGCATTTGAGCATGTACCGCGTCATCGTCGCTTGCATCATCAGCATTATCATTGTCAGTAGACGGTGTTTCTTTTTCTTCGTCTTCTTCTTCTCCTTCGTCTTCTTCTTCTTCTTCTTCTTCTTCTTCTTCTTCTTCTTCTTCTTCTTCTTCTTCTTCTTCTTCTTCTTCTTCTTCTTCTTCTTCTTCTTCTTCTTCTTCTTCTTCTTCTTCTTCTTTATCATCATCATCAGCAGTATTATCTTTATAAATGGCATAACTACTGTGTGATTGATTTAATTTTTCCTCTTCTGAGTCAAGATTTGTTAACGCGAAAGTTTCTTCATCAGTATCTGTAGGATGTGAAACATATGAGTCGTTTGAACTTGAAGATGACAATCTATCACGTTTGAGCCCTTTAAACCTCTTCAATTTTATTATTTCTGCTTTATTAATGCGTCGTGGTGTAGACGTCTTTCTCCCACTCTGAAATTTACAATTATAAATCAAATGATTTTACTAATTAAAAGAATCAATCATACCTTGACGTTTTCCGGATTATTAACAGTGCCTTCATTTTCGTCGCTATCACTGCTTTCATCGGTAGCTACCAACTCGTCACGGTAATAATTCTCTATAAATGATTATTCACTATTTCAGTAAATTATTAATTGTAAAATATAAAAGTAATTTAAAAATTATTAACTTACCGTAGCCTGTTAAGAATGTTTGCAAGCAGTTAGCGCCTGCTTTATTTGTTTGAAGAATAGTCGTAGCCACTGCACGCATAAGTAGTGTATTTGCTGTTAATAAGCCTTTCTTGTAAGCCCTGTTCAACACGCGGCAAGATGTGACTACCACAACACGCCTTAATAACTTTATCACATGTTCGCGCGGTAAACTCCACCAATTTTGGAGACGTTTTTCGGTATAAACAGCCCATAACCGTGGCGAATTACGCCGTATATATTGCACTAGACGTAGAACAGCTGAAATAAATGGTTGCTGGTATCGATAATTATCGGTTTTCATAATTCTTGAAATATACGACACTGCTATGTTTGTAGTTATTTGATTAAAAGTCAGCCGTAGAATAATGAATTTATTCGTATAAACTGGCGGGTGCTGACCACACCGTTTGCAAGTCACGCGTTGTTTTGGCTACATCTGTGCATACTATTTTATGCTTACCTTAACCAGACGTGAGATTCAAAGTCTAATTAAATAAAGATACATGTAAGGAGATGAGCAACTAAGTGAAATAAATAGATAGGGCGTTGTTTTTTTAGTGGGAGAAGCAGCTCTCAAGTTAGCAGTTAAAAAAAAACATGCAATTGTCAGTTCCCTTGAAACAACCATTAACACTACATCTTACACTCTTTAACTCTACTATCGCATCGTGATGGCTATGTCAAGAAAACGCCCTTATGAAGAAGGTGAAACATCGGGGCCCAATAAACGAGAGCCTCGTATATTACAATCGTGGGAGAAATTCGATTTCTTGCTTGCTACTTATTACAAACTAAACGATTCGCGATCCAAATCTATAGTTGTCGGTCTCAAATTAAACAGTGACAACTTTAAATTTGAACCGTACGCAGCAATAGTGGACGAAAAATCCTGCGGTATTGTGTGTAAGGGTGATCAGTGGCTACAGTTTACAGCAGCTGTCAAACAACAGTCAAAAAAATTTTATTTGTCTGAGGCTGATTACAAGAAACAGCCTGACGATCCAACATCTTTAAATGGTTACATATTTCAATTTTCAACTCTGGGTGCTATGTATGGAAAAGCAAAACTCTTCACCATCATAGACAGTACATCATGGGCTTCAAGATACGTAAGAAAAGTAACTATGAAGCAAAATACGGTGCAAAACATTTACGAGTTCGAAGAATTGGTCAACGCACGTCTACAATACCTCAAAAAGTTTTGCGAGCCTTGTAACGTGTGTATTAAGCAGTTATTAGCGCCCGTTACAGAAATACTCCCAAAAATAAAAACAAATTTTGGATCTATTGAGTTATCTGAGGAAATGATGCACAAATTTGTAGTGGCTGGTTTGAAAAATAACAACGTAAAAGAAAAAATTAGGAAAGAGTTGGAAGAAGAAAAAGGAGAATTTACATGGTTCAACGACGCCTATGTTGACTTAGTCATATACGAGTTAATATTGTTCTTCGATAAAGATATAATGGCCCAAGTGAAATTGGTGTAATTGTGTAAAATCATAAAATATTGTATAACCGATATATAACCATATAAATATGTGTGTTTTATGAAATATTATAAATATCATTTTTACACTTCACAAATAATTTTTGTGTTTTTACAAAATATTATAAATAGCATTTATGTACTTTACAAATAATTTGTGTGAAATCATAAAATATTGTATAACCGATATATAATTCTCTAAATATGTGTATTTTTATAAAACATTATAAATATCATTTATATACTTCACAAATAATTTTTGTGTTTTTATAAAATATTATAAATAGCGTTTATGTACTTTACAAAATATAAATATCATTACGTATTTCAAAGATGGTTTTTTGTATTTTATAAAATATTATAAATATTAATCATGTGTTTCACAAATAATATTTAATAATCCAAATCGTCTACACCACATCCCTTTTATACATTATGTTACTAATATTACTATAACATTACTAATATTACTGTAACCCTAAGCATGATCTTCAAGAAATACAACATCTCACGGTAAGTATAATATCCATTTTTTTTTTTTTTTTTTTTTTTTGCATCTTGCAGAAAACAATTTTTAATCAAAACGATACTGGTGAGTAAAATAAGATATTCAATTATGAATAAGACAACAGACAGTAAGTAAGATTTTAATTTACGCAAACTATGTATGCAATGGTACGTGTTTACATGTCTCTGTAACACCAGTATACATATATATATATATATATATATATATATATATATATATGCAATCAAATGTACAACCGCTTGCCCTACCAGGGCTCCGCAAACCGTCCCCACCGTGCGCCGCGAGCTACCACCACTGGGTGGTGGGGGCCGCCAAAGTTGCACCATACTGCTCCAGCAATTGATCAGAAAATTTATCAGGGAGTTTTGTGTAAAATTTATTATTATAAAATTTTAATTTTTTATGTAATTACGCTTACCCATTACCTTTGATTCATTGTTCATTTATTTATATTTTAGCGTGGGCCAGAAGCAGATCAAAAATTGAAATCACAGATGCGAATTATAATAAGTGTATTAATCTTCTTTCATCGCAAAAAAACCTGGTAATAGTAATTCAGCATCTGTGACTGACTGTAATGAAGGAAATAATTTAAATGATCCTGATAAAAGTAATATTACTATAAGATTTTCATTTACAAAGGTTGTTATTTACGATGTATTTATCTGTTTCTTGTTCATTTTTAGTTACGGCAGAAAATCTGAGATTCTTTCAAAAATTCATCAGTATTGCTGATGCAGCAAACAAGTTACATAAAAACTCAAAATTACCATTACCAGAGATTAATAAGGTAAAATCTTCTGAGAAATATGAATTACTAAATTATTAAGTTTATTCAATAATAAAAAAAAAATAATATTTCTATTTAACTAATTTAGCTTCCAGACGAGTATAGCGAACCACCAAGTGAAGAATATATCAAAATTCATCAGAGTCATAAGGTATATTTGCCTAAATCAACTATTGCATGCATTGTCCGAACAGCCCAAGTATCAGCAACTAAATATGACTGAAAATGCTTAGTTAAAGAAATACTTCTTGAAGTATACGGCAAAAATATTACTCAATTATCTGTAAAAGGGAAAAAAGGCACAACAAAACCTGCCATGAATTGTGAATTGTTAGCTGCAGTGCATGGTATGTTTAAATTTATTACAGCGTTATTCCAAGCTTGTAAAATATGATATATACACCTGATTATTACTATCTTTATCCTAATTACGTAGTTATTTTTGTAGTTAACTAGTTATTATTATTACAATTATCAAAGTTAGAGTTTTTGATATCAGGTTCTTAATGTGATTTAGTGTAGATTTTGAAAATTAAATTATTATTTTTTTTTTTGCTAAAAATTAAAATTCATTTATCAAGTCAGTTAAAGTTGTTTATATATATTGTGACATGGGAAATTTCCCATCTAGATTTCAAACTAGAGATTATTTTTTTTGAGTATTATTTAGCCTTGTGTGTTGGCCAAGCTGATGGATTGCTGAGATTCGACGCGACTGTGTCGCCCCAAGTGGTTCCGATCATAATACAAAGCTCGAGGTAACATTTAAGCCGAATCGCGCCAAATAGTACTAAGTATGGATGGATGCGTCCGAACTAAATTTCGATGTATCGGATATAATGTGATTGATATAGTATGAATGAGAAAAGCGACCGGGCGAACCCGCATTTCAGTCGATATCAACGACCAAGGAGACATCTGGGAGGAGCAGCGAGTAACGAGGAAGGCACGGAATCGGACTCCACGAACGACTGGAAGTTGAAACGGTGGGAGAGCACGTCGAGGCTCCACCTGAACGCCGAATGACGAACTAAATTGGGGAAATCGACCAATCATCGATCACGGACATTTATCATACGACGGCTGATTGGACGCGCAGCTTATTAGCGGCGCTCGAGAGAAAGACCACGTGTTGATGAAGGAAAACGGAAAAGCTAGAAAAGAAAAAATTTCTGACCTGGAACGCATCCGAGCCACGTGCAATCGAAAAATACTTTTTTGTTGTACTAATTAATTGATAACGCAATACCATTTTGTTGCTATTGTTATTGAAAATTCAGCCGTTTTGTCGAGGAAAAATTTAATTATTATTGTTAATTGAGAATTTGATAGAATTTATTAGTTACTGAAAATTCAGCCGTGTTGTCGAAACAAAAGTTAATTATTATTGTTACTTGATAAGTCGACACGAGTTATTATTACTAAAAATTCAGCCGTTTTTGTCGAAACCAAATTTAATTATTGTTGTACGAGAGTGTCGAATCGCCGAAGTGGCTATTGTTGAGAGTGTCGTACCAGACAGTCAAGGACGACAGCACCAACATTGTGATCTTCCGATCTCGCCGTATCCATGGGGAAACGCCGTCGCCGATGACATCTGCAGCCATCAGCACCGCCGACACCGGATTCCTGATTTGCTACCCGTGCCGAGGAGTCGACTGAGCGGGGTAAGTGCGGTCGCAGTTTGCTATTTCACCTGGGTGACTTCACCGCGATCCGCGATTAACTTGATTTATCAGCGATAAGCGCTTATTAAATTTTTTTTCTTTTTCATCGAATTGATATTTAATCACGACTTCGGAAGTAAGTCCGAAATTAACTGTGCACCGGAATTCAACAATTGCGTTGTTAAATTCCGGCTTCGGTGACGTCAGCCAGGTACCCGGTGCCAAATTCTTTTGTAATAAGTTGCTAATAAAAATTGTGTACGGTTGTTGCGTTGTATCGTAAGTTTTGAGATTTTCTGTCGCAAAGCTAAATTGGCTCGATTAGGGAGTTATCTCAGAGCGATAATAGGCACTGCACCTCGAGCTTTGTTCCCGCGAATTACCCGACGGGTAACAGCGATCCCATTGAACAATCTATTGGTTATTATTTTCTTAATTTTTTTATCTGCCGCTATTATTGTTAATAAATTCGCCAATTGTTGTTAATCGAACCCGGCGATATAAATAATTTTTTTTTGTTAACAAATTCGTAAATTGTTGCTAAACGGACACGGCGAACAAATAAATTTTTTTTTATTAATCAATTCGTAACTATTGTTAAGGCGCACAAAGCGAAATAAATAATTTCCTTATTTATTGTTAATGAACTCCTGATTTAGAGCTCAGACGAGACCAGCGAACTAATTATTTTTATTATAATCTTGTTGTTAATCTCTTTTGTTCCTGCGAAACTACTGTCGATCTGATTTTAGTGCCTTGCGTGCACGAATATTAATCTTTGCTTCCTTGTTTGCGATTGACTGCGGTCCAAATTCCGATTGGCTTTGTTATTTTGGCGATTTCACAAAATTTATTTAACAATCAATTATTTATAACGATTTTTTTTGTATTGATCTTATTCGTTCGTTTTGTTATTTTTTTTTGGAATTGAACCTGCGAATGTTATTCAACCTCGCTAATTATTAAATAAATAAAGTGACTCGTAATCGTACCTGCGCAATTAATTTTTATTTTATTTATTTTTAATTATTATCCGAACCGATTTCCCTGCTCGTTTCGTATAAACTTTTGAATCTCTTCGGCCTCGACCCGCCGCCCAACGACGATCAACGTGAACCACCGAACAGTGAAACGGAAGTTCCTGGCGCCCAACATCAACGAACCAGGTAAGCCAAACATTTAGGTGGACCTCTTCGGCGCTGTCGACGCCAGCGCAGCAAAAAAGCCATCATAATATATCGATTGTATTTGTCTTCATTTATTAATTCTACAACATTGAAATAATTGACTATATGAAGTATTTCAGTGGAATAATTATTTTTTTTATTTGACTCTAGATTGGGCTAATAAAATTTCAAGAGAACAGATTTCGGACCAAGACTTTAACAAATATATAAGCAAAATTATTTCAAATAAAAGCAGACCACCTGTTTGTAAACTGAAAATTCCGGAAAAGTCAACAGCTACAGAGACTTCATCATCAACAAACATCAAATAGTATTTATAAATAAACAAAATATTTCAATTTTTCTATTCAATAAGTAATTACAAATAATTTATTGTCATGTTCATTATGGAATTACAAATAAAGAATATTCCATCTAACATTATCTGACTTTAATTCCAAGTGATCAAATTTGAAAAAGCAGGAAGGAATAAAAATTTGTTATTTTGCATAACAAAGGACGCACTATTTTTTTTTTTATTAGTGTACATATTAATTAGAGAAGTTCCAACTAAAAAACTATAAATAATGAATATACATTTTTTTAACTCAACATTGAATTGAATTTTTCCAATGTATTATAAAAAAAAAACTTCCCGTTAATGAAAGATCTTTTCTTTTGCTACTCGTTCTTTTCTTTAGATTTGAGTTGTATCTGTGTATACTAATAATAATTCACATTATACACATTAAAATATATTTATTATAATGAGTATTATATACAATATTTTTATTATTATACAGTATAATTTTTATTTAATTTGTTAAACTATATCTAATACCATTAAAAAATTTAGCAACAATTTCATATAAGGAATATTCTACGCAAAATTGGATATTAAAAATTTTTATTTAAGACTTTTTTTCTGGTGCGACATTTTTTAGTACTTTTACCGATTTATTATGAGATTTTTATGACAATAATTCGGAAGACTTTAAGTTTTAAAAAAAATGTTTTTTTCTGAAAATTTAAAATTTTCTAAATTAATAATTGAAACAATTTCAAAATTTACCAAAAAGCTGTTTTTGAGAAGTACTAAAAAATATCAAAAGAGAATGTTCGGTTATAATACCGGTACCTTCCCTCAAACTTGGGTAGGTTTTCTTACAAATGGAATTATTTGTTGGTCTTGAAAAAGACCGTTGTCATTAGGACTACGTAGTAGTCTTGAGATGACTTATTCTCACTCTCTGTATGGGAGTGATGAATAATTAGTTCTGAAAAGAACTGTTTCAAAGTTTAGCCCTTAAAAGAACTGTTTAGATAATGCTCGATCGTAGTTGTCGTTGAGACTGATCCAACGTAGCCGATATGATCTGAGCTGGCCAGGTAGTTGAGTCGAGAATAGACAAGCCTTGCACGCTTGGTATCCAAAGTACTGCACTGTAGTTGTAAGCCTTGCTCGCTTACTGTAGATCCTTGGCTTATTTCTTCTTCTTCATCTTCTTCGCTCGGTGGTTTGAAGTGGACTGTGTGGCAGCTTGAGCAGCTGCTATTTTTAAAGGCGTCTAGCCGGTAGAGAGGGCAGAGAGGTCAGCAACCAATGAGAATTCAGAACTAGTCCCTCCTACTGTTCAGTTGTAGTGGGGACTGGCTACATTCAGAGATAGGCCCGCTACCTTCCACTCACTTAAGTGGGAGAATAGGAGCTAGCGGGCCTATGGAAATCGCTTATTCGTTACCACTATGATTAGAATAATTTTCCACTAGCTCTCTCGTTATGGTCCGTGCTTTTGTTGGTACCATGACTAGCTCTCTAGTCATGGTCCGTGCGATTGTTGATGCCAAATGATAAGTTTGAGGGTTTTTCAACATTCTCCCCCCCCCAAATTCTGCAGGAATGCAGAATTTCAATCGGATGACTCTTGGTGAGGAGCTAGTGGGAGAAGGGCTAACTTGATAATTGGTCTAGTAAGAGTTGTTGTAGCTGTCTTGAGAGTGACTACTCAAGTAAGTCCATCTTTCCCAGGGTGAAGTTGGATTATTCTCGCGAGAGGCCATTTTGAAGGAGGAAGTCTTTCATCAGTTATTAGCACTAAAGACCCTATTTTAATATCGTCTTGTTGGTTGCGCCACTTTGAGATGGACTGATGTGCAGATAAGCATTCTGCTGACCATCGATTCCAAAATTGTTGAAATCGTTCCTGGATCCGTTGAAATTGGGATAGTCTTGACTCGTTCACGGAAGTTAGAGATGGTTCAGGTATTGAGTTGAGCGCAGCTCCTCGAATGAAATGGCCTGGAGTTAGGGCTGAGAGATCTTCTGGATCATCTGATAGAGCACTGAGAGGTCTTGAGTTGAGTACTGCTTCAACTTGTGCTAAGAGAGTAGAAAAATCTTCAAATGTGAAGCTGGTTTCTGATATTGACGATTGGAGATGACGTTTGACAGATTTCACTGCAGCTTCCCATTTTCCTCCATGTGCGTGCTCCTGGGGGATTAAATTTCCAATTTGTACCATCATTAGTGAGTAGGCGTTGAAGCTCTTTGATTCCGATGTAGCCTGGAGAAGAGACGTTTCAATTCATTGTCAGCTCCTTTGAAATTAGTTCCACAATCGCTATGTAGTGTTTTGCAGATTCCTCGTCGACTAGAAAATCTTCGAAATGCCTTCAAGAAGCCTTCAGTTGAGTAATCTGAGACTGCTTCAAGATGAATTGCTGACGTTGAGAAACAGACGAAGACTGCTATCCACCCTTTAAATTTCTTTGCACCTCTTCCTTGGAATGTCTTCAATGTGATTGGTCCAGCGTAATCAACTCCAGTTGTTTCAAAAACTAATGATGGAGTTACTCGAGATGACGGAAGAGGAGCCATAAGCTGTTGTGTTCAGACTGCTCGGATTCGGGCGCAGACCAAGCAGCGTTGGATAAAAGACTTAATTGAAGCTCTTCCTCCTAATATCCAACATTGACGTCGTAGGTACATTAGTGTAAGTTGAGTTCCACCGTGGAAGGTCCGGGTATGAGCATCTGCGATGAGAAGTTCAGAAAGTTTACATTGTCGAGATAAAATGGGTGGGTGCTTGCTGTCATGATCAAGTTGAGAATTTTGAAGACGTCCTCCAACTCGAAGTATACCTTGATGATCTAATCTTGCAGTTAGTCTAGAGAGGGCATGAGACTTTGCTAGGGGTTTCCCTGACATGATGGTGCTGATCTCTGATGAGAAGTATGCTTGCTGAGTTGCGTCGGAGAATCCATGGAGTCGGATGGAGTACGAATTAGATTGCAGATTAATCCATCTGGGTATTCGAAGTTCAGTTAACTTTGAGATGTCTTCTCGAAACTTGGCCCATTGATTTACTGTATCAGGGCAAAGTTGATCATCCCAGTCAAGCTTCTCAAGCCAAAGTTGCTGGAGCAGAATTTTGGCTTGAATGACACTGGAGAGATGAGACCGAGAGGATCGAAGAGTTGAGCTACTTCTGAGAGAATTGATCTCTTGGTTATTACTGCACTTTCTGATATAGAGCTTTGAAACGTAAACTGATCATGAGTTGATGACCAGGAGAGACCCAGTACCTTTGATAATGATTCATCAAATGTGTGGAAGCGATGACTTGTCCTTAGATTGAGATGTCGAGGGAATAATAAACTCTAGTGTGTTGCTTTCCCATTTATCTAATGGAAGACATGCTGAAGCGCACATGCTGTTAAGCTGTTGGCTATTGTGTTGAGCTGGTCAATTGAGTCAGCTCCACCTGAGATGTCATCAACATAACTGCCTTTTAGGATTGAGTCAACTGCTTATGGGTAACTCTCTTTTTCATCTTCCACTAGTTGGATCAATGTTCTGCAAGCTAAGTATGGTGCTGATCGAGTTCCATACGTAACTGTTTTTAGTTGATATTCTTGGACTTCGTTCTGCTGGTTGATCCAGAGAATTCTTTGTAAGTCCCAATCATCTTGATGGACTTGAATCTGTCGAAACATCTTCACTATGTCAGTCATCAAGATGAATTTGAAACGTCTGATGAACAGCAATACGTCAAATATGTCTCTTTGAGTTTTTGGACCAGCATGCTGAATGTCATTGAGTGATACTTGTGAGGTGGTCTTACACGACCCGTTGGAAATGACTCTGAGCTTTGTAGTAGTACTCTGTTCTCAAAGAACTCCATGATGAGGTAGGTAGTAAACTTGTTTAGGTTCAGGGGCATCCTTTGGAACCGCTACCATGTGGCCTAATGTTTCATACTCTTGCATGAAGTCCATATACCGCTGTTTGAGAAGTTCGTCGGAATCCAGACGCTTGAGAAGTCGTTTTAAACACCAGTAAGCGAGAGCTCTGGAATCTCCTAATTGTGAGATTTCAGCTGATAGTGGTATTCGCACCACGTAGCGACCTTCTTGATTTCGTGAGAGTGTGCTAGTGTAATAGTCTTCACATTGAGCCTCTGCTAAACTGAGAGATGGCTTTGTTTGATCTGGTACTTCTTCCTGAACCTAAACCTTGTGAGGGAGTCTTGAAGCTCATCGTTTGTCACAGTATGAAGCGACCTGAGAGGGTATTTCGTGCTTGAGATGATGCTGGTCCAAGAAAAGCCCATCCAAAGATTGTGTGATAGCTAATGGCTCATCTGATTGCCCTTTAATTATTGGAGATGGTTCTAGTATTTGATTAAGCGTATCTGCCCCTATGAGGATTTCAACGTGTCCAGGCTTCAGGAAGTCTGGATCTGCTCGTTCTAGCTTGCTCAGATGAGACCAATGCTGATCTGTGATGGAGACTGATGGAATCTTAGTGGTGATTTGAAGCAAGATATGTGCTCTGAGATGGACTTGCTTATGTGAGATGCAAGACTCAATGGTTAAGTTCATTTGACCAAGGGTTTTGCTTGAAGACTGATTACCCACGCCTAATATTGGTATCACAGCTGCTAGTTGGTTGAGTTTCGCATCTTTAACTAGCTTGGCTGAGACTAATGTCAATTCTGATCCTGGATCGAGGAGAAGACGAGTTGTATATTTGGTCATGTTAGGAGACACTACAAGTGCTTTGCATGTAGCCAGGATTACTGCAGTTCTTGTGTTAATTGCTGATAAAGCTATTGCCTTTGCCTGAGCAGGCAATTGCTCTGGCTGAGATGACTTGGAGATGTCAATTGTCTGAGAGGACTGTCGGTATTTCGTGATAGTGGCATCAGTTTGAGATGCTCTTGATCTGAGATGACGTCCTGGCTTGATATGACTGCGTGGGATTCGAGATGACGACTGCCACCGTCATTGTGGAGTTGGCTTGTCTTCGGTCTGAGAATGTTGAGATAGCGATGATAACTTTTCAGAAAAGGCTGCAAGAGATGCTGGCTTTTTCTTGGGTTTTGTAAACAAGCCATGCAACAATGTATGATGGCGCTCTTTACACAGCTTGCAAGTTTGAGTGTTACTGCACTTGTACAAGTTGTGCCTACCTAAGCAGTTGTAACACAACCGCTCGGTCTTGACTAGCTGAAGTTTTTCAGCATCTGGCTTCGTTGAGAAGTCTGGACAAAAGGCAGGTAATGATTCTTGCCACAGAACTTGCAGGTTGTTCAAATCCTTCACCATGGCTTTGTTTCAGCTTGAGATGACGTTCCAGGTTGGTCTGAGATGACGTGATGAACCTTTGCTGGTTGAGATGGCTTGTGTCTGGTTTTGACTTTCTCAAAGCTGTTTTGGACTGTTCTTCAATGCTTTCTAGAGCTCTAGCAGCCAGTTAGAAAACCAGTTAACTTTCTAGAGATGGATACTCCGTTGCTGACCCAAGGTGCATTTCCCAATCTTCACGAGTTTTGGGGTCTAGATGGTGTGTCATGAGATGGACTATGATTGAATCCATTGGTCAACTGGAAGTCAAGGGCTTTTAGTGAGTTAGTCGACTCAGAAACAACCTTGAGAAGTGCATTGAGAGTAGCTGATGACCGAACTCCTGGCATCTTCAAGCGCAGAAGCTTATCCAGTTGAGCGGCGATGAGAAGTCGTTTGTTCTCATACCTCTTGACTAGCATGTCCCAGGCTACTTGAAAAGAATCAGCTGAGATTTTGATGTTGGAGATGAGACTTGCAGCATTTCCAGAGAGACTATTTCGGAGATGGACAAACTTTTCTGCATTTGAGATGGCTGTATTTTCACCAATTAGTGAGACGAACAATCTGAGAAGGCTCTCCAATTCCGAAGCTACAGAAAATGGTGGAATCGGAATCTTGGGCAATGATGATGGTCTGACTGCTGTACTCCGGTTAGACTTACGTTGGCAAGGCTAGTTCCACTAGGAGGATTAGCTGCTTCTAACTCTGAGATTCTTTCTTCCAGGGCAGCTTGGATATTAACAACGCACTGCATAGCTGTTTCGTAGGCGTTATTCTTGATGTTAGGATCGTCTGGTGGGATTCGACCTTAGACAGGATGATCTTTTCGTGCTCGGCTTCAAACTTCTCCCAGTTAGTCTTGAGCATTAGCAGCTTTGCCTTGGCCACGTGAATGTTGAAATTGTGGTGCGTTTCTGCCTGACTTCCTTCTGAAGAGACATGATGAATGCGTACTTGGACTGCTGCAGCGACAGTCTCGCCTGAAGTGCGACATCCTTGAGGATTTGAATAACAAAACTTCCGCACTTAGTGCTCAGCAATGCGCAAAGTAGTGAAACCCAATCTCAAGAAATGTTACGCACGCTCAGAGATATGTCTTGAGATGTCGCTGATCACTACCCAAGCTGAGGGAGATCCGGCTCGAGGACATAAAATGTTCGTTATAATACCGGTACCTTCCCTCAAACTTGGGTAGGTTTTCTTACAAATGGAATTATTTGTTGGTCTTGAAAAAGACATTGTAATTAGGACTACGTAGTAGTTGAGATGACTTATTAGTCACACGCTCTTAAATAAGAGCCTTATTAAGGTTGGTCTTGAAAAAGACCGTTGTAGTTAAGACTACGTAGTAGTCTTGAGTGACTTATTCTCACTGTCTGTATGGGAGTGATGAATAATTAGTTCTGAAAGAACTGTTTCAAGTTTAGCCCTTAAAAGAACTGTTTAGATAATGCTCGATCGTAGTTGTCGTTGAGACTGATCAACGTAGCCGATATGATCTGAGTTGGCCAGGTAGTTGAGTCGAGGATAGACAAGCTTGCACGCTTGGTATCCAAAGTACTGCACTGTAGTTGTAAGCCTTGCTCGCTTACTGTAGATCTTGGCTTATTTTTCTTCTTCTTCTTCCTCGCTCGGTGGTTTGAAGTGGACTGTGTGGCAGCTTGAGCAGCTGCTATTTTTAAAGGCGTCTAGCCGGTAGAGAGGGCAGAGAGGTCAGCAACCAATGAGAATTCAGAACTAGTCCCTCCTACTGTTCGGTTGTAGTGGGGACTGGCTACATTCAGAGATAGGCCCGCTACCTTCCACTCACTTAAGTGGGAGAATAGGAGCTAGCGGGCCTATGGAAATCGCTTATTCGTTCCCACTATGATTAGAATAATTTTCCACTAGCTCTCTCGTTATAGTCCGTGCTTTTGTTAGTACCATGACTAGCTCTCTAGTCATGGTCCGTGCGATTGTTGATGCCAAATGATAAGTTTGAGGGTTTTTCACAGAGAAAAGTAAAAATACAAATTTTTTAAACTATCCGATTTGGTATGGAATACTCCTATAAAGGAGTGGGGTAAATTTAATGGGAGGGTACATCATGAGGTTTTTGAGGTTCAAAGCCGTATAGGATAATTTTTTAAATGGTTTGAGGTTTTTGAGGGTCAAATGTTGATTCTAGAGTTCTGATTTTATCCTCAAAGTTGTAAAACCGTCCGTAAGTAGGATTTTGAGGTAAAAACTGAGACTACTTTCTATGTTAAATCCAATCTAAAGAAAATCAAACTGACCCTCGAAAACCTCATTGAAGAATTTGAGGGTTAAATATGAATTTACTTTTTGACTCGGGCGATCATTGAAAGTTTCAGTTAAAGTAATTGCAGGTCTCATAAGTGGAGTTAAAATCTGCCTAGCTTAAGTGCGACGAATTTTGCCGTTAATTTATTTTCCTTCGATGAACGAATTTCTGTATCTCTACGATAAATCATAATTTGGAATTTTTTTTTTTTACATTCTCAAAACGTCGAGATCTAATGAAAATCGACTTTCGCAAACGGGCTAAAACCAATAATTTCCCGAATTTTAAAAAATTTTCAATTTTTCTTAACGGGAAGTTGAAAAACTCGTGTAAATATAATTAATTAACTTTTATATACATCGGTCAACTAATTGGTAACTGGTCAACAACTGGTGCATTTACCTACTAAGTTCAAAAGATTTTTCTTTTAATTTAATCATTAAAAAAATTAAGAAACATATTTTCATTAGTAAAATAGATAAAAATTGGGAAACAATTTTTTTGATACATTTTTTCTGATTATCTATTTAAGTGATAGTATGAAAGTAGAGCATTATAGACTTTTGTTTTTAACTTCCGCTAAGGGAATTGAAAATTTTCAAATTCAGGGAGTTATTGGTTTACCCCGTTTTTCGGAAATCGAGTTTTCATCAGATCTCGACGTTTTGAGGTCCTAGGAAGCTTCCCTGACTATTTCTGCGATAGTGTCTGTATGTGTGTGAGTGTTAACCTCTCATAACTTTTGAACGGCTTAACCGATTTTATCGCGGTTAGTGCCATTCAAAGGGGTTTGACCAAACTTAGATTTTGAATACAATTTGATTCAACCCGACAGATTTTGAGAAATCTCAAAAAAACTATCAAAAAATTTTTTTTCAAATGTGGTTTTTTTATCGTAACTTTTAAACGGCTCTACCGATCGATTCTGAAAACTAATCAGCTCTTAAACTCAAAAAACTATGTCGATCGCTGTCAGCTCGGTCGAAATCGGTTCATTCGTTCGTGAGTTATCGTTGTCGAAAGAAACCTAAAAAAATGTTTTTTTGGAATTACTTTGAAATTCCGAATTTGATCGATCTAAACTTAAAGATTCATTATGAGGCTCAAAAAACAGCGTCGAATGCCGCTAACTGCATGAAAATCGGTTTATTCATTCACAAGTGATTGCGGTTTAAAAATTTAAAAAATAGTGTTTTATCAAAGTTCTATCAGACTTTTGAACTCGGAGAGCTCAAAATGACACGAACATTATATTTGTGAGCTCGAAGAGCTGAAAAACGTAATAAGTACAATTAAGAGAATAGAATTAGCGGAAGTTGCAGGGATGGCCTTTAAGGTCAACCGTTTTTCTAATTTTTTTTTTTTTTTTTTTGATAACAAAATGAGCTTTCAACTTAGTTCAACAATTATAAGAAAAATGGAAGAAAAACTTGTGGAGAAATATGCTACGCTAGATTGTTTTTCTTTTAAATAAGTTCATTTCCTCGTACTCCACCCGAAAAAAAAGAAATCTTGAACCAAGAATGCCACTTTTGAAGAAATGAATTCATTGAGAAGAAAAAAATTCTTGAACCAAGAACAATTTTCTCAATTCAAAAATGGTTTCTTGGCTCGAGAAAAAAATAATCTTAAAGATGACATTCTTGGCTCAACATTGTTTCTCTTGCATAAAGTTAATATTCTTATCGGTGTACTATTGCGAAGAGATTTTTTTTCACATATAAACAATAAAATGCATCACAAACAAATTGAATGTTTACAGTTTCAATCATTGACTGGGTCATTCCATGTCAAATCGACCAATAGTTGTAATCGACATCTTTCGATTTAGACAAATTTTGGTAAGAAGTTTTCTTTTATCATATAACAAAGCTCTGCCAAAGGAAAAAAAAAATTTTTTTTTCAAAAGATATCTAAATTCAAAATTTCGCGATTTTTCCAGTTTTTCAATTTTGTTTTTGTAATATCTCGAACGCTAGTATAGATACAGGAATGGTCTTTCGTTTGTTTGAAAGGGGACACTTGGAGCTAATGAAAAAAAAATATTTTGGGAAAATATTAAAAAAATGCCAAATTTGTCAAATTTTGAATTTTTGAAAATCGTCAAAAATGACGGTTGACAATAAATTTTGGATCAAATTTTTTGTATACTACCTTGTACCAATTTTAAAAGATCCTGAAATTTTGGGAACTATGTTTTTTGTTTTTTCAAAAATATGAATATTTGAAATTTATTAAAAAAAAATTTTTGCTTAAAATTTTATTTTTTCATTTTTATCTTAATTTAGTTTGGTATATAGCGTAATTTCGATATTTTGAACAGTTGAAATTCCATTTAGTGGCATAATGATGAGAAAAAAAACATTTTAAAAAAAAAAATTTTTTTTAACAAATTTCAAAAATTCATATTTTTGGAAAAACAAAAAACACAGTTCCCGAAATTTCAGGATCTTATAAAATTGGTACAAGGTAGTATACAAAAAAATTTGAGCCAAAAACTTATTGCAGACCTTCATTTTTGACGATTTTCAAAAATTCAAAATCTGACAAATTTTGCATTTTTCAAAATTTTTTCCCAAAATATTTTTATTTTCAATAGCTCCAAGTGTCCCCTTTTAAACAAACGAAAAACCATTCCTGTATCTATACTAGCGTTCGAGATATTACAAAAACAAAATTGAAAAACTAGAAAAATCACGAAATTTTAAATTTGAATATCTGTTGAAAAAAATTTTTTCATTTTTTTTCCTTTGGCAGAGCTTTGTTATATGATAAAAGAAACCTTCTTATCAAAATTTGTCCAAATTGAAAGAGGTCGATTTCAACTATTCGTCGGTTTGACATGGAATGACCTAACTATGAATTAGATAATAAAAAGTTGTTAAAAAATAATAAATAACTCACAGTTTCAAATTTCATGAATATAAAAATACTTTCGAAACTGTTGAATTTGGTATTTTCAATTGTCACTACAATATTACTAGATACAGTGTTTATTATTACTGTGTAAAGTGTAATACTTACAGTTTTTCCCATAAGAGATCTTCTCTATAAGAATTTCGTTGTTGCTGTAAAAATTTTAGTTCTTCTATTGCTTTTTTTTTGTATATACCCATACAAGCCGACAAATATACAACTATTCTTTTTAAAAAATGTAAATAAATCAAAGTCGCTGGAATATCAACACGAAAAAAGAATTATTTGACCCTGCAGGCATACTCTCGATTTTAAAAAAAAATTCAGAGAGAAGCTTATATATCATTTGAAAAAATTTTGTTCAGAAAATCGCTTACTTTGCTGAAAAAATTATACGATTTCAATAAACAATATATCATTATCTTGAGATACCTTTGAATTTTTTATCAGAAATTGAATTTGTTTATAATTAAATTATTTTTCTTCAGAGAAATGTTCAACCATCAACATCATCTTCATCACCCATAGCTCAATCATTGTCAGTACTTGAAAGTACAGAATCTCCAATCAATAACGGCAGGTAAGATACATAATCATACTTTTAAAGTTTTAGTAGAGTTTATGTTTATGTGAAATGAAAGCATTTGAACGTAAAAATTAGACCTATATGTCTACTGTCCCCACTACGAAACTTTTCTTAAAGTAATTGCCAAACTTAATTTTTTTTTTTTAAATATGTAAAATAATTCAAGGAATCCAATGGTACAAGTTGCACGCAAATTTGAGTTGCCGATTTTTTTTTTATTTATAAAAAACTTGCGAAAAATTTTTGAGCTGACTTTAACCAATAAGTATAGAAATACTTTTTCCATGTTGTTGTTTAAATGTTAATAATAAAGAAGTTCAATATTTTCTAAATCCATTGGTCACAAATTTTTCATAGAAATATTCATTTTTAATAACAAAATAATAAAATCAAAATAAAAAAGTACTTGCCTAACGAATGAGCTGACACAGTTTGCGCAGCTCTTGAGTGGAGAAAGTTGAGCGCGTCGCTGAGTCTGTTTGAATGATCACAGCGTTTGAAAAATAAAATTTTCACCAAAATTTTTTTTAATTCATTAAAATTATTGAATTTTTCGAAAGTTATCAAATTTTTCCTTAATTACTTACTAATTTTGTTTTTGATTACTTAAGTATTAGCGTCGAAAATTAATATTTATTCAAAATGCATGAATAATTTCTACAATTTAGATAACAATTACTTCAATAAAAAAATATTATATGATGATTATTATTATAATTTTTAGTTTATAATAATTTTAATGAAATAATATGGATTTTTCATAACTTTAAAATTTTTTCCCGGATTGTGAATAAGTTATTTTGTATTTTGCTGTAATGGATAAATATTGATAAAGTTACTTAATCAATAATTTGTTTTTTAGATCTGGAAATATTATTTTCAGATTAAAATAAATATATATTTAGCTGTAAAAAAGTTTTATCACTCAATAATTTTTAACTGCATAGAAAATGGTTAATTTTGAATACATTTTTTTTCCATTAGCATAAAAATAATCCAATTCTAAATAAACATTCAAAATTCAGAAATATTTAAAATTTATGAATCGTTTATAATTTCAGATAACGTTAAGTACCCAGGAGCTACTCAGAAACCAGTAGTTACTCACTTCTTGTATTTGTATATCTATATTCACAAATGCAGATATATAAATACATGGAGTAAGCAGGTACTGCTTCTTGAGCAGCTACTGGGCACTTTACCTTAAATTTGAAAGAAAATTCAAATTTACGAAAATGACAATTGAACAAAATTATTTTTGGAAAGAAAAATCCAAATTAAAATATAAATCATAGAAATAATAAAAATAATAAGATTCTATCGTTGTGAAATTTCCTTTAATTTTTTTTTAGGTATTATAATTCAAAAAATGTAAAGATCTTTTCGATGCAGTAATAGATATTCATTTAAAAAATTTTTAAGCCAAAAATTTAATATCAATAAGGTAAATCAATATCGTTGAATTTTGTTTGTCGTAATGTCTCAAATATTGTTCTTACTAATCAATTTCTTTTTTTAAAATAATAGTTAGTGATATTTACTAATTAATTTTAAATAATTTAAACGAGTATCCGGATACACCAATTATTGACAGGTTAAAAAACTGATTGATCTAATTATTGACATACCTTAAACCCAATTATTGTCACCTATACTGCGTATGCATCAGATTTATCTGCTTATTCTTATTTATCGAAACTTATTATTAATTAATCAATATTATTAAAGTTTGTTAATAATAATTTCCATGTCTGGTTAATTACTATTAAAAATATAAAAATTAATTTATTGAATCAGAAGAGTTCAAACTCTTACAATAAATTTTTTAGGTTAAAGTAAAAAAAAAAGGCGCCATAGCACTTTCGACTGGCTGTCAATATGAGATTCAACTTAATAATTATGAACTAGTTATTAACACCCATTATGTAAATATTATAAAGCACAATTAATTTTGATTATTAAATTTTATTAATTTTTCATCTATTGTTAATTAAAAAAAAAAGATCATATAATGAGATAAAGAAATTAATTTAAACTCGACGTTTAAAAAAAATGCTTTTCTAACCATAGTTGTTGAGAAAGTAGACGCTCGTAAGTTGGTTTGATGAACTGGTGCTAACTTTATTTTTTTTTCTTAATAATTAATATTTAATATTTAGAACTGACAGTAATTTTTCAATTGTTCAATTAATTGGAATTCAATAAAAATTTATATGATTGTTATTCTTATATAAGAATATAAGTACTTATAGTAAGTAACTTATATAGTAATAATCCGAACAAAAACAGTTTCACTGTTAAAAACTGCGCCAAGTCCACGTTCATAAAACTCATCTTAATAACATCTGCACTTTGCAAAAAAAATAAGACTCGTTACAATAATTTTCATTCTATACAAAAAAAAGTTAAATACAAAAAAATACCAAGAAACCGTCATAATGTTGAAAAAATTGAAAAAAATTTGTTGAAAATTTAAAAATTAAGAAAAAATTTTTTTATCGTACTTGGCGCGCGTCATTGAGTACCCCAAATTTTTTCGAATGAATTTCAACCCGAGAAAAAACGATTTCGCTTGAATTTATGTAATGTAAATATGTATATATATATATATATATATCTTATCAGCTCTAATTATATAATATATGATTTCATACATTGTTATGTTTATAGATTCACATCAGTGAAGTATACTCAACGAATTAAAAACACTGCTTACTGGATTAATATCAGTTTCAGTGAAAAAATCCGTTTCGAAAATTTTTTTCAGATTTTTAGTGAAAATAACTGTCAATATGGTAGTCTGGTGAAGATATCTGAAATAACACAAAATTTTTTAATTCAATTTTTTTCAGTTCCGTCATTAAGCTTTCATGAAGAAACTTGATCGTGCTTCGTTTAATTGTAATTAACACATTTTGATTGGCAATCACACCGCATTTTCTCAATTTAGTCGGCCATATGTTTTATTTTTTAGTCAACTCAATTTTCGCAGTGATTCCACTACAGAGTCAACGTATGCAGGCGTATTCACTTGTAAGCAAATTGCATAACCGAACAGGAGAGGGCGTTTTATTGAAATCATAAACGATGTGCGGAGAATTTAAAAATTTCAAATAAAATACATATGCCATGTTGATTTTACCTAACTTTTGTTAAACGTATCATAAAATAATATTTCATTAATTACATTTATCCATTTTATAGGTTGACTTACTTATAAATGTTGAAACATTAAAAGGATGTTCATGTATCCTGAAAAAATTTGGGGTACTCAATGACGCGCGCCAAGTACGATAAAAAAATTTTTTCTTAATTTTTAAATTTTCAACAAATTTTTTTCAATTTTTTCAACATTATGACGGTTTCTTGGTATTTTTTTGTATTTAACTTTTTTTTGTATAGAATGAAAATTATTGTAACGAGTCTTATTTTTTTTGCAAAGTGCAGATGTTATTAAGATGAGTTTTATGAACGTGGACTTGGCGCAATTTTTAACAGTGAAACTGTTTTTGTTCGGATTTCATATCTTTTTGTTAAGTGTAATTTTTTGCTCGCCTCTTAATACATTCTTAATTTTAAAATTGAACTTTTCCCGCGCAAAATTAGAAATATGTAAATAAATTAATTAATGCAGGTAAAGCTATTATCATATAAAAGGTTATTTGTTCGTTAATTTTAAAAATCAAATCCTAACAAAAAAATTAAAATTCTGTTTCTCTCATAGTAGCTAGTAGCGTTAAAAAACTTAACGTGACTGACCCGTGTAAACTCTTCGGTTTCAATCAATTAACTAGCTTATCAATGGGGTTTTTAAATTTTTTATGTATATACAGTTAAAGTTTAACATTTTTTTGAATTAAAAAAGTTGTTAATCTTGATTTAATGCTCTACTACACATTAATTTAACAATAACAATAATTATTTTGGTAATGATAAACAATTATAATGATACTTTTACCATCAATTTATCATTACCGATATAATAAATTTCATTTTTATAATGATTATCATTGTTATTGTTACAATGACATTATTGTTAATAAAGGGGACAATGCATCATACGCATAATTGTAATACCTATGGCCTAAAAATTACAATTATTTGAAATCCGCTCGATTGAATAACAATGCCACCTACAGGCAACGACTACAAAGTCGTAGAATGTGTACACTATCCAATGAGAATTGCCTAAATCTTGAACTACTG
Source organism: Cotesia chilonis (assembly GCA_018835575.1). Classification (NCBI taxonomy): domain Eukaryota; kingdom Metazoa; phylum Arthropoda; class Insecta; order Hymenoptera; family Braconidae; genus Cotesia; species Cotesia chilonis. The sequence continues at coordinate 96,074 of RJVT01000085.1, read as the reverse complement.
GCCTGAAGGAAGAAAGTAAAACTCAAACAATCTTTAGCCTGTTGTGTATTTAGTCTAGTTAATAAATGAAATTCAATAGAAAAGAATAGGTTTGAAAACCATCTACATATGAAGTTGTTTGATAGTTTGTTCTAGAAATTTTGTATTTATAAAGTATTTTAACATTCTTAATTTCAAAATTAAATTTTTCCCGCGCAAAATTGAAAATTCATAAATGAATAAATTAATGCAGGCAAAGCTATTCTAATATGATAGGTTGTTTATTCGTTAATTTTGATAATCAAATCCTAATAAAAAAATTGAAATTCTGTTTCTCTTATAGTAGCTAGTAGCATTAAAAAACTTAACGTGACTGATCCGCGTAAACTCCGCGGTTAAAAGCGATTAACTATCTTATTAATAGGGATTTTACATTTTTATTTATATACAATAAAAATTTTAACATTTTTTGAATTAAAAAAGTTGTTGATTCAGATTTAATACTCTAATACACATTAATTTAATAATAACAATAATTTATTCAGTAATAATAATGATAATGATATTTTTAACATCAATTTGGTATTACCGATATAATTAATTTCAGTCTAATAATTTTTATTATTAGTGTTATTGTTATTATGACATTGTTATAAGTAAATGACACAATACACCATGCGCATAATTGTAAGACTTTTCACCTAAAGATTACAATTATTTGAAATCCACTTGATTGGACAACAATGCCACCTATCGGCAACGACGACAAAATCATAGAATGGTACACTATCCAATGGGAATAACCTCTGTTTATGATTGTTCATGTATAAAAAACCTATGTTCCAACTTCAAATTGTTTATTTCTTGTTTAATAAACATTTTTAATTCGCTGAATATTTGTATTCCAAATATTTGCACTGCGCATGCGTCAACTTTACGTTTAGACTTTCAGCGCGGACTTTTGAAAATTATATTGACCAGCACAGTGATTAGAGTAAGTGTATTTTTCTTGTAATTTCAATTATAGAGGTTACAGGACAAAAGGGCAACGTCTAGTTTTTAATAATTTTATAATAAGTTTTATTTTAATAAAGTATTGAAATTTTTTGTTATTTGTTATGAATTTCTTTTTTTTTTTTTTAATAGTTCGTAGTATTCATGAAAATAGAATTGATGAATATAAAAAAAAATATATACATGCATTGATTAACAATTCCCTCGATATTTTTTAAGAAATTTAAAATGAAATGAATATTTATTAGTTATTTATTTATTCACTTAATGACATTGATATTGGCTGACGTCTAACAATTTTTTTTTAATTATTTGAATTAATTAAAAGTAATTCCTAAAAAATAACACTTGTTAATTTTTTAATTTTTTACATGAGATGTGCTTGTCACTATAATTTTCAAAAGACCGCGCTAAAAGTCTATATCCGTAAAGTTGACGCATGCGCAGTGCAAATATTTAGAATGCATACATACAGCTAATTAAAAATGTTAATTAAACAACAAATAAACAATGTGAAGTAGGAACAAATCTTAAATATACATGAACAATTAAGAATAGAGATATGATGACTCAAATTGCTACCAAAATATTAAAAAATGCGACAGGGGGCTAACTTAAAGGTACATTATTAATAAATTCTTTTTAAAATAAATAAATGGAGAACGAACAAATGTTGATAGTGAATAATAAAGAACAAACGAAAAGCTGAAAACGTGATAGAAAAAAAATCAAAAATTAAAAAAAAAAATTTGGGGTTCTAACTTCAGTGAGCTATCCCGTTGAATCTACAGTTTATGTAGAAATAATTCCAGTGCACTCTGGTGGCTGTAGATGCAAGCTGTGAATTAACTTTTTTAACTGTAGTTGCGTATCTATAGGAGGATTACTACACATTTTTATTTTATCTAGTCTGTGGCATGTCACTTTTTATATAAAAAAAAGTCAGGATCGAAATTCGTGAGCGCGCTATAGTATGTGCTGATAAAATTTAATAATTTTAAGTGAATTAAATGTTATAATTGATTATAATTAATTAATATCAGTAAAATAGAGTATGACTTACTTTTATGATATATCATTTTGGAAAAAGGAGTACCATATAATTAAATAAAATTTTGCAACCTCGAAATACCATTCTGCTTACAGTAAACACAGTCGGTAGTCTGGCGCTCCGTTTACAATGGAATTTTTGAACGGAACTTGGCGCCAGATTCTACCGAATCTGTGGATCAGCTCGACTGAATGACAGTGCCATCTACAGGCAACGACCAAGATAACATAGACTGTACACACTGGTCAACGAGAATTTCCGAATTTCCCACACCTTGAACAGCTGGTTTATCCGAAAAAAGTAAAATTCAAACAATATTCAGACTGTTGTGTATTTAGTTTAGTTAAAAATTTAAACTTTTCCCGTGCAATATTAAAAATTCATAAACAAATGAAATTTTGCAAGCAAAGCTATAATCATATAAGAGGTCGTTTGTTCGTTAATTTTAGAGCTCAAATCCTGATAAAAAAATTAAAGTTTTTTTTTCTCACAATAGCTAGTAGCATTAAAAAATTTAAAGTTACTAATCCGCGTAAACGCCTCCAATTTAAAGTGATAAACTAAATTATCGAAGAAAATTATACATTTCTTACATTTACAAAGAAAATTTTAACATTTTTTTAATAATAAAAATTTTTAATTTAGATTTAATACTGCAATACACATGAATTGAATAAATATAACAATTATTTTAGTAATAATAATGATAATGATAAGTATTATTATTGCTATTATTGGTAACATCAATGTTTTATTATTACCGAAATTATTACTTTCAGTATTATAATTACTATTATTGTTGTTGTTATTATGATTACCAATATTATTTATTGTTATTATGATATTGTTATTAGTAAATCACACAATGTATCAAACACATAGTTATGTTACGTATCAAGAGACTAAGATTATTTAAAACCCGCCTAATTGAATGACAGTGCTATCTACAGGCGACAACCATGAGATTATAGAATGTACAATATCTTTAATGAAAATTCCCTAGACACTGAACAGCTGGTTTATCCTAAGAAAGTAAAACTCGAACAACGTTTAGTCTGTTGTGTAATTGGACTGGTTAATAAATATTATTGTGTAATTAGACTGGTTAATAAATATTATGTAAGAAATATCATCGTTTCAAACTTCGCTCAATTAACAAGTAGTGCCATCTACAGGCAACAATCATCAAGACGATTGTAGTTATCTGTACATTGCTCGAACAGAATTACGCAAATCTTGATCAGCTGACTTTTCCAAAGAAAGCAAAATCGAACAATTCTAGATCTTTTAAGTATTGACTCTAGGTAATTAATGCAATTGTATTAAAAGAAAATATATTTAGAAAAATATATATGGAAAGTTATTTAATAATTAATTCTAGGGATTCTATATTAAGAAAAAATTTTAACATTATGAGTTATTAAAAAAAAATTTTAAACTCAAAGTTTGTATTTTTCCGGCAGAAATTGAATGTTTATAAAGTTTTAATATAAAATCAATTAAATGATTATTATTATTATTATTATTATCGCTTAATTTATTCTGTAGTATGTGTACGACTTATTCGTACATGTGCCATTCTACAAGCGTGTATTACGTATGAAATTTGAATTTCCCGGGATTTGTAACACTCCGTATATGTACGGTGGTGTTTGTGAGCGGAGTCGTATCGTTTGCTTGCTGTACCTTAGCCACATCGTTAGTTTATTATATAGAATTATTTGCAATACTTTCTCGCAGAGATCTCAAAGTAAATAAATAAAAGGATAACTGCAAGCGATTTACCTTAGTTTATTAACTTATGTGTGAGTACCTTTAAGATTGGACATGTGTGTTAGCACCTTTAAGATTGGATTTACTTTTCTACGGTACTAACAAATCTCGCGTTGGCTGCATTTTTTACCGCAAACTATCCCCTTGAAGCTACAGTTTATGTAGATGTTACGTCCCCACCTGCATTCGCAGATGCCGCTGATGGCGGATACGCGCGCTAATTTAAACTCTAACAATTGTACAATAATTTCATAAATATTCATTTTTTATAAATATAATGTTAAATGATAAGTAAAGAATTCCAAATGTTAAATATTAAATATAGAAATAGAAAATGATAAGAAAAGTAAAACTCAGCCAACATCTGAGTAAACAAAATATTTTTAAGTTTACATTAACATTTTCTCACGAAGATTGTTAATGGAAAATGATTCATTGTAAGACAACTAGCGTTGAGTACATAAGTATATTCGAGAACGTCCGAAGAATGTTCTAAATAAATGATGATAACGAACGCCTGCGTGTCCTGGACTTTGGAGTTGAGTCAGCGCGGATCATCCGAGCGGGACTCGGAGATGCCACGCGGATCAACTCAGGAGAATAGGACATTCGGGGCCTGATACGCAGCCCTACTCCCCTCAGGGCGCGGCCCTTCAACGAGGAGATATAAGCAGGGTGCACGGGTAGTTCGGGACTTGTTCCACGAGGCTTTTCCGAAGACTCTTTTCTGAAGGCTCTTCTTAATCTTAAAGTTACGCACTTAAGACTCTTCATAATTTATACTGGTCGTGAGACTATTAATTCCGGTTACGAAATACCATTACGTACTTCACGGCAGTTGTCAAAGCATATTAATTAAACGTGTATCTAAATAGTTAAATAAAGTTATTTGTTAATTAAATTCACCGAAGTTAGTTATTTCGGAGCTAATTCGAGAACCTTCTACTTACGACTCTGGAGGTCGTAACATCTTTATCTCCAGCTCTAGTTGTTCTACCGGCTACCTACAAACCTGTGGGAAACCGGGACGTAACATAGATATAATTCCAGTGCATTCTGGCGGCCGTAAATGTAAGCTGTGAATTACTTTTTTTAACTGTACTTTCGTATCTATAGGAGAATTACTACACATTTTTATTTTATCTAGTCTGTGGCATGTCACTTTTTACATCAAAAAAAAGTCAGAATCGAAATTCGTGAGCGCGCTATAGTATGTGCTGATAAAATTTAATAATTTCAAGTAAATAAAAATGTGATAAGTGAAATAAATAAATTAATACGGTAAAATAAATAATGAACAACTGTTATAATAAAAAATTAGTGGAAAAAAAGTACCGTAGAATTAAATTAAATTTCGCAACCTCAAAAAACCGTTCTGCTTACAGTAAACACAGTCGGTAGTCTGGCGCTCCGTTTACAACGGGATTTTTGAACGGACCTTGGCGCCAGATTCTACCGAATCTGTGGATTACAGATAATTAAATATATTTAAAAATAATGTAGCATGTCAATATTTAGATCCCTGTCAATAATTGGGGCTTTTACCTTGGTCAATTGTAACAATTTGTCAAAACATTTCTAAAAACAAATCATAAAATCTACTATTAATTTATTGCAAACCTCATAATAATCTTGCATTTGTTATATTTGTTCTTATAGTTTTAAATAGATGTTAAAGCATCGTTAATTTCAATATTTCTTTTACGCAATGGATCTTGACATTCAATCGCTTAATATAATCTATTCTTATTGATAAATATGAATTAATATAACATATAATATATGCTCACATAAATAAACATGAAAATTATTTTTTTCTAGAAATCTTATTAGAAGCAACATAGACCAGTCTTTAGATCTTCAGATGGGAGACAGTCTTCAAGGACAAATTCATCCTAGTGATAGAGAAGAAATACACGAAAATATCTCTTATACAGAAGATTATCATTCAGATAGTTCAGAAGAATTCAATGATGCTGAACAAATTGAGAATTCTATTCACGAAATTGAAATAGAATCTGATACTGATAGTGAAGATGATAGTAAAGAGAGTGATGACAGTGACTCTAACGATACGAGTAGCTCAGATAAACCTTTTTTCAGGATCAGCACGGCAGGATTCAATTTGCCTTTTTTGTCTAAGCCAAACTTTTATGAAAATGATCATCTATTGGCAATTATTGCCATTTCTATGCGAAACAATCTTTCATTTGAAACTACATTATCTATTTTATCTTGGAAGAAACTGACTCATAATAATAATAACCTTCCAACGACGAAAAAATCCTTATGGAAAGTATTGCAGCGGGACGATACTTCGATAACACTTCATTTATATTGTGGCATTTGTATGAAACATCTTGGCATTGGTAAAAAACCACTTGGAAATTGAGCTTGTACTCCATGTGACCCTGATAAAAAATCCGAAAATGTTAATTATTTTCTTCATTAGTCAACTATCTGCTTTCTTCAAGATACCAAATATCGAAAAATCATTAAGTTATAGATATGCAAGAGAAAAAAAAGATTTTGAAGCTATAGAAGATATATTTGATGGTCAGGTATATAAAAATCTCTGTTCATCTGAAAATTTCTTGGATAATCGATAGAATTTTACACTTACACTGAATACAGACGGATGTCAAGTATCTAAATCATCTAAGGCTAGTGCATGGCCTGTTTACTTACAGATAAATGAATTATCTCCTCATTTACGTAAAAAGCACATGCTTCTGGCTGGAGTTTTTGTAGATGTATGCCATCCGTCTTTGAATCTTGTAATGCGTCCGATAGTCAATGAATTACAAGAATTGTATGAAACTGGAATTGTTTGGAAGACCTCAGAAGGTAGGAAAGTTACATCGAAATTCGTAGTGACAACCTGTAGTGTAGATTCTCCCACCAGAGCTCTAATTATGAGAATGAAACAATTCAACGAGTATAATGGATGTTCGTTTTGTTACGCGGAGGGCGAACATCACGGGAACAAACATATATATCCTACAAATCACTGTAACGAAAATCTGCGGACGGATGAAGAGATGAGAGCTGACATGCTGACAGCCTTTGAAACACATACAACTACTCGTGGTATTAAAGGTATTTCTTCTTTAGTTGGTCTACCAGAATTCGATCTGAGTAATGGTCTTGTCGTTGAGAGTTTACATGCAGTTTTCTTGGGAGCTGCAAAACAACATACAAATTTATTCCTTACAACAACAGATGCAGAATTTTATATTGGAAATCCGACTTCTAAGGCGAGAATTGACAATCGCTTGTTGTCAATAAAACCTCCTTCGCGCCGCTCTCGTTTGCCACGGACATTAGATACTTTTAACAATTGGAAAGGCTCAGAGCTAAGAAACTGGTTAGATTATGCTGCGCCATGTTTAAATGGATTCTGTGACAAGAACTGATCTTGAGAACGCTGAAAATCTCATAGAAAGATATGTAACACAATTCGAAGAATTTTTTGGGTTGGAGCACATGAGTTTCAATATTCATTTATTAACTCATCTCGTCAAGACAATTAAAAATTTAGGTCCAATGTGGGTACACAACGCTGCTACATTTAAGTCTTGGAATAAAAAATTTATGGACAAAGTAACAAGTCCTCATGGAGGAGCCGATCAAATAGTTACAAGATTTTTAATGAGCAAGTTCATAGAATCAGTAGTTTATAGTGATGTAATTTCTGCTGATACAAAGAAATTCATATGTGACACAATGAAAATGCCTTACTTGAATGATGAAACCGTAATAGACAAAAATTTTCAAACTATAAGCAGCTCTGAAGCTGTAACACTTGAAGAAGCGGAACTCAACAAACTTCAAGAAATGAGTTATGTACCAAAAAACTCCCCAACTTCATACGCTAAAATCAAAATAAATGGAAATGAATACAACAGAACAAACGACAATAATAATAAATTTTGTAATTCAATAATATCCTACAATAATAGTTTTGGAGAAATATTAGCAATTATAGATTTTGAAAATCAAGATGATCGTCAAGTTCAAGGTTTCTTTGTGAAAGTATATAGAGTGAAAAAAAATGCGTATGGTACTAATTATATAAAAGAAATAGAAATAAGCAATGATATAAATTTTGTAAGCAACTTAAAATTAATAAGGCCTGCTACTCGAATCTGTACAGACATTGGAATCTTTGTTTTTGAACTCCCGAATTGTTGGGAAACAGACTAATAATGAAATGATTATTTATAGTACTAATTATTATTAAATTATTAAATATTATCATTTAATAATAATTATTATTATTAAATAATTAAAAATAGATACAAAAATATATATTTCAAAGGATGCTTTCTAAAATATGAGTAAGTTCAAGAAGCATTAAAATTTTACTTTACTAAAATAAATACATTAATCAATTTAACAGGGTAATAAGACCGAAAGTATACTTTTTACGTTTAATTATAATTTTGATAATCATAAAAAAATGTATATCTAATAATATAATTAAGGTCATATTTGTATAAATTTTTATCTGTATGTTACGTCCCCACCTGCATTCGCAGATGTCTCTGATAGCGAATACGCGCGCTAATTTAAACTCTAACAATTGTACAATAATTTCATAAATATTCATTTTTTATAAATATAATGTTAAATGATAAGTAAAGAATTCCAAATGTTAAATATTAAATACTAAATATAGAAATAGAAAATGATAAGAAAAGTGAAACTTAGCCAACACCTGAGTAAACAAAATATTTTTAAGTTTACATTAACATTTTCTCACGAAGAATGTTAATGGAAAATGATTCATTGTAAGACAACTAGCGTTGAGTACATAAGTATATTCGAGAACGATCGAGGAATGTTCTAAATAAATCATGATAACGAACGCCTGCGTGTCCTGGACTCTGGAGTTGAGTCAGCGCGGATCATCCGAGTGGGACTCGGAGATGCCACGCGCATCAACTCAAGAGAATAAGACATTCGGGGCCTGATACGCAGCCCTACTCCTCTCAGGGCGCGGCCCTTCAACGAGGAGATATAAGCAGGGTGCACGGGTAGTTCGGGGCTCTCTTTTCCTAAGGCTCTTCTTGATCTTATGGTTGCGGACTTAAGACTCTTCACAATTTATACTTGCCGTCAGACTATTAATTCTGATTACGAAATACCATTACGTACTTCATGGCAGTTGTCTAATCATACAAATTCATAGTGTATTTTGAATTATTAAATAAACTCATTCGTTAACTAAATCCATCGAAGTTAGTTATTTCGGAGTTAATACGAGAACCTCTACTTACGACTCTGGAGGTCGTAACATCTTTATCTCCAGCTCTAGTTGTTCTACCGGTTACTTACAAACCTGTGAGATAACCGGGACGTAACAACTAATAATATAAATAAATTGGTGGCAGCGACGGATTCGAACACGCTCCAAAGAAACTGGCGGAAAATTTTTTTTCTTTGCGAAAAAAATCAACTCATCATCTACCAGTAGTCATCATAAATAAAATTTCCAATCAGTAAAATTTTTTTTTTAAAAAAGTGAGTGAATAATCCACAAAAGTGAAAGCAAGTGCTCATAAAAAGACTCCAAAAAAATTTCCAAATTTTTCTTTTAAAATACACGTAAATTTAAAAATAAATCAAAAAGTGGTTTCATTCCAAAAGTCAAATTTTTTTTGGAATTAAAAGAAGAGCAATCCAAAAATTAAAATTAAAAGTTCAAAGAAAAATTAATTAACAAAAAAAATTAATTAACAAATTTTTTTATCGCATACAAACAAAAACGATAAATAAAATTAAAAGTTAAAATAAAAACATCCAGAAGAAGCCATCAACATCGAAGTACAGCCTTGATCTACGACAAAACTTACCAGCCAACGCTCAAGAACTAAAGAAGATAAGCCGACAACCATCAGCCCAACCGAAGACGAGAACCTCAATAATTACTTCTTAGTAGTAAGTCATATATTTTTCTGAATATTTGTTTCTCGTCAATTTAAAAATAGTATTGTTATTTAGAAATTTTTTTTTAACTCGATTATCGTTCAAAATTTTTATTTTTCTTTCTCTCGCTCGTAAATTTTTTTTAATTTCTCAAAATGACTAACGGTATGGAAGCTATGGAAACAACTATGACAGATAACATGGGAAAAATACAAGCCCTTGAACAGTAAATTCAAGAATTATTAGCAGAGAGAGAGGAAATGAAAAATAATTTTGAGAGAAATTTTCAACAATTAATTAATGAAAGTTTAGGAACTTTTCAAAATAATCTAAACCCACAAATTGCTAACCCTCAAGTTTTTCCAAATAACAGTACCCCAAATTTAAATAAATTCGATTATTTTCTTAAAACCATCCCCGAATTTGACGGAACGACAGTACAAGTAGATTCATTTACAAAAGTATGCACAGACGCAAAAGCTTTTATTCGCGAAGTAGACGAAAAAGTGTTAGTTAAATTATTAATCTCAAAATGTAAAGGCGGACCTTTAGCTAGACTATTAATGTCAGATATAAATACAGTAGATCAATTAGTTACGTTCCTAAATTTAAATTATCGACGTAGCAAACAAGTTTCCGTTTGGCTAAATGAATTTAACCAATTTAAACAAAAACCTAACGAACGCGTTATGGATTTTTATTTCAGAATAGACGAACATTTAAGAAAAACATTAGTAGAAATAGAAGACTCAGCGTGCATAAATAGAAACGAAAAAAGAGTACTAGCATCGGAAATTGCTATTCAGACGTTTTTATCCGGATTATTCCCACAGATAGCAATATACCTGCATCAAGTAGAATACGTTGACCTTCAGACCGCTGCTAAAGCAGCATCAGACACAGAAAAGTATTTAGAATCGTCGAGTAATATAAATAATATGTTTAAAACAATTAACAATACGGACTGTCACGCCATACAAAATAATCAAACTAACAACACAATAAACAGTCCACAAGATATTAATCAAAATGATCAAACAAATTCAAACGGGACAAATAAATATTGCGATTTTTGTAAGAGAAATAATCATAATAGAGAAGATTGTAGATTCTTAAAGAACCAAAAACCTAGAAGTTACGGTAATAACAACAATAATGGTAATAATTACAACAAAAATAATAATAAAAACAATACTAGTTATAACGGTAATTATAACAAAAATGGTGTACCAAATAATAATAATAATAAAAATCAAATCCAATGTAATTACTGTAAGAATTTCGGGCACATAGAAAAGGCTTGTCGTAAAAAGAGCTATGACATAGGTAAACAGGCTGGACTAAAGGTGGCACAAACAAGCCAGGGAAACGGACAAACGTTTTTCCTTCCAGACACTTCAGGGGGAAACGCGTTGACCCAGCAGTGCCAGAGCCAAAACTAAAAATAAAAATACCCTCAAAAACATATTTTGTAGGCGCAATGTCATCGGATTACAAGCCTACATCCATTATGATCAAATCAAAAGATATGATTTCGAGTTACGGGAAAGTTTTATTAGATACTGAGTGTCATTTAAACTTAATCAAATATAGCGAAGTCAAAAATAAAAATTTAATCGATGATTCATTTTGTTACAATTTAAACGGAGTTTCAGAAGCTATTACACTCGGTAGAGTACAAATTCAAATTTTTAACAAAAATACATATTTTCATGTAATCTCAGACGACTTTCCTTTAGACTATTCAGGTATACTCGGTATGGAATTTTTACGCGAACAAGGCGGCATAATTAATTTGGTTCAAAATAAAGTAACATTTACAAAATTAAATAACCTAGAAATCTCATTAACAGAAGAACAATATTTTGTCTTAAAAGCTCGAACTAAAACAGCAATGTTTGTCCGAGTAGATAACAATCTTAATGAAGGATACGTGCCTCGTATAGACTTAGGTGACGGTGTTTTTGCTGGTGAAGCAATAATTAGTAATCGTAATGGTATAGCTCATTCGTATGCAATAAATACTCTTAGTAAAAGTGTCAAAGTAAAAGTGCCAGTAAACTCCTTGTATCCTTTTGAAACAAGCGAAGAAGGTAGCACTTGCTTATCGCAAGACGAAACAGATCAACAAGATAATAAAAGTACGAGGGCCCGGGAAAATTGAGTTGATAATGTATTAAGGCTCTTGCGTTTAGAACATTTGAATGACGAAGAGCGTAAAGAAATAATTTCACTCATTGAAAAACATGCTGACCTCTTTAGCATTCCGGGAGAAAATTTGCAAGCAACATCAGTAGCTTCACATACCATACCTACTAAAGATGATATACCGGTAAACACTAGACAATATAGGCATCTTCCTTCACACAGAGAGGAAATCGAAAGACAAATTACTGAACTTTTGTCAATGGATGTTATCGAACCATTTACCTCTCCATACAATTCACCTCTATTTATCATACCTAAGAAAAAAGACTCTCAAGGCAGAATAAAATACAGACTAGTAATTGACTATCGTAAATTAAATGAGAAAACTACTGGCGATGCATATCCACTACCCCTAATTAATGATATATTTGATCAATTAGGTGGTGCAATCTATTTTTGAATTTTCGACTTAAAATCAAGTTTTTATCAGATAAAAGTAGATGAAAAAGATAAACATAAAACTGCATTTACAACTCCTCGTGGTCATTATCACTTTAACAGAATGCCATTTGGACTTAAAAATGCACCTGCAACATTTCAAAGATTAATGGATTTAGTATTACGCGGTTTACAAGGCGTAGATTTATTTATTCATTTAGATGATATAGTCATTTATGCTCGTTCTCGTGAAGAGCACACTTCTAAATTCGAAAGATTAGCAGAACGTTTACGTAAAGCCAATTTAAGTTTTCAACCCGATAAATGCGAATTTCTAAGAAAAGAAGTTATTTACTTAGGTCATCTCATTTCTGCCGATGGTGTCAAACCCGACCCCGAGAAAATTAGGGCGATTAGAGAGTACAAAAGACCTATTAGTACCACACAAGTAAGAGAATTTCTCGGACTTGCTGGTTATTATCGACGTTTCATAAAAGACTTTGCAAAAATAGCTAAGCCACTATCAGATCATACAAGTAAAAACGCGAAATTTATCTGGACTCCTGAACACCAGGAAGTTTTCGAAACCTTACGCGATAAACTGTGTACAGCTCCGATACTGCAATATCCGGATTTTTCAAAACCTTTTATCTTAACGACCGACGCATCTAACTACGCAGTTGGTGCAATTCTCTCACAGGGTAAAATAGGTGAAGATAAAATAGTAGCGGCAGCCTCTCGTGTACTAAATAAACACGAGAAAAATTACTCTACAACAGAAAAAGAGATGGTCGCAGCTCTATTTGGTATGAAAACTTTTAGGCCTTATATTTACGGTAAAGAATTCACTCTCGTCACCGACCACAGACCTTTAGTGTGGGTAAACTCAATGAATGACCCAACATCTCGTGTAATCAGATGGCGAGAACGTCTTAAAGAATTCGAATATACTGTACTATACAAAGCAGGTAGGAAAAACACAAATGCCGACGCCTTGTCTCGTAATCCTGTAACAGAAAAACGCGAAGCCTATCCTATAAAATTTAAATGGCGACCCACGGGCAAACCACGGATCGCGAGACTCAGAACAACTGATACATCAGGTTCTGAGATCAAAATTACAAAAAAACCGAAAGTGGCTATCCACTCAGAAATAAATAATTCAGACAAAAATTCTAAAATAAATTCAAAAATTAAAAATAAATTTTCAAAAATCGTTATTAATTCAGTCGACGGGATTAGCAATACGAATCCAAAAATTTTACCGGAGGCTGGTACTCTGGCGGCGGAGTTAAACGACTCTGTCGAAAGGTCATCAACTGGCAAAACGATCCAGGCGACTAATAAAATCGTGGTTTCACCTGATGAAAGCACTCAGGCGGCGGAGTTAAACGACTCAGTCGAAAGGTCATCAACTGGCAAAACGATCCAGGCGACTAATAAAATCGTGGTTTCACCTGATGAAAGCACTCAGGCGGCGGAGCCAAACGACTCGGTCGAAAGGCAAAAATCTGACGATACGAAGCAGATAGCTAATAAATTCGTTCATAAAAATTCAAATAAAAATTATTCTCCTGAAACAGATAGTCAGGCGGTTGAGCCGTGGGCCTCAGTCGAAATACCTTCGGGAATACGCAATGAAAATAGGAGTAGCTACCCTATCAATCAGCGGTCATTTTCAAGGGGAACAAATAAAGTTAGGATAAGTGGAAATACCGACCAAAACGATAAACGGTTTATCCCATACCCTATCAATAAGTCAAAAATCAGAGACAAAAATACAGATTCAGATTCGAATCTAACAAATACAAATAAAAATATAAATCCAAATAAAAATCAGGACCCCTCAGATAACGTTAATCAAAATGAAGGGGCAAGTAAACATAACAATGACACAAAGTCATTAAATAAAGAAGATAAGTAAAGCACAGTAGGTAATGAAAGTAATTTACCCGACTATTCTGACGAATCATCATCATCAGTATCAGGTAATATTATCGACGCATTAACGTTGAGAAAGAAACTTATTAAAAATAATAAAGTTTTGTTGACGGACGAAGAATCAGACATGACCGATTTTGATCTATCATATGTAAATAAAGACCCAAATAAATCTCCAAATAAAAATGATTCACGAAATCAAAATCCATCATCTAAAAATTCCCAAAACCAAAAATCCCAAAGCCCAAAAATCAAAGAATCTACATTACCATCTACAGAAAACGTAACGATACCAATGACATCTACACAAAACACTCCGAATATAAACACAAAAATCAGAAATAATAAATTCAAAAGTAGATTCATTCCTCTCCAATATATGAGAACACAGAGGTACGCGGATTTTACACCTTCTCCAATATTTCGTGCGAGTAAGAAAATTAATAAAAATTTTAGTAAAACAACGTTTAGAATTATCGACAGTTCAGATGATGAATCAAATACCGAAAGATCAGAAATAATAGACTCAAAAATATACTCAAATAACTCTAATGACATTAGTTCAGAATACCCTATAGGAACAATCCCAATTACTCAAAGGTCGCCAAATAAAATAAACAAACAAAAAGTAGAAGATATGGGAAATGCTGTACCGGGGTCTTCAGACGAAGGCAACGGTCACCCTCAACAAATAACAGTCGAAGCTTTTATTCATAATGATAATGATAATAACATGTCTATAGAAAATATAAACGAAATTTCTAAAGCCATACAATCGATGACAGTAGATTCATCCGACGAACAAATACCTCCAACAACAGCTACACAGATAGAAAATAAAAGTACAGAACAACCTAAAAACGTTAACAAAGACGATAAAAGAGAGATAGTTCAAGCGATAAAACCTAATGACCCTCCACGAATACGCAGATCTACAAGACAACGAAAACTCAAAACATGTACGTGTGGATCAGATAATACAAGCACACATGCACACACACATAAACACATACCACAGAAAATACAGACACTTTAAAAAAAAATCCAAAACAAACAATTTGATAAAAAAATTGCAAAGAAGACTAAATATATTAAATTACCAGACATAATGGTAACGTTAAAAACACTTAAAAATAACAATAAATACAATAATTTCAATAAAAGTAAAATTCCTAAAACAAAAAGAAAATTGTCAACAATAGCTGAACATAATATTACTAATAATAAAAACATAAATTCCACAATCCCACTAAACTCCAAAGAAGATTCAAATTCACAAAGAACGAGACAAGCTCAAAATAAAATAAATATCGATATTACTGACGTACAAACAGAACCCAAAAATCCTAATTTACCCACCCCAGATATAGAAAATCCCGAAAAAGAAAATATAACTTTAAACGAAACTAAAAATAATCCAAATTTGACAACGAACGCTTCATACATAGACGAGTCCGATGATGACATACGAAATGACGATAGTAATAACCAAATACACTCACAACAGTTAGATTCAATTTCAGAAGAGACTAATAATATAAATAAATTAGTAACACATGGTGGTGATATTAACAACGATCAACCTAATGACGACAATAATGAGCAACCTAGTGACAACAATAACGATCCACCTGACGACGATAAGGACGACTCGCCCGAAGATGATAATGACTCGGATAATAATTCAACGAATTTAGATTTTTCAAATATTTCAGACGATTTTAGTAACGAAAATATAATAAAAACAAAAGACAATCTAGAAATGCAGAAAAATAGTTATTTATGTTTTATAAATGCGGATGGTACAGTACATAGCGATATCGGTAAGAAACTTATAGAAATGGGATATTTAAATAAATTACAACCAAATAATGCACATAAATTAGGTGATATGATTAAAATGGGTACTTCTCGAAAAAAGGTAATCGCTTTAGTAACACAAAGTAATAGTAAAGATAATCCGACAGAGGGTGATTATTTAAAATCTTTCAAAAATTTAAAAACTTATCTATTAAATAACAATATTAAATCAATTAGCGTATCACAAGGCCGAAGTAACCTAAGTGAAACCGTTTGGTCTAAAATAAAAAGTATTATCACAAAAACTTTTTCCGGAACAGAAATTAAATTTACAATTTGTAGAGATTTAATTATAATTCCTCCGGTAGAAGACAGATATAAAATCATGCTAGAAAATCACGAAACTCCAATGGCAGGTCATAAAGGAGTGACAAAGACATACAATAGGATTAGACAGAGATATTTTTGGGATAATATAAAAATCCAGGTAGAAGATTTTGTACGAAAATGCATAAGTTGTCAGAAAAAGAAGCCAGTTAGAACAAAAACTAAATAACCGATGGTAATTACGGATACATCAGCACAAATTTGGGATAAATTAGCATTAGATATAGTAGTCCCAAATAGAACATCAGCTAATGGTTACTCTTATATTTTAACTATGCAAGACGATCTCTCAAAATTTTGTTTCGCAATACCGTTAGTAACAATGACTGCTAAAGATATTGCAGAAGCCTTAGTAGAACATTTTATTTGCAAATTTGGATGTCCAAAAGTTATTTTAACCGATCAAGGTCAAGCTTTTATAGGAAAAGTTATGACTTGTTTAGCAAAAACATTTAAAATTAAACAAATAAAAACAACGGCGTTTAGACCACAAGCAAACGGCGGTTTAGAACGTAGTCATCAAGTTCTAACAGACTACATTAAACACTATAGGACTAAAAATGATTGGGACCGATGGTTACCACAAGCGACATTAACATACAATACTAGTGTACACGAAGGTACAAAATTTACATCTTATAAATTAGTATTTGGCAAAGAAGCTCGTTTACCATCAGAGTTCTCCTACTTAGACGACATACCGACATACGCCGACTACATCAAAAATCATGCAACGAGACTGTTAGAAACTCAAAAAGAAGCTAGAGAAAATCTAGAAAAAGCAAAACAAAAATCAAAAATTAGATATGATGAAAATATAAATCCAATAAACTTTAAAAGAGGTCAAAACATCTATTTAGTTAAAAATCAAAAGACAGGTAAATTTGATGATAATTATTTAGGTCCATATAAAATAACTGAATTATTTTCTGACAAAAACGACATTGAAATAGAAATAAAACAGGGAAAAAGAAAAATAGTCCATTGTGACAGAGCGAAAATCGCACAGTAATAATAGTACGAAAGCAATGCAGTTAGTAAAGACAACTACCATAAATACATTTCTCTTACAGGAAGAAATGGACGCGTCCAAAATTTTTTCCATCTTGCTGATGCTAACCACAACGACGAGTGCATTCATCGCATACGATTGCGGAGCGGCAGCGACAAACTTTACTACATTATCATTAATCAACATAAAAGAATGCGAAAAACCCATAACGACACCTAACATAACAAAAACTAATATTCAACTCATACAGACAGTAGAGTATTCCCACACTAAAATAATTCAGTGTAAAATCGAAATCAAAAGGTCAATCTATTATTGCGGTTCCTGGAGTCATGTAGCGACAGTAACAAATCCACACATAGAATACATAGAAGAGATATCGAAACCTTACTGTCAAGATATACACAAGACCCGAACGCATTTCATGTACGACACAGCAATTCGAGACATACAGCCGAACGGAACGACGATAAGGTCTATACTCTTCGCAGGAAAAGCAGATAACTCCGGAAACTGTGAAGGAGAAAAATACTCGGATCCGTACGGGACATACTCAGATGTAGTGGTACAAGGACAAATAAAAATCACAATCCGTGATTATCTAGCTCCGGTAAACTTCAAAGAAAACAGCGTAATCCTAAAATCGGGAATAAGATGCTGGCATGGATCAGAAAAATGCTTGGATACAGAAGGCGGCTACACATTCTGGGACGTCATAAGGAAAGACGACTGCGGAACAGAAAGATTCAAAGTAATTTATCAAGGTCAAGCTCAAAGAATTAGGGATAGTTCAGGAAATAAAACCGACGAATTCTTCGCAGTAACATCAAATCAAATAACGTTTGCGCTAGCAAGACAGGAAACACTCTCAGTCTGCGGGCACAAATTCTTACGCACAGAGGAACCTAGATTATTCATAATAGAAAGTAACGACAATGATTTCTTACTAAAAAAATCAGAATTAACAACATCTGACCTGGACATATTCGCATACGTAAATTCAAAAGTAGTCTATTTAGAAAAACATTTGAGAAAATAAATAGTAGCGAGTTATAACGATGCCATTAAACAACAATGCGAACTAGAAAAAATAGTACTACGAAATTCTCTAGCGCTAGCATCAATAGCACCTGCAGAATTCGCGTTTCAATTCATGAAAGAACAAGGATATATGGCCAGCGTCACTGGAGAAGTTATCAGAATATCAAAATGCGTACCAGTCGAAGTCAAAACGAGGAAAACGGAAGAATGCTATCAAGAACTACCTGTTACGTTAGGAAACGGAAGCTTCTTCATGTTACCTAGAACACACCTGCTTGTAAAGACCGGAAATCAGATCGATTGCAACACATTGACGCCTAATACATTTAACATCAATAATGCATGGTACCAAATTCTGCCCCAATTGACGCCAACTATAGAACCAGAAGAAATTAGCCCAAACACAAGAGCGACATGGAAGTACACAGCACCGGAGTATTTAGCAACGAGCGGGCTATACTCAAACGAAGGCCTGAGTAAACTAAGAGAAGCAATGATATTCCCAGTAGAAAGATTCGCACTAGTAAACACGATAGCCAGAGGAACAACAGGCAGACAAATAAACGTGCAAGGAATCAACATAAATAGATTCATCGACGATGTCAACATAGAAAACAAAATTAAAAACACTCTGGCAAAACTACATGGAATTTTCACTGTCATTGGAGATTACAGTTCAGCGATAATAGCAGGCTGTATTATAATAAAAGCTTTCAAGTTTGCCACCGACACAGTGATACACGCATTGGCACTACACTCTGTATTCGGATGGAGCCTATGGTTACTAGGATCTATATGGGATTCATTAACAAACTTCTTGTTACATTCAAAACAGAAATACGAGAAAGAAAAAGAACAAGCAGCCAGCAACCTAATAATGTCAAAACTAACCACAGTCGACATAGAAGAAAAAGACCCAGGAGAAGAACAACCGAGGACGCCAAGACCGAGAGCAAGAGAACCGGGAACAGATAAAGTAGATAGCGAAATGATAGATCAGCTAAATAAACGAAAACTATTCCCATGAGTCCATAATTTTTGTAATAATATTATTTTTGGTTTTTGTCACTTTCCCTTTTCTCTGTAAAAAACAAAATATATATATATATATATATATATGTATGTATGTCAGAGAGGCAGGAGTTATTGTTGGGGATTCGGTATTTTGTGATTCACTCATTTTTATTATTACAATTAATTAATATTCACAATTATGAAAAGATTAATTATTACGAATGAGTAGATAAACTCGTACAAGGTTGAGTTAATTCAGATTGCAATAATATTAATAATATCTTGCGATAGACCAAGACTTAGGAAATAACGAATTCGCGTTCACCAGGACGTCCGTTCAATCTCTATCTCAAAGCAAGACTGTCTTTTCAAAAACTATTCTCAAATAGTCTGCCTGCTGCACATTTCTCTTTTCCTTATTAATTTTATAATACCCCTATCGTCCTGGGATCCCGACTACGTTGACAACCATGTGCCTACCTAGGCCTAAGCCTACCGCAATAAAACATTTTAGTTATATCTTATTTTACAAAATATTAAAGTAGCATTACATTTCTTAAAATAACTAAGAAATAGAAATATCCTAAAGAATATTCTCATCGCTTCGTCAGAAAATACTCCAGTGTACTTTACTCTTCGACATATATATATATATATATATATATATATATATATATATATATATATATATATATATATATTGTGACATGGAAAATTTCCCATCTAGATTTCAAACTAGAGATTATTTTTTTTGAGTATTATTTAGCCTTGTGTGTTGGCCAAGCTGATGGATTGCGGAGATTCGACGCGACTGTGTCGCCCCAAGTGGTTCCGATCGGAATACAAAGCTCGAGGTAACATTTAAGCCGAACCGCGCCAAATAGGAATAGATGGATGAGGAATGGATGCGTCCGAACTAAATTTCGATGTATCGGATATAGTGTGATTGATATAGTATGAATGAGAAAAGCGACCGGGCGAACCCGCATTTCAGTCGATATCAACGACCAAGGAGACATCTGGGAGGAGCAGCGAGTAACTAGGAAGGCACGTAATCGGACTCCATGAACGACTGGAAGTTGAAACGGCGGGAGAGCACGTCGAGGCTCCACCTGAACGCCGAATGTCGAACTAAATTGGGAAATCGACCAATCATCGATCACGGACATTTATCGTACGACGGCTGATTGGACGCGCAGCTTATTAGCGGCGCTCGAGAGAAAGACCATGTGTTGATGAAGGAAAACGGAAAAGCTAGTAAGAAATTGGGACCTGGAACGCATCCGAGCCACGTGCAACCGAAAAACACTTTTTGGTACTAATTAATTGATAACGCAATACCATTTTGTTGCTATTGTTACTGAAAATTCAGCCGTTTTGTCGAGGAAAAATTTGATTATTATTGTTAATTGAGAATTCGGTAGAATTTATTAGTTACTGAAATTTCAGCCGTGTTGTCAAACAAAAGTTAATTATTATTGTTACTTGATAAGTCGACACGAGTTATTATTACTGAGATTCAGTCGTTTTTTTTTTTTTTTTGTTGAAACCAAATTTAATTATTGTTGAGAGTGCCGTACCAGACAGTCAAGGACAACAGCACCAACTTTGTGATTTTCCGATCTCGCCGTTTCCGTGGGGAGACGCCATCGCCGAGGACATCTGCAGCCATCAGCACCGCCGACACCGGATTCCTGATTTGCTACCCGTGCCGAGGAGTCGACTGAGCGGGGTAAGTGCGGTCGCAGTTTGCTATTTCACCTGGGTGACTTCACCGCGATCCGCGATTAACTTGAATTATGAGCGATAAGTGCTTATTAAATTTTTTTTCTTCTTCATCGAATTGATATTTGATCACGACTTCGGAAGTAAGTCCGAAATTAACTGTGCACCGGAATTCAACAATTGCGTGGTTAAATTCCGGCTTCGGTGACGTCAGCCAGGTACCCGGTGCCAAATTCTTTTGTAATAAGTTGCTAATAAAAATTGTGTACGGTTGTTGCGTTGTATCGTAAGTTTTGAGATTTTCTGTCGCAAAGCTAAATTGGCTCGATTAGGGAGTTATCTCAGAGCGATAATAGGCACTGCACCTCGAGCTTTGTTCCCGCGAATTACCGACGGGTAACAGCGATCCCATTGAACAATCTATTGGTTATTATTTTCTTAATTTTTTTATCTGCCGCTATTATTGTTAATAAATTCGCCAATTGTTGTTAATCGAACCCGGCGATATAAATAATTTTTTTTTGTTAACAAATTCGTAAATTGTTGCTAAACGGACACGGCGAACAAATAAATTTTTTTTTATTAATCAATTCGTAACTATTGTTAAGGCGCACAAAGCGAAATAAATAATTTCCTTATTTATTGTTAATGAACTCCTGATTTAGAGCTCAGACGAGACCAGCGAACTAATTATTTTTTATTATAATCTTGTTGTTAATCTCTTTTGTTCCTGCGAAACTACTGTCGATCTGATTTTAGTGCCTTGCGTGCACGAATATTAATCTTTGCTTCCTTGTTTGCGATTGACTGCGGTCCAAATTCCGATTGGCTTTGTTATTTTGGCGATTTCACGAAATTTATTTAACAATCAATTATTTTTAACGATTTTTTTTTGTATTGATCTTATTCGTTCTTTTTGTTATTTTTTTTTGGAATTGAACCTGCGAATGTTATTCAACCTCGCTAATTATTAAATAAATAAAGTGACTCGTAATCGTACCTGCGCAATTAATTTTTATTTTATTTATTTTTAATTATTATCCGAACCGATTTCCTTGCTCGTTTCGTATAAACTTTTGAATCTCTTCGGCCTCGACCCGCCGCCCAACGACGATCAACGTGAATCACCGAACAGTGGAACGGAAGTTCCTGGCGCCCAACCATCAACGAACCAGGTAAGCCAAACATTTAGGTGGACCTCTTCGGCGCTGTCGACGCCAGCGCAGCAAAAAAGCCATCATATTATATACCAATCTTAATAAACAAAAACACATAAGACAATTTTTTCGTTTTTTTTTTTTTAAAAAAAATTTTTTTTTACTTTAATAAAAAAAAAAAAAAAACCCCTAGCAATACACGCTAAAAAGGAAAAAAAATTTTAATTTGAAATCCTTTTCTTCTAAAAACCCGTTTATAAATCGTAAGCCCAAGCGGGATGACACCAGTCATCTGTAGGGTGGTCCAGGACGCCAAACTTCCCCTCCTGCATCCAACGAAGTCCCAAGTAATCGAAATCGTCCGATTGGGGTTGGGACGACTCGAACCGGTCCCGGAACCAAACACATCGGTTCTGAGCCTTCTCAGCACGCCGCCGACGAACAATATCGATGGAGATAAACCCATCAAGAATCAGTGGCCCAGAAAGCTAGAATAAGTAGATTAATCAGAGAAGTTAAGTAAATAAGCAAAAAAATAAAGAAACAAACATACTTACTGGAGATACGCGTATCTGCGATTCCACGTAAAGACGGACAAGTTTCTAAATGATGGCTTTCAACCGCCTCACCAAGCACCACCGCACCAGGTAACCCCCGCACAGATCACGCCCAAGGTCAACCAGATCTTTGATAATCACAAGCCACATAAAGATATCGAACACATTCTGAAAAATATATATTATTTAAAAATTATATAAAAATTTGTTTTCTCAAACTAAATAATCAACGAAATAGTAGAAATTAATATCAATAATTTAAAAACTGTACTTACGTCCGCGGGACAGCACAAAATGCAACTACGGTTACACATTTTTTTTTGAGAAAAGAAAAATCTAATACATATATACGCGAACGAACAAAGAGAAAGAAAGCACGTGACGATCTTCACAAAGCCACTTGGAAAAGTAATAACGTAATTAAATAACTAAAGACACTAGACGGTACGAAAAACCCCCACAACTTAGAAAATACATCCCCATCCAGTCAGGATGCGCAAATATAACTAGAAATTGTACCGACAACCCGGAACAAAGAGTGAAACCACTCGCAGAAATCACCCTCTCTTCTACGTCCAAACATTTGAATCCTTGCCCCCCACTTTCCCCCAAATGAATCATTTTTCTGAGAAAATAAATTTTCAAGAAAAATAAAAGTATATAATTACACATATATATTAAATAAATTTTTTTTACAAAATTATATAGATTAAACAAAAATAATTTAAAGATGGAATAATTAAAAACAATGCCCTAAAACTTTAAGAAAAATATAACAAGAAACTACATGCATAATTAAATCATACAATTATAAAATTTTTCTTTCCTATTTCTCAAACAAATAAATTTTTTTTTCTCTCCCAAAGGAAAATACGACCCCTAAAGAAAATATATAGATATAGTAAATTAAATTTTCTACTTAACAAAGTAATAAATACTGTCGCACATATATAAAAACGGAATATTTCTCTCACCCTTTCTTTCAAAATATTTTTTTTCTCTTTCTCTCTATACACACACACATATTCAAAAGAATCAATAATGTTAATAAAGACTTAATAATTAATTTAAAAAGAAATTTTTCATTTTTTTCTCTCAAAAAAAATTACAAAAGAGAAATAATAAAAGAAAAAAAATAAATAAATAAATAAAATAACATAAATACGATAATTCAGAGTTTATTAGTTCCAGTAGAAGGAATAAATTAGAAGATATAAAACATCTAAAAATCACTAAAAATATATCAAAGTACGACGAGAAACAGATTTTTTTTTTTTCAGAAAAATAATGACATACTTTTCTTACAGGAAATATAAAATAAAAAATATTAAATTTTTAATAATGTTTAGATATAAGAATGAACCACAACATCGAATATATAGATGAATAAAAAAATTCAAGTTTGAAGAGTTACTATTAGTGAATATATAGATATATATAAATACTAATAAAAAAAAAAATGAATAAAAAAAATAAAAAATAAATAAAAAATAAATAAAAAAAAAAATAAAAAAAAAATAAATAAATAAATATAAATAAATAAATAAATAAACATTTAAGCTTTATAGAGATAGCAAAGAATTACCGATTCAAGTAATAATAATTAATCCTACAAATTAAGTAAATAATCATAGATTTTATTTTTCAAAAGTACGTAAATTTTTTAGTCAAGAGAGATGCTAATAATAATAATAAATTAATAAATTATAAATAATAAAATAATACATAATAAATTGAAAACTAAATTTTTTTTTCAAATGACAGCTGAGTAAAATACTAACTTAAAAGATAACAAAGATAACGCAAATGTACATGTATTTTCTTCCAAAAATAAGAAGATTATTGTCATTAAAGTTTTAAAGAACTTTAAAAGAAAAAGATACACGTAAACTCAAACGTAATACTACAATTGATTATATAAGTAAAAAAAAATAAAAGAGGATTATTGTCATTAAGGTTTCAGAAAAACTTAAAAATAATACAAGTAAGTAGAAACACTTAGGTACAGTTCATACTCCCTAAACAACAAACGGGACGTTTGTCTAGAGGGAGGGACGTGTTACGTCCCCACCTGCATTCGCAGATGTCTCTGATAGCGAATACGCGCGCTAATTTAAACTCTAACAATTGTACAATAATTTCATAAATATTCATTTTTTATAAATATAATGTTAAATGATAAGTAAAGAATTCCAAATGTTAAATATTAAATACTAAATATAGAAATAGAAAATGATAAGAAAAGTGAAACTTAGCCAACACCTGAGTAAACAAAATATTTTTAAGTTTACATTAACATTTTCTCACGAAGAATGTTAATGGAAAATGATTCATTGTAAGACAACTAGCGTTGAGTACATAAGTATATTCGAGAACGATCGAGGAATGTTCTAAATAAATCATGATAATGAACGCCTGCGTGTCCTGGACTCTGGAGTTGAGTCAGCGCGGATCATCCGAGTGGGACTCGGAGATGCCACGCGCATCAACTCAAGAGAATAAGACATTCGGGGCCTGATACGCAGCCCTACTCCTCTCAGGCGCGGCCCTTCAACGAGGAGATATAAGCAGGGTGCACGGGTAGTTCGGGGCTCTCTTTTCCTAAGGCTCTTCTTGATCTTATGGTTGCGGACTTAAGACTCTTCACAATTTATACTTGCCGTCAGACTATTAATTCTGATTACGAAATACCATTACGTACTTCATGGCAGTTGTCTAATCATACAAATTCATAGTGTATTTTGAATTATTAAATAAACTCATTCGTTAACTAAATCCATCGAAGTTAGTTATTTCGGAGTTAATTCGAGAACCTCTACTTACGACTCTGGAGGTCGTAACATCTTTATCTCCAGCTCTAGTTGTTCTACCGGTTACTTACAAACCTGTGAGATAACCGGGACGTAACATGTATACTATTTTATAAGCTATCGAACATTGTCATTAAAAATATTACTTTACTGTTAGACATTAAATTTTAATCAGAATACAAAATTTTACAAATATCTCTGAAAATTATAAGTTACCATTATTTGACAAAACATTTTAAATTCTTCATGGAATTGTATCAGATTTTTATTTAATTATGTACTGAATATAGAACTAGTTGTATATGGCAAAATTTTATCAACTTTTTATTTTACTGTTAAAATTAAAATCGGACAGATTATAGGTGGTTTTAAAACTTTCTTATTGTTATAACTAAGTTAAATACAACATCGTAAAGGCGAGCAGGTTTACTTAAAAATTTCCTCATTTTATTAAAGCAGTACATTAGTTAATTGCTATTTCAAAATATATATACTATAAATCGAATAAGAAAAAAAAATATTTAAATTTTTATACAAGTCAATATATCTGAGAAAACTAAAGTACTGTATCCTGATTTCGGAATATTAAGGGTTATTTCAGTGTTAGTACGGTGTAAACGCCGTTCTTTTAATATTTACCGCGGGATTCCAGTGTAAATAGGGTGTATACACGCATTTCTCAATTTACGGTAAAGTTCCAGTGTAGATACGGTGTAACCCTGGCTGTTTAATTTTAATGGGGGAATTCGGTGTAATCATCGTGTAACTTAGTAATTTTCTGTTGCCACTGGACTTACATTAAATTCTCACTGTAACACACCGTGGTACATCGGTGTAAATATCGTGCAATTTTTTCACATTTACACGGTGTAACTTCAGTGTTTTCGGTGTAATCGGATCCGCTAGGGATACTGCGAGCAGATGGGAAACGCTGTGCTATGTCAAGCAGTATTGAGACCGCAGTTTGTTTCTTCCTGTTTCGATTGAATAATTTCTTTTTGCTCTTGCCTATTCAATAAATTTTAATAACCAAATTTCTGTCATTTTCGCGATAATACAACAAAGGCTTGCCACGTAGAGATTGAGAAAATTTAATGAAAGATTTTCACGAGCTTCATGCTAAACTGCGAGCCTTACTAGAAAGCTAGAATCAGCTGAGTACTTCCAAAGTTCAGTTAGTTTTCATACAGATCATTGATGATCCGTGCATTTAATTATGATCTTAAGATAGCCTTAAGTAGATTTCGAGATGAAAAGACTGGGGAATGTCTAAAAACTGGAAGAAGTAATGAAGATATTTTTAAATTATTGTTTATTTTTTGTTATTTAAAATTATTATACTAAAAAATATGTATGTTACTTAGATAAATATATTTAACAAACTAAAATTATTATTGCTTCGAACAATCACAATAACATATTATTGATGCAATATACCATTGATATATGGTGCACCGAATCATTTATATACTCATTAATTTCATTCGTGAATCTTTGACCTTCGTCGAGAAAAAAAGCCGGATGTTGTCTTCATTGCATTTTTTGGACGACCTTTTAATTTAATAGGTGACGATAAAATTGGATTTCCATAATCTGAATTACTTTTATCAACAATACGAGAATGGTTTTTTAAGTCTCCTAATAAGCGATCATTGTTTTCATTTTTTTCTAGAACTGATTGTACTGGACATTTCTGGCTCCAGTTTGCTTTTAAAGATTTTAAAAATTCACATTGAGCTTTAAAGTCGGAATCGCTCGATTGTATAATAATTTGAGCAATGTCATTGCAACATTTTTGAGAAATTACTACTTTTTCAGGGTAAGATAAAGCTGAAGCGGCATCATCGTTTGACAGTCCATTCATATCAGCATTGTCTCCTGAACCGAATAAAAAAGTGGTTTTTAAATCAATATTGTTTGTGTTTTTACACTTCAACCACTTTTTATCGCATAATTCAGGGCAAAAAAGGTTCAAATTAAAATGTTTCCTTACTGCTAGTATGTATGCACAGGGTAATTTCCAGCTTCGCTTGAAATAACAAATACAATCACTTGATAAAGAAGTATGTGGGTGGTCATTAATCATGATTTTACAAGTTCTTTGATAATCGCAGCTTTCAATTATTCTGATGTTTTTAATTTTTTTTAATTCTTCTGTAAGCTGTTTGAATGCTATTTTTGTTAATATGGCTGCATAATCACCCATAAACTCATCTAAATCCTGGTTAATGTCAAGTTTTTTTAAACCATCTGCGGCACATAACTGTTATGTCCACCCCAAAATTTTTCTTTAAATTTAAATCACCCGCGCAGATGGAAGACTTCTCCATATGCGAAAGCCACAACAAAATGAAAGCCACGCGACTGCTGGTTGACTAGCGGGGACTTCTGCAATCTCAGCACCGCGAGTGATTAAAAAGGCGATCAACAGCCAACGCCTGGTCTTTGCTCAGTTAATTTGACTTCCGCGTTTAACTGACGGGCCCGTGCCTTGTAAAAGTCCCTTATCTTAATTTGCGCTGCACTTAAGACGAGTTCAGATTCGGTTCAACCGGCAGGCCACGTATTAGTTTTAATTGTCTACGAATCGGGATTCTCAAAGTTCTAATTTGCTTTGCACTTAGGCGAGAGGTCGATAAGTAGGTAAAATCTAGAGAACCGAATTCTCAAAGTTCTAATTTGCCCTGCACTTAGACGAGAGTTCGGTCGATAAGTATAATATCTTTTAACTTAATATCTTTCAAAGCTAATTTTGCGCACTTTACCCTACGGGGGACTGAGGACGTTAGCTCAACCAAATAAAATTCATTAATATAATTTCGATTAAAAATCAATTTGTGAAAGTGTAAGTTTTAATGTTTATAAAAATAAATCTTAAAAAGAAGTGAAATTCCATTCGACTTCGTTAATTTTATAAGATAAGAAGCCCTTAGAATAAGCAGCCCAAATCCATCCAACTCCATCCGCTGCGAGAACCAACCAAAGGGCCCAATCAAGGAACCGGCGCTAATAGCTGCCCTGAATCCACAGATCTGACCATCAATAAAGTTCATGTAATAGTAAGTACATCTACTCTCATAAAAATCCGTCAGTCTCAAACGAAGGTGTGGTAAGTTCGTATCTCGAAAACGTCCCACATAAATAATTAAAACAACGGAATTAAAACCTCCGTTGCGTATTCTCTAAACTGTTAGTCCAAACCTCCACCGTTTACGCTACCGCTCTACAAACGCCCTTGGACATAACATAACAAACTCGTTTCTTGTTTCGATTCAAATTTGTTATTTTCATCTGCTTTGACTCTTGTGAGACAACCTTAAAAAAAGTTTATATATTAGTATTTAAAATTAACAACTATTATATCTAATTATGATTACATTGATTATATAGAGAGTGGTTCACGTGACCTCAAATTTTTTCTAATAGAATTGAAAAAGTAACAAAATATTTCAACTTTAATTATGATAAAATAGTTTATTATATTTATAAACTAATAATAATAATAATAATAATAATAATAATATCTCTTTAGAAATAAATGCCGATTTATTAAATCTGACATTTGTAACAGTTTTACCTGCTCAGGTTGGCCCCTAATCAATTTTATAAATAAATAAACAAAACTAAACAACAATACAATTATTAGGGCGCCACCAGGATTTTTAATCACGGTTCCTGGAACCGGTCCAGAGCTAAAAGAACTTAATCTTAGGGTAGAGAGAGTGGAGGAAGGTGTTGTTGAATAATAAAAAAAAATTAATTAACAAAATTGATCAATATTTATTAACAATAAAATTAAATAAACTTAACAATTTAAGCGCTCACTCACACACTATAACTAACTTATTAACTAACGAAGCGGAGAATAAACTGCGAAATAACGATATTTACAAACGAACCTTCCAACGACGATACGATGACTAGACGGGCTTTTTCGAACAAACGGTCTCCCACACCTGGCGTAAAACTAATGGGCTTTTTCGAACAAACGGTCTCCCACACCTGGCCTAAAACTAAGCTTAAAATTATAAGTCCACCGGACTACCAAAACGAACTAACTTTACACACTTTTATAACTTAAAATTAAGTCCACAGGACTACCGAACTTAACACTATTAACACTCTCTATCACACATAACCCGTACAATTCTTCACACACATAACCCACACTTCGCTTAATTGATTCTTATTTTAAATTAAAAATGATTTTAATTTAATTATAATTACAATATTATTAAAATAAACTATTCAATCATTAGTATTTAATAAAACGACAATTTTCAATTAACAATCAATTTCCAAATAGCTTGAACTAATCTCCATAGAACCAGAGGCTTAATGCCTTGAATTGACTTTTGTTAATTATAAACCTTTACATCACTTCAAAATTTTTAACATAAGTTTAATTAACTAATTCCGATTAATTCTTTACTATGACAATTTTAACTCACTTAATAATTCCTTGGACTTAATGTCCACGTCGATAATTATTGTTACGTCCAAAATTGTGAATGTAATTTATTATTTATTTTTGGTCCAAGCCGAAGCTTCTAGACCGGGACTCTGAAGGTTTATTAAAGATAATATTATTGAAACGATTTTTTTTATTTGAATAATATTTAAGATTTAATTATTTATTTCGATATAATAAAGAGCAAGGTTTAATATTACAAAACTATTTTAATTTTTATCTTGAATACATTTAATTTTACTAAATTAAACGGCTCAACGTATCGAGATTTTACTCGCCGTGTTACAGAAATTTACCTTTAAATATAATAAGTGATTTTTTTTCAAACCTTGAATTCCGCCTGAATGAGTCCGCAGAATTGAGCCGTTGGTTTAAAACTACTTCAACTATTTCGGTATTATTTAAATTCTATCAACACTGATTTTATTTTAAATTATACTTTAAATTCAAGTGAACAACCACTGAATTTTACAAGTTAGTTGGCGATCCGCACTGGGCGAGTTCTGGAGGACGAAGAGGTTGAATTCATGCGAGGATCTCAGGGCCTCGAATTTGGGGTTTTGAAAAATTACTATTTGGGCGAAAACAGTAACCAATTAGCGGCCTATTTCCCTTGGATTCTACCCTCTCTTTCGGCTTTTCCGAAGATGTTCGCCTGAACTCCCCTCTTCAGGCCCAGAGGGCACGCTGTCCCTCTCTCTCTCTCTAACTTATAGACTATATGTGCATCTATGTATAGGCGCGTACGTAAGCACATTTACATACACACACAATACACACATACACATTTTCTTATGTTAACTAAGTCATTTTTATTTATTATAATGTTATTAACTAATTCGTTTTAATTAATTAATAGTTGCTATTTCTTATTTCTATTGGCCATTTCTATAATTATTCGAATAACTATCTATTGTTAGTTATTTAAGTAATTATTTATTATAATGTATGTAATCTAAATGTTTATTATTTGAAAAGTATTTATTTAATTATTTATTAATATTCGAAGATTATGTTGTTTACTTATTTATTATTTAAAATTCATAACTATTAGTCTATCTTAAATATTATTTATGATTCATTATTCTATAACTATTTTATTTTTAAAATTTAAAGTTACATTCGTTTCCTAAGGTTATCTTATTTAGAAAATAATTTTAAAAACTTTCCCAAGCGTCAGTGAAACTATACAGTACTAAGGCAACAAAACTCCCCGTACTGTGTACTTAGGATTTTTTTATCTTTTAAAACATTCGAAACTGACTAATGCCGGAAAAATTCTTTAGAGAGACCGGACGAGACATTCAATATTTTCTCGTTTAATGTTTCTCGAATTTCATGCTTTGAAAATAAAATTCGAAGAAACCATAAAATAAGATTATAAAAAAAAAAAATGTATTAAAAAAAAATAAATTTATAAAAAGAAAAACGGTCGTTGTAAGCCACGACATAACATTATCAAATTCAGTAAAATTAATTTAATCAATCACGGACTTAATCCCCCAAAATTTACTAAATTTCCACGTGATATAATTAATTTTACAACATAAATTAACTTCGATAAATTTTCCACTATATATTATTTTCAACAATTAATTCTTAATATAAAATTCTTAATAATCTTCTACTCTATAATATTTTCAATTAATAACTTTCCTAATATAAAATATTCAATAATTTTCCAATCCTTCTTATCCTCGATAATTAACTCTTAATAATTTTCTTAATGTAAAATATTCTTAATAATTAATTCTTAATATAAAATATTATCGATAATCCTCTTCTAGTTTTATTACATAAAAATTTGACACAATTCAAAATATTCAATTTTTAATTGTTAGAATATTCGCTAGCTGTTTTACTTGACCTTGGGTATTGGAATTTACTACGGCACAAAAATTGACGCTTGACTTAAATTCCACGAATCAAAATTTGTCGATTTTTTTCAAGGACAAAAATCAATCAATTTTACTAAGTTAATTGTTATAAAAATTACCACAATAAAATTAACGAAATATTCGGATGTTAAATAATTAATTGATTATTTCTCAGATATTAAATTTTCCCGCAAGGTCAATTGAGAGATTTTCGGGTATAAACCCCCAAGAAAATCACCAAATTCAAAACTAGCAATTATTCCACAATTAATTTATTAATAATTTTTTATTTTAGTCGATTAACGATCCAATTGATTAAATAGGAGAAGTAACTGGGCATTTGGTAAACCGCGGTCCACTTCTCTCCCACAGAGCAACAATTGATACCTTGACGAACAAAACGATGATCCAACTCACTCGTTGAGGAAGAAGTCCTAGTTGTAATTGGCTTCCTTCGTCTCGTCACTACTCCGGGGATCGGTCCTTCTTGATTTCCGTGGCACTCAGTCTGGCGGTCACACTACTTCTCCCTTTTCCACTGCACGACTCACCTATTTTAACCCAAACTCACCCCCTCCTATTCTCCCTTTAGGCCCGAAGATCGAGACGCGCCAGTGCTATGTCGAATAATTATCGATATCCGGTGACTTATCGATTAAGGGTAATTTTACCCTGTTACACATTATATATGTATTTGAAAAAAATTGAGCCGATATGATAATATTACTAGAGAAATTATTTGATGTTGTTTTAAATTTCTTTTTTTTTAACTGACACGTAATATCTATTTTTCAAATATATAGCATTTCTAGAAGTAATCATATTCTTCATGTTACTAATAAAAGCTGAATTTAAAAAATTTAAGGCTTAGGCAATAATACTTTATCGGCTGGAATAATACACTTGAAGCTAAAAAAAATGAATAAAGAGAAGCATTAAATAATTTATAGTAATCGATTTTCAATTATAATTCATGTCTTTTAATACAATGAACTAGATATAATTTAAGTAAAATATACATCAATTTTTTTAGTAATATGTTATTAAATATTGTTGTTATATTCGAATTGATTTTTAATGTAACGGAAATGAGTAAAATGTAATAAGTATTAAAAATAGTTTTATGAAAAAAATGAGATATTTACCATATTTATCGTGTAAAAGTTGTTGAAACGCATCTAAATTATTGCCACCACGATTTCTTTTGGCTTGAGCAATATTTGAAACATCTTTGCATGTGAGAAGAATACCATTTTCTTCCCGTATTTCATTTCTTATCATCTTGTGTTTGCTTTTTAATTTAATGTATTCAATAACATCTTTCTTCAGCTCAGGTGGTAATCGACGTCGCTCTGGTAAGGCGTTTACTAGTTCCTGAAACAAAGTTTTTATGTTAACTTCAAAAAATCAGAAATTGTATTATAAAAAAAAATAATAAGAAAGTTTTTTAATATCCTCAATTTCTCTACAGTAAAATCTCACTGAAACAACCATACTGAACATAAAATTTTTCAAATTGAGACTATAGAGTGAGAATGCTATGTAAGAACGAGAGAAAAATTAGTGACTGCTGAATTTAGCGAAACTTTTTACTAAGTGAGTTCATCTACCATGAGCCTCGAAAAAACTTACCTTACTATTTGCCGGGTGATTGAGGTGGTTGAAATTTGCTTCAAACACTTTTAAAACGTATTCACCATCTTCTCGAACTCTATAAAATCTTATATAAGATGGACACTCATGATTAAAGGTGCTATAAAACAAATAAAAAATATTGTTATAAAATTTTTTGGGGAAAATAAAGTCGATCATATCGCTATAGAAAATCTTATTCGATTCAAAGAAGTTTGCAATACGTAAAAAATTATTGCATCTACACCCACATAGCAATTTTTTTTAATGTTGTGTAAGCCTGATCGTATCTTTATAAACTTATGTCTTGCTGTTGATATTTGAGAGATTGCTAATGAAATATCGCGTTCCAGTTACCATACGGGCGTATACCGGTAAAAGGTACTGATAAAAAGCCAAAAGGGCGTATAAGAAATTTTTTTTTAAGAAATCGACGTATTTTTTGATAAAACGTGCAGAAATGCAAAAAAAAATTTTTCCCCAAATTAAAAATTTTTTTTCGTACAGCATAAAAAATTGAATTTTAAAAAAAAATTTTAATTTTGAGAAAAATAGAAACCATGTATTTATAACAAGATTACCTAGTATTGCGTTGTTTTTTTTTTCTTCTTTGTCCGACGTTTTTGTTGATGAACCATATTTACATTTATAGTTGATTCGCAGATAACCTAATCTACTTATTATTTCATAAATTTCTGAATCAGATAAATTAGTCTTTTTAAAATCTGGT
Organism: Cotesia chilonis; assembly: GCA_018835575.1. Taxonomy (NCBI): domain Eukaryota; kingdom Metazoa; phylum Arthropoda; class Insecta; order Hymenoptera; family Braconidae; genus Cotesia; species Cotesia chilonis. The sequence goes on along the minus strand of RJVT01000085.1, from coordinate 61,586 downwards.
GGATATAATTTGTTCGATCTTCCTCTTGTGTACAGTTCACCAGTATTGTCAGTTATTTTTTTTATGTAATCTAGTAAATCAACATGAGACTTGAAAGTATCTCCTACTTTCAAGGGAGATTGATAAGGATCCATAATTAATAACAAATTAAAGGCCAAGTCAATTAATTAATATCACGCATAGAATTATACTAACAAATTAGTGTTGATATGTATATATCATATAAAAAAAAAACTAGTAAGGTTTAAAACAAACGTATAACGACATTAAGCACAACAAAATCATTGGCTTCACAGTATAAACATCAATATAGACAATAGGTCTTATATTACAAAAGTACGTTACAATTTTCTATCATCCGTCCCTAATAACCACGGATATCCGTTAGTGTAAGCTTCAAATCACGGACTTATTTATCTCATTTATCATTATTACATTTAAAGCGATGCCACGAATCATTAAAAGATAAAAATATTTAAATATAAATAGTCCGGCTGTCCAATTTAAAAACTCAATAACTACAAAATTTTTATACCTAATTTTTTTTAGTATTGCTGCATTTCTTATAACTTTTAGTCCAAAAGCTTCTTCACGTGCTTCTGGGAAATTTTTAGCTGCTCAAACTGAATGTTTCAACTTATCGCATATAGCAGATTCATTCTTATCAAATTTGGAGCTTATAGGAGCTATAGATTAAAATCCGGAATTTTTCATTGTTAACGCCCCCGCAATCTCTATTAAGGTTGGAATTTAATAAAATCTATTCTTAGCTGAACGTGACACGAAAATTATACCAGAAGATTTCTACCAAATTTAGAGTCTATGAAAGTTACATGTTACAGTTTAGAAATTAAAATTGAAAATTCTAACACCCACCCTCGCAATCGCTATTGAAAGAAAAATTTGTTGAAATTTTCATTTAGATTACTTTTACATCACACATAGAAGACACCCACCAAATTTGGAGTCTGTAGGAGCTATAGTTGGGAAATTTAAAATTTTCATTGTTAACACCCACCCCCGCAATCCATATTTGGAATAGGGTGTCATTAAATCCGCTCTTAGATCATTTCTACTTTAAATATATTAGCAGATTCTTACCAATTTGGAGCCTATAGGAGCTATAATACGGAAATTTGAAATTTTCATTGTTACCAACCACCTTCGCAATCCAATTTAGAGTAGGTTATCATAAAATCCACTCGTCGATCATTTTTACCTCACATATAGAAGACTCTTATCAAATTTGGAACCTATAGGAGCTACAACTTCGAAATTTAAAATTTTCATTGTTAACACCCACCCCCGCAATCCATATATAGAGTCGGTTGTCATAAAATCCACTCTTAGATCATTTCTGGATCACATATAAATGATTCCTACTAAATTTGGAACCTATAACAGCTATAGCTTGGAAATGTTTGATTTTCATTGTTAACACCCACCCCCGCAATCCTTATTAGGAATGAGTTATTATAATATCCGCTCATAGATAATTTCTGGATCATATATAAATGATTTCTACCAAATTTGGAACATGTAGAAGCTTTAGTTTAAAAACAGGAATTTTTTATTGTTGACGCTCTCGCAACGCCCCTTGTGGGTGGAATTTAGTAAAATCCGTTCTTAGCTGACCTCTACTCGGCGAAAGGAATATTCCTACCAAATTTCAAGTCTCTAGGTCTTATAGTTCCAGAGATGTCGTGATGAGTGACTATATACGTGGAAATCTCGTATATATATATAGATAAAATAACCTGATAGATTCAGTAAATAACATTAATTTTCATGCCATAAAAAAAATAATAAAAAATCAACATGAAAATGTCTTTCTACACGCATTTTCCCCCTTAAATATATAATTAATGATTATGATTAATCAACTAATAATCAATATATTTGTGGAGCCGAACGGTCATTAATAGTACCGGTTGTTTTACGCAAAGAAGTACTACGTCTTAGTTGATCCACCAATGAATCTCTTACTTGGAGCGGATCTATAATAGGAACTCTGTTGACCATAATCCGTCTGACGCTGGGAGATCTATTAAGAGTAGATGATGTCGCGGTTGTACTTATTAAGTGAGTGTGTATTTGAGGTACTTGTTGTTGAAGTTGTTGTTGATGCTGTTGGTATTTCTGTGTCGCCAATTTAGCATTAAGCGTCTCGAGAAAACCGACGCTGGTACGCCGTGGAGCAGAACAAGTTTGGGTCTGTAATTCACTGGTAAAAATGATATTTGCGCATTAACTTGGGACTGCAGTTACCAGCAGTTTAGTTGATGGAAGAGCTGCTGAGTTCAAAACTTTAAACACTAATAAAATTTCACTGACTGGAGTTGAAAGTCGAAGTGTTAGAGACAGTGGTGTTTGAAGAGCTGTGCCCAGATGAAGATGACTCAATGATGGAAGTCGATACACGCCTGGAGGAGCTCAAATGCTCGGGAGCTGACCGAGTGACATGTGTTACTGGAGGTTGTGCCTGTTAAGTTATCAGCTTACGCATAAATGACGAACTAGCGGGTGTATGACGCAGCTTGGTAAGTGTTCTCACTATTTCTGAAACGGATACTGATCTTTTAGCTGGGAGATGACTCGCGATTGACGAACTTATTCCCAATAGGAATGCTGGTGGCGGAGGAAGGTTCTTTGCTTCGTCTGCTATGTTTGGGAACGAGCTGGTGAAGTCACTGTCAGGCCCGGCTATCTGGAGAAGGTTGCTCGTGCTGATGCTGCAGTTGGTACGCTCTTTGAGAGTATTAGTAATACTTGTCGTTGAGGTGATTATTGTAGAAGTTCAGCGTGTTGGCAGTGTTGGCTTGTTTTGTTGAAATGATCCACAACGAGGCAATGTACATGTTGCGCTCATATCTAAATTGCTCGTTTCTGGTTGCTGAGGTATATCTTCTTTTGGTAATGGCGTTATTATTGATTCAGTCTGGAAAATAATCAATTTATACTTATCTATAATAATTTTTTTAATTATGTTGATATTTTGATTAAATTTAAACAAAAATACATATCCAGAGTTGATTGAAAAATATAAATTGATAATAGTGTGGCACAAAAATTCAATTATTAAAACATGAGTAGTTATTTTAATGTCTCACAAGACTCAACCGTTTTTCAGTTAGAAAAAAGTCCAATAATCAAATTTTTTTTATTTTTTTTTATAGTGGGCTTAAGAATCATTCATTAAAAATTTACAAAACTTTATAATATATTTTTTCTAGTAGTTTAATTAAAAATATTTATCTGGCATTTTTATTAGTTTAAAAAATTTTAAGCAACTTCTAAAAGTAAAAAATTTTGACTTCAAATTATCAGTGTACGTAATTTTCAACCTAAAAAAGTATAAAATAATAATAAAAAAATTAAAAGCAAAAGAAAAATTTATTTTTGATGATTCTTAAAGGTTTTAACAATTATGACTCAGGAGTGGCCTCTAAAATTTTTTTTTAATCTAACTGATTTTTTGGACATGATAAATTAACATACTTTTAATAAAAATTGACAATAAAAAATAAATCGACTTTTTTTAGCCACTCTAATTGATGAGTTAAAATACCTTTTCAGGAAGATTTGGGTTTGATGAAGCAGCAGTATTGCGTACAGTTGGAACTTGCATTTCCTGCGTTCAATTAGCTTCTAAATTAGCCAACTCATTCATGTTTACGTACATCGACTGGGTAACCAATTGATTTCCTAATAATTCTGTGGAGGAATCACCAATTCACAATCAATACTCAATTATCGGTATCATAAATATAATGACATTAAATCAAAATAAAAAAAGCAAAATTACCTTTAACTAAATGCGCTGGCAAAAGTAATTTCGGTTTACCAGGACGTTAATTACCATTACCGTCGTTATTGACCCGTGAGGTGGACGTAGAGCGCTCTGGACTGGAGCGTCTCGGGGCGTTAGCAGCTTCACCAGCTTTTGGTGGTGTGCAAGCTGGGTTGACCGCTACAGTTTTGGCAAACACAAGTTAAGCAGGTTGGCTGTGACATCCCTGTTGAGTCTGGCGCTTGGAATGTGTAGACACTCAACGCTGGTCGTTTATGACCACCCTTCTCGTAAGGCGACGAAACAGTATGAGGTCGTTCATCGGAAGTCTGTCCTTTGGATGGTTGTCTCTTATAACCGGCGGCTGTTTCTTGTGAATTGGGCTATGTGGCGTTGGAGAACGGACGCTGCTGCTGATTTATATTTGTCGATACGGTATTAGTATTTTACTCACGTTGCTTTGGGAAGACCCATTTGATATCTATAAATCAGTTTTTTATTTTTAAATCATGTCAGTGACGTCATAGAGTTTTACTACTACAGAAGGGACATCTGAATAAGCATAAGAGCGTTGAGAAATTTTAATAATTTGATTTTAGTATCTTATGATGCAATTTCTTGTTTGAAAAGGTTTAATCTATCAAAGTATACACGTGGAAATTAAGTGGAGTTTTTGTGGATGATCTTAGGACAGTCTTATTAATGTTAAATATTATTTGGCGATCAATTGAAGAAATGATGAAAACATTTATTTCTAACTAAATAGCGGCTTGACAAAAAAAATTTTTTTCAATGAAAATTTTAGTCTTCAACTTAATATTAAATAATCGGAATTAATATTCCTCGGATCAATTACTGAAAAATATAGCTAAGAAAATTGTGTAAAAATTAGACTGATATTATCAGTCATTTGATAAATTTTGCTTACCCAAGTTATTTGTCTATTAGGGTGGGTCAAAAAAATCAACTATTTTTTTTTTTACAATTAATACGGAAAAATGGGTTACTAGGCACCTTAAAAAAATTCTCATCAAATATGAAGTCTTAGTTTTAATAGGAAGATCCTCCGCGTCGCAGTTTTTCATTTTTTTCTCAGTCCAATAGAAAAAAATTCATTCCTCATCATTAATTGGTCGTACAGAAAAAATTTTTTTAAGAATTTTGTAGGAAATTTAATGCTCTACAAAAAAGGTATCTTATGTTTTTTCCGTAAACCTCACCATTTCACTAATATTGAAGATTTAAGATTGATTATTTTAAGTCAAATGTCACTTTTGTTTATGAATTTTATAACTCGACAAGAAATGGCTATTATTGAATGGGCAATAGAAATTTTTGTAGCAAATTAACTGCTCTATAAAAATGGTATCTTATGTTTTGGCGATTAAATTAAGCGTTCAAAAGATATTCATCATCAAACTTTCATGTATACCGATTTTAAGAGTTTTTGATTAAATAATCGAAAAATTTCAATTTAATCTATCAGTTTTGAGAAAATTTCATTTTTTGTCTTTAATGTAAGTATTATTTGAATTTTGTTTTCAAAATTTTTATTCAATAATTCCAAACTTTTTTTTTTCATCATTAGAAATCACGATCATGTTGTTTTTTTATAACGTCTTCAAAACGTCTTAAAAAATTTTTCCACTACAGCTGTATATTGTCCTTGGGAAAATTTCTTCTGTAGAGAATTTTTGTTTTGTATTCTATTTACTCTGTTTCCCTTGTGAACTAGCGCCACCTACATTTTTCTTTATAGTTATATTGTTTTTATTTGTTTACATTTTCTACAGCATTTCTAGTGTTTCCACAAGTTATGATCTTGTATATGTGATAAAACGATTAAATATTTACAAATTTTGCGGTCACTACATAAATTTATATATTTATCGAAAATATGGATAAGGAAATTCATTTGATCGGAAAACCCATGCAAAAAATTTCAGAACGTAAGTTGCCAACAGTGAAAGAGGTTATGAGTGTTTTTTTTATCAGCTCAAAGTGTTAAAATGTTCTATCAAACAAAGTGCTAAAAATGCAACTGATCAAGTTATTGAACTATGGAAAAACAACCAGATTCCGACTAGTGGATCAACTAATGTAATACAAAAAATTCTTCGCTATCATAACCGATGGTTGAAATTGCAAAAATCTTTTGTGCGAAAAAAATCATCAGCCCAAAACAAAAATGTAATAATATTTCAGAATGAAATCAAAGCATTATTTGATATTGTAGATCATAAATCAATAAAACTGCTTGATAATGATATTCGTGAACTATATTCAAATCAAAAAAGTGATACCCGGAAAGAAATTCTTTCAAATAACCCAAATAAATTAAACAGTACTATGAATACGATGGAAGTAGATGAAAGTCGTGAGTATTTACAACATTTAATTATTATAAATTTTAATCAGAATTGAAAATAAATTAAATTGATTATAAATTATGAATAATAAAGTATATTATTGTTTTTCTAATTAATTATATCATAAATGTCAATATGTTCGTAGATGATAAATAAAAAACTCTTTGTGTTCCTTATTTGATGTCAAAATGAATGAGTTCCATATTTTTGCTTCCATTAATTAAATAACAACGCTTATTTTAGATTTGAATCAACCCTCAACCAGCCATGAGATTGTTCGAAGTGAGGAATCAGAGTCATCTTCAACCCTTACATTAAGTCAAGCTACAAATTTCGGTTCAGATTTAGAGTATGTGCCTCAAATACCGACAACACGAGCAAAAATAAATATTCTAACTCCAGAGCTTATCTCAGCACTCGACAGAGCTAATGTTAGTAGTAGAAATGCGATGTTCATTATTGCTCCAGTTCTATCAAGTGTTGGTGTTAATGTAGAAGATACAACTCTTAGTTATCGAACAATTCAACGAACTCGCATGCTCTTACGAAAAGACATTGCTATAGGACTAAAAGATAACTTCAAAGCTCATGATAAATATGTCGTGCATTGGGATGGGAAAATACTGAATGACATTTCTGAATCGAAATTTGTGGATCGATTACCGATTATTTTGACTGCTTTTGGTACTGAGCAGTTACTTGGAGTTCCAAAAATGAATAGTGGATCGGCAGAAAATCAAACAGCAACCATCTTGTCAACGTTAAATCAATGGGGTATTATTAGTTACATCAAGGCGATGTGTTTTGACACGACTGCGGTTAATACGGGTAACTAATCAATGATAAAATATTTAAAAGAAAATTTTATTTTCATCGTTCTAGTTGAATTGTTTTCATACATTAATTAAATTTTCGACACGTGCCCATTAGTTATAATTCTTTATTTATTTATAGATTTTGAATATCCCTTGTGGAAAAATGTCCCTGAAAAAGTCTGAAGAAGTCTTCAGAAGTCTGAATAAAACTTTTTGAAAGTCTTACTTTCTCTGAAAAAGACAGAAAAAGTCTTATTATTTGTAAATAACTCTGACTAAGTCTAACAAACTCTGAAAAAGTCAAATACTCTCTGAGATTTGGGACTTCAAGAAGAGTTATTAAGAGTTATAAAGACTTACTCAGATTTACTTCATCAAAGAAATTAAGCAGAAAATCAGACTTTTTCAGTAATAAAAAGACTTCTAAAGTATGTAATGCTTAATTAATAATTTATTCTTAAATAATAACTTCATCTTAAATATAAAGAAACATAAACCTCTACAGTATAATTTATTTATGTATTTATTTATTTTCATTATAACACAATAATACTTCAACAGAAATAAAAAGAACAAGAATAATAATAAAAATAATGTTAATAATAATGATAAAAGGAACAATAATAATCAATTGAACTTACTTTTATGTACTACTACAAGCAAGTATTTGCAGTACATTATAAGTTATGCAGTATCTACTGCTACAATTACTAATCTTAATAATAATAATAATAATAACAATAATAATTTTATATATATTTTCCATTGAAAAATATTTCAATTTATTGCCTATCCAGTCTAATACAACAATTATTTTATCTAATTATTTATAATATCGTTAGCATGTATTTCCTCCAGGCATGAACAATTTTGAATTCGTATCTGAATTTGTCATTAAAGGTAAATTCAGATACGAAATTAAAATTGTTCATGCCTGGAGGGAATACTGGCTAACGATATTATAAATAATTAGATAAAATAATTGTTGTATTAGACTAGATAGGCAATAAATTAAAATATTTTTCAATGGAAAATATATATATAAATATTATCAACCAGTCATTAAAAAAAATAAAAATATTAAAAATAATAATAATAATAATAATAATATCATTAAATTCTTATAGCTGTAATCGCCGAACTGTTTTTTTTGCGCTTTGAATCGCTCGGTCTAAATATTTGTTGATAGCAGCTAATTCAATTTTAAAAACTCCATTTTCATAATTTTTTTCTTCTAAAAAATGCTGATAGTGAATTTTTAATAATTCTACTTTTCGTGGGCTTAATTCAGATCGACCTCTAGTGTTGCCTTGTGAGCGAACTACACGTTCTGAAATTGTTTTTATCCCCCAAATCGCGTGAGACATTATTTTAATAAATTTAGACGGCTGTAAAGCGTCGAATGCCTTACGAGATTCAAAACTCGGAATATTTATATTGTCTCCAACATGAAACGTATCATTTTCAATATAATTATAAGGATCATAACGCTCCTGTTGTCGTCGTCGTCGTGCCTGTTGTTGTTGTTGTTGGTGGTGTTGTTGTTGTTGTTGATGTTGTTGTTGTTGTTGTTGTTGTTGTGTTGTGTTGTTGTTGTTGTTGTTGTTGTTGTTGTTGTTGTTGTTGTTGTTGTTGTTGTTGTTGTTGTTGTTGTTGTTGTTGTTGTTGTTGTTGTGTTGTTGTTGTTGTTGTTGTTGTTGTTGTTGTTGTTGTTGTTGTTGTGTTGTTGTTGTTGTTGTTGTTGTGTTGTTGTTGTTGTTGTTGTTGTTGTTGTGTTGTTGTTGTTGTTGTTGTTGTTGTTGTTGTTGTTGTTGCTTTTGATGAGAAGCTATCATCAATCTGTCTTGTTGATTCTGTCGTTTTAATTTCAATAGTTCCTCATCCTTTTGTCGGTTGTCTCTTATCAGTCGCTCCATTAATAAATTGTAATCTAAATTCTGAACAAGAAATAAAATAATGAAATTAGTATCTCAACAATGTCATATAATTTACAGAAAATTTGCAAAAATTAGTTATGAGAATTATTTATATTAAATTTACCGTTACATCTTTTAAAACAGGCCGAGTTTTATCATGATCGTCTTTTGATGTTGAAAATTGTTTAATCTGCAAAATAAATAAAATATTAATGTTTTCGTACCTCACCAAGTAATCCTTTATACACTAGTCATAAAAGATCATAAGAGATAAAAAAAATTCTAAATTTTGGGGTGATTTTCAACGAGCCACAACTCCGAGGAAAATGATTTTACAGCAAAAAAAAAAAAAAGAGCTAGTTGTAGCTCCAAGTGTCTAGTTTGCAGAAATATGGCCATGAAAATTCGTTATCATGCTTATGTCCAGAGAAATCCTAAGGAAACTAAGAAAAAAAATTTTTTCCAAATTTTTTTTCGTCTTAAAAATGTCTACGAGCTTAAAAAAAAATTTTGTACTTAGTATAACTTTGGATAAAATGGATGAACGATGGATATCGTCGGTAATTTTCCAACCTTTAAGTGTCCCCTAAAATCCCTAAAAAATTCAAAGCGCTGCGATTTTTTTTCATAGTGCCCCCAAGCTTTAAATTCCTAGTTTTTGCAAAAATCACCATTATGAGCAATTTTTCCATTTTTATTCATTTTTTAGTGAAAAAAAATTTTTTCTCAAAAATCTTTATTTTTCCGATCAAAGAGATTGGCTTTTTAAGAAATTTGAAAAAAAAAAAAAAAAAAAAAATTTTAACTTTTTTTGAAAATTTTCTCGATTTTTTAAAAAATTTTCTCGATTATTGTGACTGCTGTCTTACTGAAGATATTAGCGTTACCCAAAGCGTACCACATAAAGGTTGCTCAGTCTCATTTATGCTTCTTACACACACTTGTGTGCAGAGACGCACACGCACGAACACACACGCACACAGCGCTTTGAATTTCTTAGGGATTTTAGGGGACACTTAAAGATTGAAAAATTGCCGACGATATCCATCGTTCATCCATTTTATCCAATGTTATATTAAGTTATCCAAATATCCTTAATTATGCGAAGTTTTGTCTTTTTTGCAGTCAAATTTTTCAATTCAAAAAAAATTTTTTTGTTAAAAGCCATTCACGATATCTCACAGAGAATATTATGAAGTTTTTAAAACTCTCCTTCGATTTCCTATGCGATCATTAATCCTAGAGTAATTAATTATCAAAGTCAAAAAAAACTTTTTTGCTTTGATTGACGATAACTCCGCGGCAAATCATAGTACAAGGTTTTTGATTACGTCAAATTAAAGAGCATTAAATTTTGTAAAGGAACTTCTGAGTGAAATTATGGAAAAATGTTTTTAAAGCTTGTAGACCTTTTTAGACCTTTTGAGCCTTTCATATGAACTCTTCGTACTTTCGCAGGGATGTAAATATTCCATATTCAAATATAAATATAATATAAATAAAAATAATTTATTTCATGCCGTAAGATGGACGGCGGAGTTCCTAGGATCCACCTTTACAAGCATAAAATGTGAGTGTATTCCATACATGCTTGTAAATTAAATATATATAATAATAATAATAATAATAATAATAATAATAATAAAAATACACGTAGACTTTGATTTTTTTTATATCTTTACCTCAAAGGAGATTAATGTTATCATGTCCCTGTTTGAAAATATTCATTGAAAAAAATTTAAAAAATTCGCTCTTTGCAAATTAAATATCTATAGATATTTACTGAGACATTGGAATCAGTTGAAATTATTGAAAAAATTTCAAATCTCATGATAGTGAATTTTTTTCAATGAATATTTGTTAACAGAGTTTAGCTTAAAGCGAGATTTACGAAAGATTAAACGTTCTTTAAAAGTACCGTTTACATTTAAGCAGTAAAGCTATAATATGCACCTGAACAATTTTTTGGGAAAATTAAAATTCACTTTAAAAGTTTTGATTTTTTTTTTAAGTTATCTCATGAATGGCTAGATTAATTGAAAAATGTGAATGACAAACTTGCTGAAATTTTTATTCTCTACTTGAAAATTCTTGAATCTAAATAATTCTGACTGATATTTGATAAGATATGAAGCGTTAAATTTTTAATTATATCAAATTTTCTAGAAATGTTAAATCGAATTTCTCAAAAATGCTGATTTATTAGTTTTTTTTTTGTTTTTTTTTTTTTTCATTATAATTTAAATAAGTAATTATACTTATGTGCAGATAGGTAGTTAAGAAAAGATAAATATTTCAAGTATAATTGAACATGAACGAATGCAAAGTATGTTTCCACACTAAGACTGGACCAGAAATGTTAAAAAAATTTTTTTTTTTTTGATAAATGAATTAAATGTAACATTCAGGATACCGAAAAAACGGCATAAAAATTTGAGTCATTAATATTTACAGACTTATCGTATTCTTGTAACCATGGTTAGAACATTGAGCAAATTTTACAAAATATTTTTAAGTTGAAAAATTTTCAATCATAGATAAATCTACTTTTGGCAATAAGGAATTTTTATTTTTCTACCGAAAATGAATGTTCTGTAAAAAAAAAAAATTAGTTATCTGTAAAGTCGGTTTACGGACGATAGTTTTACGTGATAACGTCATAAAGAATCATTGATGAAAAATTGCATACTTTTATGAATTAAATTGAATTATTATTACTGAGTTATCTATCATTGTTTCATAATTAAAAATTATAAAATTTTGAATATTTAAAAATTATTTTAAGAAAGAAATAATAATGTGATGTATTTGATATAATTTGACATGAATATTTTTAAAACTGGTTAAAAACAATAATTTTTAATTTTCAAATATTATTTGTAGTTTTTACAAATTTAATTTAAGCTATTTGTTTAAATATAATGACGAATAATTAGTTATTAGAGAAGAGTGGTATTAAGAGAGATGTGTCACAAGCCAACGCTTCGGCTCTGTAGTCTAGTCGGCAGGGAAATATTAGGCGGTTTTTTTACAACTTCCAATGCAAATGGGGTAAATTGAAAATTTAGTTTTTTTAAAATACTCAATAAATATGTAGATCATTTAAAAAAAAAAAAAAAAATAGCGGAAATTCAATTGTTTAAAAAATAACCATTTTGCCAGTAGCTTTGCATTAAAATATCTCGTAAACTATTGAAAATAAGTCGAGACATGCAGCGTATGAAATTTAAAGAATTGAATAAGGCCTTATTGTTCCGGAACAAAATGAACCAAACCAGAAGTCTTTACGACCAATAGTTTACGAAATATTAATATTTCCCTGCCGACTGGACTACTGGCCTCACTGCTTCAGCAGATCGTGCCTCTCTATCGCTTGTTGCGCGCTCTCGCTTGCACGCACAGGCTCAGGGGAAACGCGACATTTTTACGTGTTTGCTGCTGGTGTTCATCAATTTATGAGACGTTATCACGTCAAAAAAACCTTTCAGGGTTTTTGCTTGAAGTTACTCTTTAAGAAATGATTCAAGCTTAAAATTGTACTTTATTTCTAAATTTGAGTTTAAATAATTTAATTATTTTTTTGAATAAATATATTGATGACAGAAAAAGGTTATTAATCATATGATACGATAAGTGTTTTATTGATAATCAATAAAAGTTGTGATACTCATAGATATTTTAAGTTAGTAAAATCAGAAATAATTATCATAATTGTAATAGTAGATGTTTTGTATTATAATAATAATTCAATGAACGTAGTGAAAAATTATGCTTAGTTCTGAAATCTGTCAATTTAAGTACAATAATTTATTTTAAACAATAAAATTAGGATAATGTGAAAAAATTTTCAATTCATTAATGCAAATAACTCTTGAGCTGTACAAATGATCGAAAACTTAGAAAAAATAAGCTGTAGAAAATGAAATGTGCCAAAAAACAAATCTTTTAATACTGATAGTTGCGTAAGACAATTGCAAAAATTTTTTAATTTTTTATCAATCCAACTTCAACCTTGATTCCAACTTTTGAAGGAACAAAGATGTCAAAAAATTATAGGAAACCTTTTTGGTGGTCTTAAATTTTCTTCTAAAATATATCATGAACTTTCTAAAGTATCTTTCTCAACGTTAGCTATAAAACTTTCGATACAAGCGAATATTGTTTCTAAAGTATTTGAATGGGAAATCGAAGTTTGTAATGCGACATCTCTCAATATTAACATTAAAAAGTCATACTTTCAAAGTATTTTTTTCGTCTGTTTCAACCATATTTTTAGTATATTGAAGAGCAAAAAACAGTCGTCTATCATGAAATAATCTAATATATGTATGTAAATTTTTTTCGAAATTTGATCTTTTAAAATATTAATTTTTTTTTTTTTTCGAAACCTGGGTTCTAGAAATGTTTCTTAAAAATTAAATTTTTCCAAATTTGGTTTCTGTTTAATTAGATTTTTTTTTTTCCAAATCTAGATTATTCTAAAAATTTTATTTTATTTAATTTTATTTAATGTCAAAATTTAAATCATCGAACTTTTTATACTGATAAATAAATAATATTCATCTTGTAATATAGTAATTTGTAATTTATGTCAGCGATGATTACAACAGTTAACTATTGTTATATTTTTTGTAAATTGTTACTATCACAGATAATAATGAATACTATTGAAGGATGGTCCTGATTTTAGTAAATATTATCGATGTCAAAAGTAGTGAAGTTATTATGTAACATGGTAATTATTAAAAATTAATTGTGATAATTATTACCAAAAATTCCTGAGTCAAATTCAAAATAATTACTTCTATTAGCAGTGTGCTTGCTTGGACCAGTTGCAGCGAGACCGGCTCGTGAGCAAAAGGACCCATGTTTGAACCCAACTTACGCCAAGGATTTCTCATTTCAGGATTTAATCAAAATGCAATCTAAAATCACCAATTAGTTCCATATGATATGAGATACTAATGCTGAATTAATTTTAATTTTTCCGAAAATTAGAATTTTTTTCAAAAACTTTAAAATCCCAATCAGATTGAAATCTGATTGGGATTTCCCCATTGGAACCTGATGAGGTTCGCCGAATGAGAACCAAATGCGGTTTTGCGTTACATCCCAACGTGGGGTCCCAATTTAGAAACCTAACGGGGAACCAATTGGTCTTACTGTTAAATTTTTAGTCAAGTTCTCCTTGCAATAACTATTCAATGCGTAAACTTATCAAATTTTTATAAATTAAATCTGAAAGCTTATCAAGTCATATTTAATTCACATTGAAAATTTTGTGTCTACTTAGAACTATTTTACTGTTACATTCATTTTTTTTTTTATATTTATCAATGTAATATTTTATAATAACTCATTAATGTGACTTCCTATTCATTGTAATTTTTCAGTTTAAATAAATTTGTCTGTCACAATATAAAATTTACTTGCAAGTCGAAATTTTTTAATTTTCGTTCAAATAATACGGAAAAATTTTTTTTCTTGACCTAAAACCAAAATTCTGTGAAATGCATAATATATTTTATATAAAATTGAACATTGCACTAAAATAATTTTTATTTGTAAATCAATCCATTCTCTCCGAATAATTTTTAATTGATTTTTCGAAGTTCTATCGAGGTGTTGTGTTCATCTTTTAAACTTTAATATTTTCACAAAATTATAACTTAATTGTTTATGATTGATTGTAATCAAAATAATAATTTCACGATTTCTAGGTATTTCAAAAATCTGTGAGAGATAATAAGTAGGAAATGAAATGATCGATAAAACATGTCCAGCAATATTTACTTTTAAAGTTGATTACTGCGCTAAGAAATGAAAAGAGAAAATAATTTAAAAATTTTTCGCGATTTCTGTTTTTTTTTTTTTTTTTTTTTTTTTTATAAAGTTTGTAGAACCATTATAATAATTTAAGAAACTTTGATTTAGAAACAATAAGAAATTTTCAATTAAAAACAAATTGAATTTGTTATTATTTGAATGCAGACGAAAAATTTCAATTTGCATCCTTTCAATATCATCATGAAGTGCTTTAATTGAGACAGAATTCATATTTTTTCAACTTTTAACCGAAAATTTGTGCACATTTGAAAATCAATAAGCTAGTTGACTTTTTCGACACTATCTACATATGCATACATATATTAAGATTTGTTTATACTGTAACGGGAAGATGCAGAATATTTTTTAATTCATGTTTTACAAAACTTTTATACACAAATTTTCATAAAACTAATATATAAAAATTTTTATCTCATTAGCTTACAATGTCAAAAATAAACACTAAATCATTGGCGTAACTGTCACTGATAAGATAAAAATCGATCAATTTTTATTAACCACGACATTGCCCAATATCTTAACACGTTTTTATTAACAAAGAAATTGCCACTGACACGAAAGTTTTGAAAAATTTTACTCAGTATTCTTCTTCAATTCCTCAAAGAAGAATACTGTGATATTTTTTTAGTACGATTTATGAAACTAATCCTAAAAATAATTTTGGCATTGGCTAAATTCACACCTGGAGACTTGTTTGAATGTGATTGTTTACAAAATAGTATGTTAATAAATTACAGTTAGATTATGTTGAAAACATTTTATACCTTGTTACTTTCATGACTTCCAGTGGGTTCTGAATCGCTCTCTTCATCGGATTTATTTATTACTTTTACTTTTGCTTCAACGTGTTTGTGTTCAGATTCAGAATCTTCACTACTATCATCATCACGTAAAAAGCGTTTTCTTCGGGCATTAACAATACCTTTAGACATAACTGTATTATTATCGTCATCATTCGATAATTTTCGTTTAATCATTTGATCATTATTGATAGATGATTCTTTAACTTCATCATTTTTTGTAATGCCTTTAACCAAGTTGTCCTCATTAGAAACCTTCAAAGAATTTATTCATAGAATATTAGTAAAAAATATTAATTTAAATAAAAACATAGGATACTTAATTTGTATAATTCATTTTACAACGAGATTTTGAATCATAGACTATACATACTTTTCCTTCATGAATTCCGCTATTTTCTTGATATATTTTGATCATTTCTTCCACCTTTAGCTTCTTCGTTTTGTTTTTTATGTTTATTTTCCTAAAAAAAAAAAAAAAAATAATCTTATATTTAGTTTTTGTACTACGAAAGTTCAATAAATACTTTTCTAAATGCTTTAGCTTTGGCGATTATTGATTCTTCTTCTTCATTGTCTGTAAATGATTCCAATTCTGAAGGATTTGTTATAATGGGCTTTGGGATACGCTTATTTCCATCAGACGACTCTGCTGAATCTGTAATTAATAATTATTCATTTTAATATATTATTAATTACTCGACTACTTCTCGATCAGATTGTGAAACGCAAAAAAAAAATTGATAATTTTTTGTAAAGTTATATAATGTAGAAGCAATGTATTTCGGTAGAATAAAATATTTATCAGCTATATATATATATATAATATATATATATATATATA
>RJVT01000085.1:0-39593 GCA_018835575.1 Cotesia chilonis | reverse complement strand
GAGACACGTGAAATCATTTTATGTAAAAAATTAGTTATGTCAAACTAGACTTCGATTTTCCGATTTTCAATAATTTACAATACTGATAAATTAAAATTTACCAAATTTAGTTTTTCTTATCACAAGTATGTCCTTTAATATGAGCTCAAAAACTTTCATTTAACTATGGCAATTTAAACAGATATTTAAAAATATAATTCAAATCAACAGAAATCAATTTTAACAGTAAGTTGGCTTAACTTCGAAAAATTTTTAAATCAAAATGTTATATAAGTTTGTTTAACTACTTTTTTGTCAGAGAATCTTGATAGTGAAATAGGGAAAAAATACAATGCAAAAATAGAAAAATGTAATCAATTTTTCGAATTGAAGATATGTTTTGATTTTTTTACTGTCATGAAATTCAAAAATATAAAAATAATAAATTACCATTGAAACACTACACTAGTATTCAATGTAATTATGTTTTTTATAAACGCGGATTAATCTAATCCGTTGAAACTACAGTTAGAATTTGCAGGCTATTAAATGAGAAATAGATTTTTAACATTTCTCGAATGAAG
This sequence comes from Cotesia chilonis, assembly GCA_018835575.1. Taxonomy (NCBI): domain Eukaryota; kingdom Metazoa; phylum Arthropoda; class Insecta; order Hymenoptera; family Braconidae; genus Cotesia; species Cotesia chilonis. The sequence goes on along the minus strand of RJVT01000085.1, from coordinate 39,030 downwards.
GAATACTAAATAATTTAATCTGAATCAATTTATAATAGTTATTAAAATGAAATAAATAAATTATTTGAGTTGGTCAGAAAAGTTCCATTCTACTTGTACTGCTAAGTAGCCTTCATCATGTTGATGATGGTGGTGTAGAAGTTAAATTATAAAAAATGGGAAAAATTCACTTCAAAATAATGTTTTTGACAATTAAAAACTCTAAATATTAATATTGAGTAAAACAATATCATATATGATGTATGCTAATCATTCACGACGCCATGAAAGTTTTTCATATAGCAATAATACGAAAGAATTCTTAGTTACTACTAAATTTTCGATGCCTAAAAGTCAGGCAAGCTAAACAATAATTTTCGAGTAACTAACATTGTACCGTCAATACCATTTAAATTAGTTCATGATATGCATAATAAAACCAATGATGTCCTAATTCGTTTTTTCATAAAATTCTGCTAACATTTTTTTATTAAATAATAAAAACTTAATTACCCGAGAAAAAATTTTTCTATATAATCATATATAATTATACATGATTATATATGGAAGTGTATATAAGGTTATATATAATCATATATGATTATATATGGAGCAATATACAGCCATGCAAGATTACACATAGTCCCATATATAATTATATATAAGTATATATAATTGTATATGCTTATATATAATTAGCATATATAAAAATTTTTAATCATACTTGGCTGTTATAACCCATATATAATCATATATAAGTCTATATATGATTACATCTGATCAGACTTGCATAGTCAGATGTGACCATATTAAATACTGAATCCATAAAATTAACCCAATAATTAATTAGATGTAATAAATATATAATTAAATATTGTTATATATAATCATATATAATTATATATGATTACATTTGGCCATTTTTCATATATAATCATATATAACCAATTTATATATAAATATATATAATTATATATAAATATTTTATCTCGGGTAAAAAAATGTTTCTAAAAATTTTTGGAGAAACATTAATTATACTGTTATTACTTCTTACAGTCTAAATAACATTAAGTAGACTGATATTGCAATGTTCTTTGTTGAAGTTTTCAACTAACTTTTAATATTTAATAATAACTTAAGTTAATTCATATATTTGAAAGAAATACACAAAAATTAATTCACTAATTTTGATTTTTTTTTTTTTTTTTTTTTTTTTCAGCAAGGAAATGATGAAGAAGACACTGGTTACGATTACCATAAACCACTTTGTAAGTGTTCAACAATCACACAAGGAGAAGCGTTAATGATGACTCTTGCACTCGGAGCTGAACAATCACTAACGTGGAAAACTATTGTTGCGATATTGTCAATGATAAACACGTTATTCCAAAATGACGTGGTTCCTTCTTCAAAATACAAATTATTTAAAACTTTAAAATTTAATGAAGATATTTTGGTCTACCATGTATACTGTAGTGGATGCCATTATTATTTTGGTGCTCAAAATAAATTAAATAAAAATGGACTACAATGCCAAATCTGCGAGAAAAATGAGAAAGTGCCAAATATATCATATTTTTTGACGTTTGATATCTCATTACAATTAAAGTCTGTATTAGAAGATCTAGAAGTGCAACAAGTCTTAATAGATAATCTTCAAAATAAAAATGATAATGACAACAACAATCATCTTCGTAGTATGAGAGATGGTCAAATATATAAAAAGTTATCCATGACAAATAACCCTCTATCAGATGTATACAATTTTTCATACACTTTTAACACCGATGGCTGCCAACCATCGAAATCAAGCAAGCTTTCTATTTGGCCCATCTACATAACTATTAACGAGCTACCTTCAAAACTTCAATCTAAGCACATTATTACAACAGGTTTATGGGTTGACAAAGAAGAACCAGACATGTTACTGTTTTGAAGCCATTCGTCGATGAAGCAAATAAATTATCGGAAAAAGGAGTAGAATGGAGGTTACAACAACAAACAATTAACAGCAAGTTCATTCCTATATGTGCTGTAGTTGATTCTGTAGCAAGATGCAAAATACTGCATATGAAGCAGTATAATGGTTCCTACGGTTGCACATTTTGTGAACATCCGACTTTGCGTGTCAACAATTCTCAAAAATATCCAATGTCAGGTATTGTTCCAAAACTACGTAGTAAAGAGTCAATTAAAGCACAAATGGTACTTGCCGGTCAAAGTAATTATGGTAATGACGAAATGGGTGTGTGGGGACCATCGCACTTAATGAATCTAAAATATTTTGACCTTGTTGATGGAATGTCACCTGATTACTTACACGCTATTTTATTAGGTGTAGCAAAACAACACACCGAAATTCTCATATCTTCATTTGGTGAAGATTATTATATAGGAAATCCCAACCAACTTGAAGTCATTAACGAGAAACTTATGAATTTTAAACATCCTACGTGTATTACTCGATCACCAAGGACAATACATGAAAGAGAAATGTGGAAAGCATCGGAGTGGAGATCATGGCTTCTTTTCTATTCACTTATATGCCTCAAGGATATTCTTCCTCAGAAGTATGTAGAAAATTTAGCCCTATTGGTAGAAGCAATCCATATTTTGCTATCTGATCGAATAAGTTTTGAAGAACTCGATAAAGCTGACGTTTTAATATTGAGATATGTCATTTTATATCAAGAATATTTTGGAGTACAAACAATGACATATAATGTTCATTTACTATTACATGTGGTAAAAAGTGTACGGATGTTGGGACCTTTACAATGTCATAATACTTTCATTTTTGAAAATGAAAATCACTTTTTAATGAAGTTGCAAAAAAGTCCCAATAATATTCTTATTCAAATAGCTAGACGATACATGTTCCTAAAAGCACTAACACCATTGAAAGATAAAATTAGTATGAGTGATCACTTCTCACAATTCTGTGAAAGAAATTTAACAGGCCGCTTAAAAAACACTTTTAAGATAGAAGACTGCATACTGATTGGAAAAGGTAAAAAATATGATTTGAATGTTGAAGAGCAAAAACTATTAGACAATTTTGGAAAATATAAATCTTTCAATCGATTAATTTACAATGGAAAAAGATATACATCAAAAAGTTATCGTTCTTGTGAAAAAATTAACGACTCTGTTATCTTATTAAAAAATGGCAAAATTGGTATAATCAAAAATATTTGTTACTTATATTCAAATGAAGCAGAAACAAAAATATTTATATTTTTTGAGGAAATAATAAAATTAAAAAATTATTTTCATTCATCGAGAAATGTAACCGTTCACAACATTCAAGAATGCTTGATTACTGAAAAACTACGTGTTTGTGAAGCTAAAATGATATCACAACCGTGTATATTAACTTCAGCACAAGATAAAAATTACGTGATTGTTATACCACCAGGATGTTATGGTGATTAAGAGAATTAAATGGTAGTAGTTTGTGTATTGAGCTAATCATTCAGTATTTTACGACAAAGTGATGTATAATAAAGAAATTTTACTATTTCAGTAAAATTTTACTATTTAATTTTTTACTATTATTATTATTATTATTTATTACTATTTAATTGTTTACGATTTAATTGTTTACTATTTTAATTATACTATTATTATAATTATTAATTGTAGCAGAAGATATAACTGTAAAACTTGTGATGTACTGCGAATACTTGTAATAGCATAAAAAAGTAAGTGTAAATGATTATTATTGTTTTTAAAAGACTGGTTTATAATAATTTTTATATATATTTTCCATTGAAAAATATTTCAATTTATTGGCTATCCAGTCTAATACAACAATTATTTTATCTAATTATTTATAATATCGTTAGCATGTATTTCCTCCAGGCATGAACAATTTTGAATTCGTATCTGAATTTGTCATTAAAGGTAAATTCAGATACGAATTCAAAATTGTTCATGCCTGGAGGAAATACATGCTAACGATATTATAAATAATTAGATAAAATAATTGTTGTATTAGACTGGATAGCCAATAAATTGAAATATTTTTCAATGGAAAATATATATAAAAATTATTATTGTTATTATTATTATTATTATTAAGATTAGTAATTGTAGCAGTAGATACTGCATAACTTATAATGTACTGCAAATACTTGCTTGTAGTAGTACATAAAAGTAAGTTCAATTGATTATTATTGTTCCTTTTATCATTATTATTAACATTATTTTTATTATTATTCTTGTTCTTTTTATTTCTGTTGAAGTATTATTGTGTTATAATGAAATAAATAAATACATAAATAAATTATACTGTAGAGGTTTATGTTTCTTTATATTTAAGATGAAGTTATTATTTAAGAATAAATTATTAATTAAGCATTACATACTTTAGAAGTCTTTTATTACTGAAAAAGTCTGATTTTCTGCTTAATTTCTTTGATGAAGTAAATCTGAGTAAGTCTTTATAACTCTTAATAACTCTTCTTAAAGTCCCAAATCTCAGAGAGTATTTGACTTTTTCAGAGTTTGTTAGACTTAGTCAGAGTTATTTACAAATAATAAGACTTTTTCTGTCTTTTTCAGAGAAAGTAAGACTTTCAAAAAGTTTTATTCAGACTTCTGAAGACTTCTTCAGACTTTTTTCAGGGACATTTTTCCACAAGGGAATCCTTATTAAAAGAGAAAATATTTCGACTTATTTCGACTACCGGGTTTGAATGTATTGGTGATTATCTTTGGTACCCTGAGTAGCTGTGACTTGTAGAAAAAACTACCACTAGCTACTGGGTTTAGCTGTATGATAATGGTTTTTTTTTTTTTTTTTTTTTTTTTTTTACAAGAGTTAAATTATGATGAATTTACAGTTTCGAGGAAAATTATAAGCAAGACAATTTTGTGAATATTCCTAAACGCACTTTTCTAAGTTAAAAAAAAAATTTTTAATAAGAATTGAATTAATGCTAGAATTTCAATTTCAAGGATTATAAAAAGAAAGAAAATTTTATCGACACTCACTAACGCACTTATCTAATTTAAAAAAAATTTTTTGAATAATAGAAAAAAATATTTTAACTAATGATTGAATAATAATATTTTTAATTAATTAATTAAAAATTTATTACTCAACAACTTCCATTCTCTCTCTATGGGGTTTTTAAGAAGTTGGGCGCCAATGTAACAGTTTTACCTGCTCAGGTTAGCCCCTAATCAATTTTTAAATAAATAAACAACAAAACTAAACAACAATATAATTATTAGGGCGCCACCAGGATTTTTAATCACGGTTCCTGGAACCGGTCCAGAGCTGAGAAAACTTAATCTTAGGGTAGAGAGAGTGGAGGAAGGTGCTGTTGAATAATAAAAATTTAATTAACAATCTGATCAGTTTATTAACAATAAGAATAAAACTTAACAAGAATTGACTTACAACTAGTTAACAAAATTCATTCACGCACACACTAACTACACTTAACAATATCTTAATCTCGACGAGCCCCTTTCGGCGTCTACCCGTCGATTTCTAACTTATTCTTGACGAGCCCCTTTCGGCGTCTACCGTCAATTTCTAACTTATTCTTGACGAGCCCCTTTCGGCGTCTACCCGTCAATTTCTAACACGTGCCCCTTTCGGCGTCTACACGTGACGGGCCCCTCTCGGCGTCTACCCGATTTCTAAATCTACCTCCCCCGCACAGAGACGAATCATATACCGGGGTCGTTAACTCGGCTCACAGGAGTAACAGCCCAGCGACGAAACATAGACCTAGATACTCCTGCAGCTTATACACACTTTACTACAGAACAACAGCCCAGCGACGAAACATAGACCTAGATGCTCTGCAGCCCACTCTCATAACCCGCTCCAGCTACAGCAGTAACAACCCAGCGACGAAACATAGGTCTAGATACTCTGCAACTCACACATAACCCACACTTGTCTCACACTCACACTACTAACTTGACTTTACTTTATAAATTTTATTTTAATAAAATCAATGTAATTAATTTCAATTAAATATTTAAATTAAATTCAATCATTAGTAAATTAATAAAATGACTATTTTCAACTCACAATCAATTTTCAACTAGCTATTACAATATAAAATGCTCAATCACGTTCAAAATTATTAACACAAGTTTAATTAATTAATTCTGACTAAACTTTCACTATGACAATTTTGGCTCACTTAATTGATTCCTAGGACTTAATCCAAACCGATAATTATCAACTTCAGTAATTTTAATTTAATTAATTCACGGACTTAATCCCAAACAATTACCAAATTTATAACTATAAAATAATTTTACAATATAAAATAATTTCTAATTTTCCTATATATATTATTTTCAATAATTAATTCTTAATATAAAATTCTTAATAAATTTCTGCTCTATAATATTTTCAATTAATAACTTTCCTAATATAAAATTCAATAATTTTCCAATCTATATTATCCTCAATAATTAACTCTTGATAATTTTCTTAATAATTAATTCTTAATATAAACTATTGTCAATACTTTCTATTACTTTTATCTATCACAAAAATTGACACACTTCGAGATATTCAATTTTGATTGCTAGAATATTTGCTGCTGTTTTGCTTGACCTTGGGTATAGGAATTTACTACGACACAAAATTGACGCTTGACTTAAATTCCACGAATCAAAATTTGTCGATTTTTTTCCCATGACAAAATCAATCAATTTTACTAAGTCAATTATTATAAAAACAATTTTAACGAATTATCAGATGTTAATTAACTGATTGATAATTTTAGTTATTATTAAAATTTCCCGCAAGGTCGATTGAGTGATCTTCGGGTATAAACCCCCATGAAAATCACAAATCCGAAACTAGCAATTATTCCACAATTAATTTTTAAATTAATAAAAATTATATTTAAGAGAGTAGAAGAGGAATGATAGACCGAGTACAGACCGCGGTCTATCTCCCACGGAATGAAATAAAAATACCTGAGTAATAACTCACTCCTGTTCACGTGGTGAATCCTCAGGTAGCCGTCCTTTTGTTTTATTTTCACTCCGGGGATCCTTCCTTATTCCAAAATTCAGTTACCTGTAACAGTCAAAATATTAGCAAGAGTCGTCTCCAAGATTGTAAAGACAATCTTGAAAAGCAATTATCGCAGCGTTCCAAAATACACGTGCGAATATTTTAATTACCTGTTTATTTTGCAGAGTAGTGACCGGTGTGGTTAACTATCAAACCTCTTCTCATTTAGTCACACACCGGCTTCCGAGCACTTACCCATTTTACCCCCCTCTTAATTACTATACGGAAGGCCCCGAAGATCGAGGCGCGCCAGTGCTGAGTCGACTAATTATCGATCTCTGGCGACTTATCGATTTAGGGTAATTTACCCTGTTACAATATATTACAACTACTACTAAATCATACCCGAAATTAACACATCAAAGTATTTGACTATCGTGTTGGGTCAAATGAAGAAATATGTAAGTATCGGTAAATTTAAAAACAAAAACAATGTCTGCTACTTCTCTCTTGATGATCAGATAATTATTTTGCCATAGGTTTTTCCGTTGATATGGACACTATCAAAAAATTATTCATCTACAACTGTAAAAAATGTGGTTCAAAAATAAAAGACCTGCTGACTGATTGTAACGTGACCTATGATACAATTTACTACGACGCTTTTTACGATTTGATGAAAAGCGTCAATGAAATTTTTCCAGAAATACCACAAAAGAAATATTCTTTTGACAGCTACTGCAGAGTAAGTAGAAAAATAAATTTTTATTTTAGTTCATTTTATTTTATTAAAAAATAAATTTTTTAATTAAGTTCATTAATTTCTGTTGTTACTTTTGTGCACTGTAAAAGACTTCAACATTAGAGAATAAAATTTTCTAACCAAGGTAACAATTCTGAAGAGCTTCGTATTCTTTACTTGGGTAGTTAAATTCTTATTTAACTAAGAATATTGTTTCTAATTCAATACATTTTACTTGATTCAAGAATTCTAAGTATGGGTTCAAGACAATATTCAAAATTATACTCTTCCCTATTCAATTGCTGTATTTAATTTATTTAATTTTCTTAGCGTAATTTTAATTGTTATAATAGAAACTCTAATGAAAAAAATCAACTGAAAAGTATTGAAAATAATGAAAATTGAATTTTTTTAATAAAAACAAAAAATATTATATTATTTTAATGTTTCTATAGATTTTGCGTGCAGTTGCTCGGGACAAAGGAGTAGACGAACACGATCCGGTGATAAATAATATCCTTCGAAAACTCATGACGTTGGCACTGTTACCGGAAGAAAATATCTGCAATGCATTCGCTGCTATACTGGGAACGATTCACCAGAACATGCCTAATCGTTTGGATAGCTTTATTACATATTTAAAAGAAAACTGGATCATGAACATGGCAACTGATGGGATTGATTTATTCGATGATGTTCATACTATCCATGATGTATCTAATATTCATTTGAGGATGCTTCAAAATAAATTGAACGAACCTAATCCTAGTTTCTGGAAATTTTTAGGTAAAATTAGTTTTATTGACAATGTAATCTTAACTGATCAAATGTAATTGATTTTTTTGTATCAATTCCAGAATGTATCGGAACGCATTTGTCAAAAATGGTAAAAGACTGCCAAAAGATTTTTGACGAACCAGATGGTCGGTTAATCATCAATTTTAGTCCTCAGATTAATGCTTCTATAAATAAAAATGGGACAAGTGTTACTTCAGAAATGAAGAAACTAGAGAAACTGTTTATTGAAGATAAAATTAGTTATATGGAATTTGTAGAACGTGGACTGGTGGTATTGCAAGAATTCTACGATGACATGTTTTTCGACAACTATATTATGCCCGAAGAGTTAGCAGTTTTTTGTAGTGATTTAGTTCCGTTTTGTGAGTATGATTTATTTGTCTAAAGAAAACAGTTTTTGTTATCATTTACTTGATAATACGCATTTATAATGGTAAACATTTTTTATAGTTTTACTTGATACTTCCCTTCTTCCTCAAAGAATGAACAATCCGGAAGCTGATGACGGTGAAAACAATGATCCTGAAAATAAAAAGAAGAGAAGCAACTTTCTTCTCAATCAGATGGAAAAAAATAATTAATGAACTTGGACAATCTGATATAAGTCCTGAAGTGATCAATGGTATTCATACTTTATAATAGTTTAATTTATTATTATTTATTATGTATTAATTCATATGACAATAATTTCATTTTAAAGGAACTCAAAAATACAGTGCCAAATGCCGTAAATGTACTATCCGACTGGTAACTACAATTAATTTACCTTGTAAGCATGCTGAGCTGTGTCACATCTGCAACTTGCGACGAAAGGATTACGCTTGTTCAATATGCAAGGAATTTGTAACAAGAATGGAAAGAGTCTTCTTACCGGCAGATGCGGAAGGTAATTGGAATTACATATTGTTTTTAAAATTTTTTATTTCTTGAGTTAAAAATTAAAAAAAAATAAGTCGAAGGTCTGACAATAATTATTTTTACTCTACTTATGCAGGTCAAGGTTACAATCTCAACTGTGAAATTTGTTTCATGAAGCCTGTTAATATTATGTGGACAACCTGTAATCATGGGCTTTCATGTCGAAGATGTGCAGTTGAAGTTGTAACAAGGAAAACAAACACATTAACGACGAAAACAGAGCTTAAATGTCCCCACTGCAACCAAAATGCGGAAGGATTCATAGAATTTGAATTAGGTTTTCTACAGCCATAATCACTACAATACACCTATGTGATTGCCATTCAAACTATATTTATTACTACTACAGCTAATTTTACTGTCATTATTTTGATCATTTTTATTCTAATGTTTTAAGATTATGACTAATATTTTTTTAATTGTTTTAATAAATTAATTTTAATCATAAGCTTACTTAATTTAACTTAATTTACTTAATTTAGTATTAACAATAGATTCTTATAAAAATCACTATTTTTTGTATTTCTTATATTAATTAACAGTGTGACAATAATACAAGTACATAAATAAAATTATGACATGTGAAGTTGTAGTATTGAATACAAATCACTACTTCCGTATAATTTGTTAATTTTCTGATACAAATTTAATAAAAAAAATGTCGATCATTAAAAAAATCCCTTACTCGGATATTATTTAAAAAGCAAACAGAGATTTTTTTTATCAATTTGTGCACGAAAATTAATTGTTTATTTATTCTTTAGGATTTAATTTGTAATATTTTCAGTATAATGGGCTACATTTTTTTAAGGAAGCTTATTCCAATATATATTTGAATTAAAAATTAAACATTGGCATACTATTGGTGATGGACCTTCACCTTCATAAAATTCAAATAAAAATATATAATGTATAAACTCTTATTCATTACCATTAGAAATTTATTTTATTGTCTGTAAGTAGTTGTAAGTCGATAATAAAGATTATTTCTTATAGTTCGAGTAAATTTTCGGATAGTGTCCAATCGAGAATAAATTTTTCTGAACATTACAAAACGGAAAATAAAACTTTCTATTTATATATTACTACGGATTTTGTCATTTCGGTAAAATATTTTCTGAACAATAGTCTTATAGAAATTGTCAATATAATTTTCGGATAATGTCCAATCGGAAATTTGTCTCTTCTAAATATAATAAAACGGAAAATTTAATTTTCTGTAGGTGGCGATGCGGTTGCTGTAATTTCGGTTAAATGACCATTCGCGAAAATTTCTTTTATACGACACGAGACCCAGCCCACTGGAGGCAGCACTAAAACGAATAACAGTGCCGTATCAATTGTATGAGCTTATTGAAAAAATTGTTTATAAGACGGATCCGTATAATAACGTCCCGTTATATTACGGAGCCGTGCTATGACTATTATTGTTTTTCGGATCCGTACAATAACAGCTCTTTTAATATACGGATCCGTACAATAACAGCTCTCTTATTATACGGATCCGTATAAATACACACGCAAAATTGTTCCCATTTTGCAAAATAGAGCTGTTAATATACGGATCCGTATAATAACAGCTCCGTATATTAACAGGTCCGTATCGTCCAGTTGCCGTACCTTTAGCCACTTCCATTAATTAATGCTTGTACAGAAATCTCAAAATCCGAATTTTCCTTTTTTTTTTTCTATTTCGCGTCTTAAATGACTTAAATTTTTATATTAGCGTGTGACTGGTCTTTGGGTTTTTTTTTTTTTTTTTTGAATTTGGTTTATTATTTATTAATATACCTTTTGCCAAGGACGAATCACCTGCTCTTCCTTATAGTAACTAATATATTATTGACTTATCTAGGATATTTATTGTGAGCTGCTGCTGTTCTTCACGGAGACTGGAATTTGCTGAGTTGGAAAGGTTTTACTCCTGACTTTGAAAATTCTTCGGTGTCCGTAGAGATGTCTTTGGATGAAGTTGAAGTGCTCGCTTGAGTTGTGGGTGATGGGCAGACTGGTGGCTGTCTTTCTCTGGTGCTGGCGTCTCGATGGTACATATAATTTCATTTAATTCTGTAGTAGGGCCTTTTACTGGTTCCTTTTCTTTTTTCCAGGTCTTCCTCCATGCCAGTAGTAGTCAGGGAGAATTCTCTAGTTGCAAACTGCGCCGGCGGTGAGGATTATTCCTAGAATGCTGATTGCTGAACCAACTGCTAATTTCCTGTGTAAGTTATCTTCTTGGTGGTCTAGTGCAATTAGGGACATCTTCGCTTCATTTTCGGACAATCCTTGACCCCAAGGCGCGAATTCATCTGTGATTGCTGCTGCATCTTCGCTGTCCTTCAGTAGCAGAGTTGGAGTCTGAATTACTAGACTTGAATTTAAGGTTTCCAGGGTCAAGTTAATCTGGGGAATTATGTATTCGATTTCCGTGATGTCTTGGCTAAGAGACCATGGAATGAAAATTCGTTACATTTTACCCTGCAGCCAGGTTGCAGTTGAATGACGCCGGTACCATTAATGGTTGTGGTTTGCATAGGTTGGTTTTTGCATGACCACACTAGTTTTTCAGTTTTGCATGTGGAGTATGCCCATGTGTTCTTTGTGTTGATCTTGCTCGACGTCAATACACATTTTGGTATAATTCTTACGTTGCAGCTTCGAAGTATGGTTTCTTTGGATCCATCATCATTTTCATCTCGCAGTCTAGTTGTGGATTTTCGGTCGTTGATTTAATTGGAGTGTCTGGTGTGCAAACTAGGTCCTGTTGGATAAGCTTGCAATTTTTTATAAATTCGTCGCCATTGAGAAAGTAATTTTTGTGGTCCAGATCAGTAAATAAATATTTACTTGACGGTAAGATCGTGAGCGTTGATAATTTGTCTCCCAGGAATTCTGGTTTCGGTAAGGGCTTTAGTTCGTAGCTAAGCCAAGGCATTTTACTGAGCAAGGGTACAGTGATGATTATTAAGAAGTGACCGTTTGCTCTGCCTGTTTCTATTCTGGATACCCGTACTAAAGCAGGGATGTCCATACGGTCGAGAGGCTAAGGCGGGTTAAGATGTGGATGTTTTGCCATCATGTCGAGTGTGGCTTGATGAAGCTGTTTAGCGGAGATGCTTATGTATGATTCTCTGCCTAATTGCGCTTCTTCGATTGCTCTTTCGGCGTCATTTAGGGCTCTTAGCTGATGAGTGAGTACTTGAACTGCTTTGTTTCCTATTAGGCAGAACATGTGAATACGCCTGATGTTCCTGAGCTCCATGGTCATAGAGTGCAGCATCTTATCGGCTTCCTGGCTCAGTGTCTCGATTCTCTTGGATATGTTATTCTCATGTCGAAGGATTTGATTGATCTCGCTACGAATGATATGTGTGTTGTTTTGCGTCAGATGTACCAATTCTCGATTGTCCTGGTAGAGCTTGTTTAATTCTTTGTTGATATGCTCGTTATCGTCGTAGTCCATGGTTCCAAATAACTTGCGAGCCACACTTCCTACGAATCCAAACCAGGGTCCCTTCGGGTTCGGATGCGAGACTCGTCGGTTTTTTCTTGTGTTTCTTCGAGTAATTGGCTTAATCGGTGGATTGCATCATGTACTTCGCCGTAGGTTTCTCTGAATACTTGTATCCTGAGGTATAGGTAGCAATCTTGTTTCATAAAATATCTTTCGCAGTGATTTATTGTGGTTTCGTATTGGTGATTATTGTACGGTTCTATTTCGATTAGCTTCCTGATGTTGATGGAGCTAATGATCTTCCATTCTTCTTTGACCAGGTGGATCCTTTTGAATGGGTCGAATAGTAGTCCAGGGTTTGAAGGTAGGGTTTTTATGGTGACTTTACCCTTGGGTTGTTGATTTCCCTCTCCTGGATTGTCTTCCCCGTGCATCCAACCCCAAGGATGAGAAGGATCAAGAGCGTCGTCATATCTGTAAGCCTTTAACAGAGTTCTTTAGATTTGATTTTAGATTTTTGTTCGATACTAGAAAGCTTGGCTTTGTTCGGATTTAAGATTTTCCTCTATCCGTTGTCTTTTTCTATGATAAAGTTTCCGAAGTCATTAATTTCGACGATTTTGTAAGGACCGGTATAGTAATGGTCTAATTTATTTTTACGGGGCTCTTTTAGGGCCCACACCGAGTCTCCTACGTGAAAATTTGCCGGATGGATATGTTTATCAAATCTTTTTTAGAATCATGTTTGGCTTTTATCAAGTTTTCCGCGGCTATTCGTTGGATTTCCGATAAGCGGCTAATCAGGTCGGCTACATAGTCGCTATCGGTTTCGATTTTATCAAAGTCTGGGTACTGCGTCGGTGTTTTCGCTTTTCGCCCGAATAGAATTTCGTACGGTGTGAATTTAGTCGCGGTATGCACGGTGGTATTATAATTTAGCATCGCAAGAGTTACGAACCTGTCCCAGTCTTGGAATTTATCTACGTAGGCTCTCAGGTAGTCAACTAAAGGTTGATGGAGCGTTCAAGGGATGCATTTCCCTGGGGATAATAGGAGGAGGTAGTCAATCTTTGGATTTTGAAGGTTTTGGCTAGTTGTTGAATAAGCTTACTGGTGAATGAGGTGCCCTTATCTGAAAGTATTATCCGAGGGCACCATAGATTGCGATGTAATGGTTTAAGAGGGCGTCTGCCACTGTTGCTGCCCGAATGTCAGGAATTGGTACTGCAGCTGCTGCCTTGGAAAAATTGTCTTGGATAGTGAGGATATGCACATTTCCATCAGGGGTCATTGATAATGGCCCTACAGTATCAATACTTATCTTTTCGAACGGTTCTAGAGGAGTATCTGTGATGTTCATGGTTGCCTGGTTTTTATTCGTGTTAGTTTGTTCCTCTGGCAGACTTCGCATCGCTGGATAAATTGATAAATCTGTTGTTTCATTCCAGGCCAATAGAATCTTTCTCTGATTCGCCAGTAAGTTTTTACAACGCCTTTATGGCCACTCACAAGGCTGCTGTGATTTTCTTCGATGATGTCGTCCTTTAGGTTCTTCGGGGACCTCGACGTTTCCTTCGACAATGTTATGACTGCAGGACAGTCCCTCAGTTCTTGGCTTAAATATTTTCTGATATCCAAATCATCGAATTCGTCCCCCTGCTTTGCGCAGCGGAAGGAATGAATTTGATAATCGTACATCGTTGCGCGGGAGGTTACGTAGCCCTTCGATTAGGTCGATTGGTGTCGTTTTTCGAAGTGATGATCTTTTACGATGACTGTAATATTTTACATCTTCCTATCCGAGTATTAGAACTTCCCCTTTTTTAGGATGGGCAGCTATTAGGTCGGGGCCGTTAATAAATTCAAGGTCTCGGAGCAGCCGAGGTACGGGTTTGACTATTTCACAATCGGCAGCCAAGAAGTGTACCAGATGATCTCGCACATAGGTAAGACCGTCGCGACTGACTTCGAACTTTACATTAATTTCTTGACTCGCTGGAGGTTTTCTGACTTGATGAGAGAGATTATCTGTTCGGTAGTACTTTTCCCGCATCATGTCCTCTATTTGCTCATAGGTAGGGGGATCCCGTATTGAAACTGGAGGAAAGTTCGTTGAATTCTTCTCGAGCTTTGTTCGCCGTTATTTATTGGCGGAGAAGGATTTTCGGTTACCTCGGATCTTTTGCTTGAGCCTTCTGATGATTTTGATTCCTTATCGAGTATTATAGATTCCGATGCTTTTTGAGATTCGGAATTTTATAGCTTCTTTTAGGCTTGGCGGAGAAATTGATCGTTTGTTCAGCCATATGTGGATCTGTTTCTCTTCGCGTCGAGCTTCCGACTGGGAAATTTTTCGAAGTCGAGTGTCTGGCTAGTTGAGGGCCGGGGTTTGTCTAGAGTATCGATGATGTCTCGTGCTTCGTGGTCCATACGTATTCCCATGGCTGATAGATTATCTGGAACTAAAATTCGAGCATATAAGGGGTGAGAGATCCTCTCATGCTCTTGAAGTAGTCAGTTATTCTGGTGCCTTGTTTTTTATTTGGAGAAGTTGAAGTGGCACTAGCTTCAACGTTCGTAGGTGTCTGTTTAAATCCGGGATCCTGGATCGATTATTGTAGGTACTTCATCTTCTTCAGGGCTGATCTCGCTGCTGGTTACATGCTCCGAGATAATCTGTATTATCTCTCAGAAATTCTTCGATGGTATCATCGGATTCAGTTTGAAGTGAAGGGAGTTCACTCAGGGATTCGCGGATATGTTTTGCGAACGCTTGGACTTGTTACCTTTAGGCCCGCTCGTTCGCGAGGGGTATACTGACTAATCATTTCCTCATGCTCAAGATTTTCGAGAGCTTTTGTTCGATAGCTGGATGGGAAATAGGACGTCTTTCTAACATTTCGTCGAACATTTTGACGAGTTCTTGAGTTTTCTACGGGGCTTCGGAGCGGCAGGTGTTTCTTGATCTTTTTCTGATTCATCGTCCCCTCTTGTCCTTGTCTGGCGCCGGTTCTTCGACGTTCGGATGGATTTTAAAGACCTCGTCGTCCCCCTCTTGGGTTTTATCAACATCATCTTCGACGTTGCTGGACTCCAATTCCTTATAGTTCTTTTTCGGGGTACTCGCGTCGTCCCCTGTGCGCGCATTCGTAGTCTAGAAGCTATGGTATCTCGAATTTCAGTGCGCTTTTAATTCTTGGTTTGTTTTTAGTTCCAGGTGGGCGTCCTGGTCTCTTCACAGCATTGATGCTTGGTCGTCGGTTTATTTTAGATGTTAGTCTTTTGTTCTCATTAGCCGAGGAGGGAAGCGCGAGAGGATCGCTTCCGTTTCAGGTTCTGGAAATGAACGACCTTTGGTGTTATAGGAGAGTCCCTCGGCATATTGTTCCGTGATTTTATGTGTGACAATAGCGTTGAATTTGTATTCGTTAATTTTGACCTCCATTTTGCCATCCTTTCGGTGACTATTATGCTGTCCATTAACCAGGCTACGCACGGGCTGCTGGTAATAAGGATGAATCTTTTTCCGTAAAGGTATGCCCTAAATTGCTGTATGGCATAAACGACAGCTAGACTTTGTTTTTCCATTTCAGTATAACGAGTTTCGGTATCGTGGAAGACACGGGAAGCACAGGCGACGATCTTTCCTCGGATTCCGGACTTGACGCGGTAGATTCCTGTGAAGAAGGGGTCTTTTGGCTCAAAATTCCCGAAATCCCGGTATCTGAAGCGCTGGTAGCCAGGATGAATTGTTGATCAAAGTCTGGATATTGTAAAAAGGAGTCCTCACAAAGGGCATTTTTAATATCGTCAAAAGCTTTTTGTGATTCTGTCGTCCAGACGAATGGTTTAGTTTTACGTGTTAGATCCGTAATGGGTTTTGCCCTTTCGGCAAAGTTCTGGATAAAACGGCGATAATAATTAGCTAATCCCATAAATTTGCGAGCTTCGGTATGATTACGAGGAATTGAGGCATTTTTAAGGGAGTCTATCTTTTTAGGATCCGGTTTTATTCCTTCTTTTGTTATTATATGCCCTAAATATTCTACTTCGGGGCAGAAAAATTTACATTTTCTGGTTGAAGGGTTAATCCGGCTTCTCTTAGACGATTGAATAGTCTCTGTACCCTTGCTTTCGTGTTCGGGGAGCGTTTTCGCGTAGCTGACGAGATCATCAATATAAACGAACAGTTCTACTCCTTTAAATCCACTGAATGTTGAATCCATCATCCTTTGGAATTGAGCTGGAGCGTTTTCGAAACCAAAAGGCATACAGCAGTATTCCCAATGCCCGTCTGGTGTGGAGAATGCTGTTTTATGAGCGTCTCTTGGGTCCATCGGTATTTGGTGGAATCCGTTGGCCAGATCGAATACGCTGAAGATTTTGGCTCCTGACAATTGGTCTAAGATGTCTATGATAAGCGGAAGTGGATATGCATCCCCCTGCTGATTTTATTCAGTTGTCTATAATCAATGACCAGTCTCCATTTCTTTACATGAGGATCAGTGGATTTCTTCGGGACTATCAAAGCGGTGAATTGTAGGGAGAATTGGATCGTCTTATTATCCCTTGTTTTTCGAGGTTCGCGATTGCTTAGCTATTTCTTCTCGCTGTTCGGGAGGAAATCGGTATTGTTTAATTCTGATAGGCATATCCGAAGTCGTTTCGATTCTACAAGAAAATTTTGGAACATCCTAATTTATCTCCAGGAATATGAAAAATACGTGATTATTACGAATTAGATTTTTAACTATTTCTTTTTCCTGTTCTGATAGGTGATTCAGTTTTACTTTATCTATGATGTAGGCGATTCTGGATTTTGGATCTGTTATTTTTGAGGACTTGGAGGATTCGGGTCCGTCGGATTCGTCCCCCTGAGTCTGAATGGTCGAATACGAATTCCTCGAGCGTCTGAGGTGGGATGTCTAACTCTTGGGCCTCGTTGGTGACGTGGTCACCATGCACATAGCGAATTTGTCTTCGACTATCACAAGTGCTTCGCCTAAAAGTACTCCCTGAGGCAGAGGTATTCTTGACAGGTATCCTTCGGTTATTTCCGGGTTTCGATCGGGATCGAGATTGTCATCTTCATTCGAGGAGGTATGGTGTACCTCGAGGATTGCTGAGTTTCGAGACTGAAATGAATTGTTTTCGACGGATGAGATACGAGACTCAGAGATTGCTGATAGTAAGATATTTCAGCTTTTTCTCGTTTCAGAAAATCGTTTCCTAAAATACCGACTCCAGGGAAAGGTAAATCCTCTTCACACACTTGAAATACGACTGTTAAACCTAAAACCTTGAGATCGACTGTGCCTTTGGTTTTTAAAGGCCAACCATTGAGTCCTCTCAATTGTATCGAATTTTCTGCGTTTATAGGCGTGGTAGGTTTAAGGGCTGATAAATTGATCAGTGAAACGTCCCCCTGTATCGATTAAAAACCGTTGATAATCGCCAAGGAGTGAGTTGCAGGATAGGTAGACCTTTGGGCCTATTTCTAATGCCAGTATTCGTTTTTCTGGATATTCCCTAGGCATGATAATAGTTGGGTTTTATAGGCCGTTTACGGAGCACAAGTGTGTTCCAGTAAAATGAGATGTTAGCTTGCTCCTTTTTAAAGAATTCGTTACCTAAAATGGCATTGTAACCTCCTGGAGGATTTGGTACGATGTGGAATGTTATTTCGGTTCCTAATGTTGTAATGTGATTTTCCTTTGATTGGCATGCTGCTTTGACCTATACCTCCTATGCTTCCATTATTTACTTTATGACAGAGCGCAGTGTCGAGAAGTGCCGGTATACAGATGAGGTTATAATCTGAGCCTGTGTCTAGAAGGGCCATCGTCTTCCATTTTTAAGTTCTTGATTGACTATTTTGATAATGGGGCCCTTTCCCGTGGCCAGACAAGTAGCGTCGGTGTTGGATTTACAGATCTTTCGCTGGTATCGCCTGAGCTTGAGTTCGAGGCGGAGTTGAATTTTGAGAAGGGAGAAAGATTTTGCGGAGGAAGGGTCGTATTCGATTGTAGGTTTGGATTCAAGATTTCTTGAGGAGTTGTTTGAGTAGCTGAAATCTGGTGAGAGGGGTAAGAGTGATTGGTATTTTGAAGGATCGGCCGTGGGTAGGTTCGGCATCCTTGGGGACGTGGTTGGTATTGGGAATTGTAAGGTCTCATTGGGTAAGGCATTGGACCACGAGGAGGCTGGAAGGGCGCACCCGGCATTGCCTCTGATTGACGGGCGCCCCGTTCGTTTAAAGGACCGACTGAAGTCCTCTAAACTCTCCTTTAGGACAAAATGGGCAATTACAAATGATATTCCGGTCGGTTTTATGACGTAGCTTTTCCTCTTCAGGGTTCAGATCCTGTTCGAAATGTACCGTTTTCGGCGTATGCCCGACTTGAGGAAGGAAGGCTGGATTCGATGTATATCCTGTAGGAATTCCGGACTGATAGGAATAATTTAGTCGAGGGTGACCTGCGCACGGTGCTCTTGGGCATATCTAGCGTCGATGTAATTAGTGGACTTTCGTAAGCGTTATCCGGGTAGGTATCATAGTAATAGTGTTATCACAGGGAGCTAGATTTGTTTCTTGGTAAGCTAAAACCTGCCCTGGTTAAGATAATTGCCTTGATCATCGTATCTGGGTCCTCTTGACGGTTGTGATCGGTGCTGACCTGGGCCTGATTTTCCAAAATGATCTGACCTGGTGGTAAGATTCTAGCCCGAGATGGTTCGTCGTAAGCTGGATGTCGGCGTTTGGGAATCGATATGATTCAGATTCGACGGCCTTAAATATTTCATCAAGAGTTTTTGATTTTTGAATTTACACAGACATTTCAGGAAGTCCGGAGATGCTCGTATAAGGAGTGAGCGGCTGATAGTTCGAAAGTCCTTCGGACGACCTCTCGATCGGCCTCTGGAGCAGTGTCGCTAATGCCTTGTAGGATGTCTCTTAATCGATAATAAAATCCTCGATGTTTTCGCCTTTCTCTGGGGACGCTGAGGCTAACTTCTTCTGCCAGAGGAGATATGGATCTCCCTTCTTTAATTTCGTAGCTAGTTTACGAAGGCTGTCTTCGACGGTGATGAGGTCGTGTGTTCTATCATGCGGCGAGCTCTTCCGTGAATTCTCTGAGTGAGACGATGTGCGAAATGCTGTTGATGATCTTATGGTATAACCGTTAGCTGTTCCGAACTATTCCTTCGAAGACTTCGAAGTCTCTGATCGCGTTAGCTCCTTCTCCGTTAAAATATGGAGGGCCTCGAACATCTCCTTAGCCAAGGCGAGGTGATGTGGTTCGATCTTCTCATCCGCCAACGAGGTTTCTAACCGGAATGGTCGCAGTTCGGCCATGTTTATTTTGAAAATGTTATAGGGATCAATTTTTTAAATAATTTTTTTTTTTTTTTTTTTTTTTTTTTTTTTTTTTTTTAGGAAGTTGAAGTGGTTGATGGATTTTCAAAGGATTCGTCTAATTTTGATACGTCCCCCCGCGGGTTCGGTAGGAATCTTTGTCGCGTTATCGATTACCGATAGTTGATTTTTCCGGATTCGTTCGATAGCCGCGATGGAAATAAAGTGTCCGACGGAATCGACGGTATCTTCGATTATTTTATATGGGGTCGGGTAGTGTTTATACGGAATTGGTCTAAAGTACGTCTAGGGACTGAATTTTCTTCCAATAGTTCCATTCAATCAACGGGCGATGGTAAACCTTGCCAGATGTGTACTCTGCGTGAATTTTCCGTAACCGGTAATTTAATCCAGTGCGCTTACCTCTTTTTCCATAAGAGTACTCTCATCAGCAAATAAATGAAAACTTGGGGAAAACTAATTAGCCTCGTTAAAGTTATTGTTTACAGAATTCTATAATAAAAAAAATTCTACACAATAAAAAAAAAACCATTTTTTTTTTTTTTGCACGATTCGATTTTGAAATGTCTCGACTATGAAGCGTTAGGATTTTCCTTCGAATATTATAAATCGGCTTAGGTGAGTCCCGGTGCAGATAAACGAGAATCACCAACTGTACGGCGCGTTTTCGAATATCGGCTGTAGCAAATTATAAGACGCCCGCGTCTAAATAATTGCCACTTGGACAAAAGAAAGTGATCTATAAGATTAGCAGAGGAAATTAGGCTTTATAATACTCGAATGTAATATAAATTTTTTTTTTTTCTAAAAAAGAGGTGGGAATTTTAAAATAATAAAAAAAAATTGTATTTATTTAATTAAAATTGCTGACGGCAATTTATTGTTATAATTGTAATGATGCTTGGACTTTTATTTTCAGAATATTAATAAGCTTGCTGACGAGAGTCTCGAACTGAAACGAGCTCGCGGGTATCGTATTACGGAGTCGCCAACGCGATCAATTGTTATACGGAAACCCCGAGATCAGCGATGTTAAAATAAATTTTTGAAATTTAATCCAAGGTATGTATAAATTATATTTGAGGATTTCGAAATTGACAACTTGATAATAAAAAAAAAAATTTTGTTTTAGGAAATACTAGAGATATCTCAAGAGGAATATGTTTTTATATTGGTTTTGAAAAATTTAGAAAAATCGCAAATAGAAAATAGCGCAAAAATATTTCCGAAAATGAAAATTTTGAAATTTAGAGAAAATAAAAAAAATTATTTAAAAAAAATAAAAAAAATTCCTCAGTTTTTCAAAGAGAACGATAGAAATTTCGTGTTCGAAATCCCACCGCTGCCACCAGTTTTCTTATGTTATGTCCGTAGGCGTTAAAATGCGGTAGCGAAGTAACGGTGGAGGATCGGACTAACTTTTAAGAATACACAACGAGGGGTTTTAATTCTCGTTGTTAAATTATTTGTTGTGGGTGCTTTCGAGAGACGAAATACCGCACCTTTTGAAGAGACTGAGAATTTTCGTAGTGATTTGATTTTCTTAGATTTAGTAGATTATTTTTCACTTACCTTTAGATAGCTTGTTCCTAACTGATCCGGGCCTTGAAGGGCAGCTGGAAGCGCTCTCGAGTCTGGATGTTGAATTTGAGGGCCAGGAATGGATGATGAAGGGCTGCTTTCTCAGTAAAGAACGACTCGAGATTCGTGTAGTTTGTTTTTATTAGAACAGCAGCAATCGGGATGTTACACTTTCGCAATAATTTTATTTAGCACTTATGAACTAATTATTTAGATTTTACACTTTAATTTTCGGTTAACGTCTTCCAGTTTCCCGCAGGAAAAAGTGCGTAACTGACCGAATAATAATTAAACTTAATGGATTCAAACCGATGTAAATGCGGAGCAAATTAAGCGGTTAATCCCTTATATTAAGGAGCTTATCTATTTTACGTCTGCCGGATGACCGAGACCCGCTTGAACTAAGTGCGGCGCAAATTAGAACAAAAGCCCTTACAGACGGCGGCCCGCTTTAACTAAGTGCAGTGCAAATTAATTAAAAGACCTAAATTTAATTTTATCACGTTCGCCGTATTAACGGGACCCGCTTGATCTAAGTGCAGCGCAAATTAAACCAAAAGCCTCTACGAACGTGGCCAGTTAACAAAGATACTTGAATTGAATTAGTTAAAAGACCTTGGGCGGTGGTCACCGCCTCTTTTAAAAGTTCCCGCTGCTTAGCTTGCAGAAATCCCCATCGGTCAGTCGGCAGTCGCAGCGATATTACCTTTAAGGTGGTTTTCGCGCATAGGTGGGTCTTCTATCTAAAGCGGGAATTTTCAATAAAAAGAAAAATTTTCGGGCGGACATAACATATTGATGGGCCTGAGGTCACCAGCTTCAATGCTGTCTTTTTTCTTCTGAATAGGAATTACCGTAACAACCTTCCATCTATCCGGTACCTTACCCAATTTTAAGGAGTTATTTAGTATAATTAGTACAATGTCTCTCTCTGTTTCCCAAACACATTTCATAACTCTTGCGTTTACCTCATTCTTCGAACCCTTTTTAATATCTAAATTTTTTATAATTTTATCTACTTGTTCCTCAGTAACTTCATTAAAACTATCCATAGAACACTGTTATTATTCTCTTCTTGTCTTAATTGCCTGTCAACTATTCCAATCTCCTCAACAATTTTCTTCACATTATTTACAAAAAGTAGTTTAATTTATTTGCACAATTTTTTACATCCCTACAAATCTCACCATTAAAGCTAATTTCTTTAATTCATCTAATTTGTTATTTTTTTTTGTCACCTATTAATTGTTTTAAATTTTTCCCTAACTTATCCGGGTTGGATTTATTATTATCAATATACTGTTCGTAATAAAGTCTTTTACTATTTCTAATCATTTTTACAACCTTATTACGTAATTCTTTATATTTTACTTTATCTACTGCTAAGTTATAAATTTTTGTTACTCTAAAGACTCTATCGCGTTCCTTAATTTTCAACAGAATATTTTTATTAATCCATGGCTTTTGTTTCCAAACTATCCGGTTTGTTTTTTTACTATAGGAGCTACTGATTTAAACTATCCTCTATATCACATGTTATCTTATTCAAATAAAATTAAAATCATCAATATCACAGACATCGTCACAACCATGCTGAAAATCTAATATTTGGAATTTATTTCTTAAAGCTAAATGAAAATCATTTTTGTCAAAATTTTTAAAGTCTCTTGTATTATACGTGCTCAAATCATTATAAACAAAAGAGTACTTGTCAAATCTAATTTCAATAATATTATGGTCAGTAATTTTTGGTTCGTCCAATACCTTAGCTATTACCTCAATATTAGAAAATACTAAATCAATTATTGTGTTAGATATAAATTAGATCTAGTGAATGAATTTACTTTTTGATTTAATCCCCTGTATTCCATTTCATTAATAAGTTTTTGACTATAGTAATTGAGATGATTTACATCAACATTGAAATCACCAATTATTATTAATTTTTTTCTTTCATTAAATTCATGGACTAGATCTATCAAACTATTACAGAAATTACTTATGCTACTGCTTGGTGAACGGTATAAATTACATAAAATTATTTTACTCTTACAAAGTTCAATAAGATGTAGCCATGTCCCATGTAAGAAATCACAATTGTTGTTAATAATTTTATAAGTGATATTAGTCTTGATGTAGGTAATCACTCCTCCCGTTCTAGATTGTTTGAGTCGGATCTGATATGTTGGTAATTGTTTATTCTCACTTCAATATCAGGTATACAATCTGTGATATGGGTTTCCGTCAACATATAATATCAGGTTTAACTTGTTAAACCCAATTTTCAAGTTCTTCTTTATGAAAAATTAGCCCACAAATATTTAGAACTGCTATAGCTGGCTGCAATTCATTACTCAGCTATTGCTTTTCAATGTTCTAGTTTCTTCTCGAGATAGTATTTTTTTATAACACTCACAGTTGACGTTTGTGGCTGTATGATCTGTTTTCCATTCTGTCAGTTGATATTTATTCGCCCAATTTTCACAGTTGATACATTTCTGTACCGAACTTTTGGAATCCTCTTCCTTATGATTGTCTGCACATATTCTGCAAATTATCTTTCTTGTGCATTTAATTGCATAATGATTAAAGCCCCAACAATTGAAGCAACGAGTAACATTAACATGATTATACACTTTATAGTTTTTCCATCCAAGTTTAATTGTGTCATTATTCATTATTTTTTCATGTATAATTGGAGTTACTTCTAACACAGCCGATCCAAAGCCTTTAGTGTTTTTGTATCTTTTCAATAATTTTCCTTCATCTTTTATAGAGTTGACAATATTTAAATTATTTTGTTTTATTAGGTTATTGATAAAGATATCACTCTTATTATTTATTAGACTATCTTCTAATCCTGTTATTTTAAGTTTTGGATTTCTCTTACTGTTAGTGTTTACCTTGTAGTTATGAACGAGTTTCTTTTGAATTTCTGTTACAAGAACTTCTTTTTCTCTTTCCTTTCTACTTCCAATATTACCACACCATCTGTACGTGTTTTTAGTTTATTTACCCCAACACCAAGTTCAACAATGTCAACATTTGATTTCAGTTGATTTATTGTAATGTCGCTTTTCTGTTTTTAGATGGAATTATAACTACTTGTTCAAGCGACTTTTTGATGTTTTCATTTTTAGAACTTCCATCGGTTATGTCAGATCTTTTATTGTGAAAGACTAACTTGGTTAATTGTTTGTTTTTCATCAGGTTAAGTTCTTTTGTCCAAAATTCGGTCATTACTTTCAACTCCTGTTTGATTGTTTCTTTGATATTTTCTTGGATATTTTTTTTGAGAGAATCAAGTTCATTACTGATGCTATTTGGATAAAAATTTTCAAATTATTTGTAATTTTCGCGTGTATTCCATCAATTCGACAAGTAATTTTTTCCAAAAAATTATCAATAACATTTCCTAAGTCTAGATTGTTGTTGTTGATGTTATTGGTGTTGCTGCTTCTATTGTTGTTTGAGCCGTCTTCTTTATTTAAATTGAGATTATTAATAAGATCATCATTATTAGTATTATTATTGTAGTGTTTATCCTTATTACTTGTTGAAAGTTTATTATTTAAATTGTCTAATTCCTTATCTTGATACGGCTCGTTCCACAGTCTACTTTCGTCTGTAATACTTTTCACCGATTATCGTTCTATTGAATAATTCACAGTTTCCTGCACATATGACTTTTTCACCCTCCGAATTAAAGATTCTAACTAGTTAGGGGCACGGAGGGCGAGACACAACAAACCCCCACTCCTCGGCCACTGGCGCCAGACCTTTTCCGCTCCCCGCGGTGAGGGGTTTCTTCGTGTGAAGGAATTCCCTTGGTAAATTTTGGACCTGTTTTTCCTGTAGGTGGCTAGGGGTTTTACAATATGGGGTGATAAAGACGTATGTCATAAATTAGTGATGGCATGGGTTAATGGGAAAAAGATGTAGGATTTTCTATTTATTTTTGAAGATCTGATGAGATTTTTTTAAAATTGGTCGCAGCAGGGGGTGTGAGGAGGGGGCTTTGGAGAAGTGTGTTGTTTCTCGAAACGAGAAAAAATTTAACTTTTATTTGTGGTCTTATTTCGAGAGAGTACATTCCGTTTTTAACTTCTAATTACGATGGATCCCAACGGTTTTAGTGACTCCTTTGAGAACGAATGGTTTGGTGAAAATGTTTTACCTGAAATTTTGCCTGATTTAAATAATTATTTGGCGGATATCGACGGTAAGTTAATATATGAATAATTACTAGGCTTTTTAAAATAATTAGGCTCGCTAAATTTTTTATTTATTTTTAATTTAATGTCATTTTTAAAAAAGGATATCTTCCAATTGAAAATCCAGTATTGTATGATGGTAGACAAATAGAAAACAATGATGATGATCAGATTGTTACACAATGGTTAGAATCAAATGAACTTCCCGAAAATTTGCCCGTTTTAAATAACGACCCTCTTTTGGCAGTGCAAAACGATGAAATTCAACAAAATCTCGATGAATGTAAGTTTGAGGACGCAAAGATATTATTATAATTATTTTAGCATTTTATTTAATAATGATTTTATTTTATAGGTAACATTCAAGTTGGTGGGGAAACGAGCCTGCCGCAGAAGTAGAAAATAATATTGAGGAAAATGTGGTGGATAATATTAATGAAGATGTTAATATGGATCAAGGAGAAGAACCCCGTGCTCTAATTCAACTCAATTATGGAAGGCAGCGACTCCCTCGATTTTTAATGGATAATTTCGATATGGAATTTCGCATTGCAGACCCACCCGCGGGTCAAAACCCTATTACTTGGACTATGAAGGCGTTTAGAGAATTATACGACTGCATCATTGATGCGGGGAGACATGGGCATAACCGTTTCACGATGAGCTTCAGTTTTGAAGGTATAGAGAATATGCCTGCGTATCAAAGATTACGACAAATTGATGGATACACGTTCGAGGATCTATGGAACTTGGTTTCACAAATTAGTCAAAGTGCAGGCGGATTCAACGTAACAAATACGTTCCATATCAAGCTGTATATTATTGACGGTCTTGAAGGTAGAATGTGGACCCCTGCTGTTGATTTAATAAGACCAAATGGTGTAATGAGTTTACGCAACAACGATGAATATTGTTTACCTAGAGCACTGGTAACGGCGATAGCGTGTCAAAAGAGGTTACTCAAAAAAGCATCAACAGGTCCACTGTATGACTATTATAGAATTATAAGGGATGGTAGAGGTGAAGAACAAAAAAATCGCGCAAAAGAATTATCAAATTTTGCTGGTGTAGCGGTTCCTAATGAAGGATGTGGGCTCGAGGAAATAAAATCTTTCCAAAATTATTTAAAATACCAAGGAATGGCTATCATAGTGTACAGTGCTGAAAAAGATAATAGTGCAAAACTATACCCAATACTTTTTAATGGAACTGAACAAGTGATTGAAAGCTATGGAAGTGTGGAGATTACGCTACGAATCCTTTACTACCCACAGGTAAAGCATTTTGAGTATATATACACTGTTAAAGGTTTACAATCTGCTAGGCATTATTGTGAACAATGTTCAGTGAAGTATAAAAATCAGTACAGTCACAAAAACTGTCCATACTCTTGTACCAAATGCTATGCAAAAGGTACTTGCGATACAACTCAGCGTAAAATAACATGTGTCAAATGTAATCGGTTTTTCTATGGACAACAGTGTTACAATAATCATTTAGTCAAAGGCTCGTACGGAGGAAAAGAGCAAACTGTGTGTGATAACGAACAATTTTGTTTAACCTGCCATAAAATTATATTCCCGAGAAAGGGTTTACACAGTTGTGGGAAATTTTTGTGCTCTACGTGTAAAGAACTTTGCGAAGAAGGACATTTTTGTTTCATGACACCTGTGAAGTTACCTCCACCAACTAAACAGTGCGTAAAATTTGTGTATTATGATCTTGAGACTCGCCAAGATGATAAATTTCATGGCAGTGAAAAGATGAACATTCATGTACCAAATTTATGTGTCGCTCAACAAGTGTGTAATGTGTGTTGTGATTCTGATGACCTCGAGTTGGGTACCACCAGACCTTGGTGTAATAATTGTGGGGTTTGTGAAACAATTTTTCATGGTGAAGACTGTGTAGAAAAATTTGTGGACTATATCTTAGAAATAAGTAAACCTAAGACTTGTAAAAAAGTGGTATGTATAGCACACAACGCTAAAGGTTTTGATGCACAGTTTATCCTCACGGAGTTGTTTAATAGACAGTTAAGTGATATTGATACGATCATGACCGGTACTAGTGTTACCTTAATTGAACTCAACAGTAAAAAAATTAAATTTATTGATAGTCTGAATTTCATTTCGGCACCATTGTCAGCTCTACCCAAATCATTTGGCTTCGAAGATAAAATGCGGAAAGGTTATTTTCCTCATTTTTTCAATAGTAGAGCCAATCAAGATTACATCGGTGTAATGCCGGACAAGCAGTTCTACGGCTTCAACTCTATGTCTGAGAAATCTACACCTCCAAAGAAGTCGGAAAAGCAAGAATTTCTCGAATGGTATGAAAATAGAGTAAAGACAAATAATAATTTTAATTTTAAGGAGGAAATTCTCCATTATTGTAAATTAGATGTAAGTATTTTACGATTAGCATGTAGTAAATTTAGGAAGCTTATTCTTGACTGTGGTAATGTATGTCCTTTTACGGAATGTACAACAATCGCTTCAACCTGTATGTTGTTTTACAGGCGAAATTATTTAAAGGAGAAGCAGATTGGTATTTTACCACGGTCAGGATATAGGTTAGCAGATAATCAATCACGGCTTGCTATTGAGTGGTTGACATGGTTAGAACATAGTCAAAATATTAAAATAATTCATGCGTTACGGGGTCGCGAAGTAATAATACCTGGTGGAATTAAACTCGATGGTTACAGAGAGGCTGAAGACGGACAAAAGTTTGCATATCAGTTTCATGGTTGTTTTTGGCACGGTTGTCCGAAATGTTTTAAATCAAACAGATCTCAACCAACATTTAACAATAAAAAAAACATTAAACATAGTAGTCATAATATTAGGTATGAAAATACCCAAATACAAACTCGAAAAATTAAGAGTGGTGACTATAATTTGATTGAGATCTGGGAATGTGAATTTAATCACGAAAAAAAAAACAATCCTGATCTGCAGGCCTTTCTCGCGTCTTCTGAAGTTATTTCGATTCAGCCACTTAACCCTAGAGATGCATTTTTTGGTGGACGTACAGGTAATGCGAAAACATACTATGATGTGAAACAAGATAATAATGGTAGAGATATTGAAAAAATCAAGTATGTTGACGTATGTTCCTTATATCCGTGGGTCTTAAAAAGAGGTTATTTTCCGATAGGTCATCCAACGGTTTATGTTGGAAAAGAGTGTAATACCCTTTGTGTCAATAATGATATTTCAAAGGTAGAGGGATTAATTAAATGTAGAGTTTTGCCTCCTCGTAATTTATTTCACCCAGTACTTCCTTATAGAGCTCATGGAAAATTATTTTTTCCTCTATGTAAAACATGTTGTGATAATTTAGTCCAAGAGGACTGTTATCACAATTGTGCGTCAGAGAGGGAACTATATG
This sequence comes from Cotesia chilonis, assembly GCA_018835575.1. NCBI lineage: Eukaryota > Metazoa > Arthropoda > Insecta > Hymenoptera > Braconidae > Cotesia > Cotesia chilonis. The sequence goes on along the minus strand of RJVT01000085.1, from coordinate 9,573 downwards.
GTACATGGGTATCTTGTGAGCTTCGTAAGGCGGTTGAAAAGGGATATATTATACAGGAAATAGACGAGATTTGGTCTTATAACACTGTACGGTATATCCCTGGGGACGATAATAATACGGGTTTGTTTGTTGAATATATTAACACTTTCTTGAAAATTAAACAAGAAGCTTCAGGATGGCCTGTTCATTGCGTAGATGAACAATCGCGTCAAGAATATATCGATAATTATGAAGCTAGGGAGGGTATTACACTGGATGCCAATAAAATCGCTAAAAACCCTGGTCTAAGATCTCTAGCTAAGTTATTTTTGAATTCATTTTGGGGTAAGTTTGGGCAACGTGAAAACATGACGAAGAAATCAATTGTCAAAAATTACAACGAATTGATAGACTTAGCTTTCAACCCTGAGATTGAAGTAACATCATTATTACCAGTAAATGATGAAACTGTTTTTGTTTCCTGGCAAAATAATTCTGAGTGTTATTCACCATCTGATCGTGCTAACGTTGTAATTGCTGCTTTCACTACCGCTCAAGCTCGCCTCAAATTATATAATTATTTAGATGTCTTGAACGAAAAAGTATTATATTATGATACTGATTCGGTCATATATGTAAGTGATGGTACGAATGACCTAGCTACTGGGGACTTTTTGGGTGACCTAACGGATGAATTAGAGAGTTATGGAAAAGGTAGCTATATTTCCTCATTTGTATCAGGAGGCCCAAAATTTTATTCTTACGTCATTAAACATGAGGGTAAAACCAGTGAATGTTCTAAATTAAAAGGCGTTAAAATTAATGGGTCTACTGAAAAGTTAATTAATTATAATTCCATACGTTCTCTAGTAGTTGACCAGGAAAAAGAGTTTCTGGTATCCTATTCAGGTATACGGAGAGATAATTACCACCAGGTCATAACAAAGAAAGAAACGAAAATCATTAGAGTTACGGGCCCTAAAAGACGTAGAGAAGGAGAGGCTGATACTTATCCTTACGGGTATAAAAGTTCTCGTAACAACTAACTATGATTTTCGTTTCAATTTGTAAATATTTTTTGTAAAATTTTTGTAAATATTTTTTAATTTTTAAAGTGAAACTTTTATTACATCGTCTTAAACTTTTTTCGTCTGTGTGTTGCATGTCGCGTGACGGTCGGCCGCGGAGTAGGGATAAAGTGAAAGGCGCTCGTCAGAGCAGCCGAGGCCAATATGGCGGCGCCTATAGTTTGCATCAGCTGACCGTGTAGTGTATAGACTATTACTCATTTGTGCCAGTGCATTGATAATAGAATGATTGAAAATAATTGAAAAACGAATCAAAATGACTCAACGATTATAAAATATTGTTTTCAGTGTTTTAATATGTGTATATCATCTAAATAATTGTTAAGTATTATGTATGTCGTACTCTAAGACACAGAGTTCAATAAAAATATTAGTTGGAGACCTAGTCTACTTTTATCATTTCCCATTATCATTCCCATTTTCTATGTATAAAATTAAGATTGATGAAGCAATTTTTATACCTTAATGGAATATTATTCGAAATTTTTAGTTAAATGTCTATAATGTGAAAAAAAGTTTCACTTTTACGGTGGTTTCATAAAACCACACAATCTTTTTTTCTTTGTAAATATTTTTTGTAAAAATTTTTGTAATTTTTTTTTGTAAATATTTTTTGTAAAAAATTTTTTCTTGTAAATTTTTTGTTGTAAATATTTTGTAAAATTTTTTTTTGTAAATATTTTTGTAAAAATTTTTTCTTGTAAATATTTTTTGTAAAAATTTTTTGTAAGAATTGTTTGTAACCTATAAAACTTTTTTATTTATTTTAAATAAAACTAATAAAAAAATTTGTTTCATTACTTAGATTAAGCTACTTCTTCCTATAAGTATCCTTGTAAGTTAAATTCTATTTCATAATTCGAAATGGATCCAAGGTGGAAACATCCATTTACTTCAATCATTTGCGGACCAACGGGATGTGGAAAAACTTTTTTTGTAAAACGTTTTTTAAAAGAAATTAGGGAAATTTGTGATATCAATTTTAGTAAAGTTATATTTTGCTACGCTGAGTGGCAGAAGGGTTATATAGAGTACGACAAGACATTTGTCGAATTTCGCGAAGGTTTGCCTCAGTCCAGTGATTTCGATGATAATTTGCCTAAATTAGTAGTAATAGATGATTTAATGCGAGAATCTTCAAATGGTGCTATTGTCGACTTATTTACTAAAGGCAGCCACCATAAAAATTTAAGTGTTATGTTTCTGTCGCAAAATTTATTTCACCAAGGAAAAGGCCAGCGAGATATATCTCTGAACACAAACTATATTGTAGTATTTAAAAATCCCCGGGACAGAGCACAGATCTTTCATTTGGCTCGACAGGTATATCCAGAAGACCCCAAGTTTTTACAAGAAGCTTATTTTGATGCTACATCAAAAGCACACGGCTACCTGCTCTTAGATCTTAAACAATCTACTCCCGAAAACTGTCGCTTTAGAGCATGTATATTTCCATCGGATCAATATCATTATGTTTATATTCCTAAAAAAGTTAATAGTATAAAATCAGTTAACTCTTCTACTAATGTACCAGTTCTACGTTTATGATGGAAGGAGGAGGATCTTCTCGTAGGAATTCTGCGAGTAAACCTTTCAGCCGTAAAAACGCAGCTCTACTTCAAGCTCTTGTATACGCATCACCCGAACAACGTCGTGCAATACTCCGTCACGCAAACAAAGATTTAATTCGTGTTATATGTGAATGTTGTTTAAACATTTTACACGGAAACATTCCTCTAAAGGATTCTGAAAAAAAATTACTTTATAAATATAAGACTATTCTACGAAAATTAAGTAGTAAAGATAATAATATTTCGACAAAGAAAAAACTAATTAATCAAAGAGGAGGAGCATTTTTACCCATGTTACTAGGACCATTACTTGCTGGTTTAATATCTAATCTATTCTAAAATTATGGAACATGCGAAAAAGATGGTACTTATTCCTTATGAGGACATTGATAAAGTGAAATCTATACCGAAAAATTTTGAACAAGTGTTAACTTCTCTCAGTAATAATTATTTGCCAACGTCTCAAACTCCAGGGGATCCAGAGTCTCGTCTTGATGCGGAATTAACTAAAATTTTGAGTGAAACTTCGTTAGATATTAATACTCATGATAAAGTAAAACAATATTCTGAATTATTAAGACGTTATTTATTCTTCAAGAATAAACACCACGAGAGTAATTCTGCTGATGAAAAAATTGAAAATAGTGAAGTTATTCCTGCAGCTATTGATTTTTCTACCATTAATCAAGATCCAGAAATTAGTGTTATACCCATAAATAATAATAGTAATATTGAGCAAAATAAATCGTATAAAGTTTCTGACATAGTAAATGGTGTTCCAAAAACATATCAATCAGCAGCGGAAAATATTCTACGTTATATTGAGTCTGTAGACAATGGTGAACGGTTAAAGTGGGATGATAAAGGAAGTGTTACTTTGGATGAGCGTAAAATACCAGGTGCTAATATAGTTGACCTCATAAATGATGCTGTCCGACATAGAAAAACTGTAAAGGCTGCAGGTAGAAATTTTTTTGCTGCATTTTTACAAGAAATCAACACTCCAAGAGAATTTGTAGGAAATAGTAGCTTTTGGAATAAAAGTTTACTAAATATAAAAAAATTACCTATTAACACTTCTACTCCTAAACGTTACATGAGAAGTAATAATTCATCAGGAAATTCACAAAATTTTCTATCCTTAACGAGCAATACTCTGCAAAACGGTGGCAATAAAAAACAATTGTATAAAAATTCATTTAAATGGCTGCGACTATAGAAGAAACGCTTAAAAAAGAGTATTACGATCCTGCTAATCCTGTATCTTACTCTGGAGCACGTAATTTAATTACAAAGTTCAATAAAAATATACCTGAAGGAAAAATAAACGAATGGCTAGCCGGTCAAGATGCTTATACTAGACATAGACCGATAAGGCGTAAATTTCCAAGGTTACATTATGATGTGAAAAATATAGACGATGTATGGGAAGTTGATCTTGTAGAAATAAAATCTCTAAAAACTTATAACGATGGTGTTTCATTTCTCTTAGTTGTAATAGATGTCCTAAGTAAATATATATGGGTTGAACCCTTATTAGATAAGTCGGCAAAATCAGTTTTACAAGGTTTTAAAAATATTTTTGACCGTAGTAAAGGTCGTATACCTTTTATGATCCAGAGCGATAAAGGAAAAGAATTTGTAGCAGCTACTGTACAAGAGTATTTAAAGTCAAAAGAAATACATTTTAGAACTGCACGTAACCCTGATGTAAAAGCTGCAGTAGTAGAACGTGTTAATAGAACCCTTAAGGAAAGAATGTGGCGATATTTTACTCATCGTAAAACTTACCGTTACATTGATATTTTACAACAGTTAGTTGAAGCCTATAATCATACAAAGCATAGTTCAATAAGAATGGAACCTGCATCAGTTACTCTAGATAATGCCAAAGAGGCCGTTCTAAATATACAAAAAAGGTTTCCAAAAATTAAGCAACGAAAAATTCCCTTTAAATACAAGGTAAATGATTACGTACGAATCAGTAAGTATAAGTCAACCTTTGAGAAAGGTTATGAGACGGGGTATACTGAAGAAATTTTTCAAATTACAAAAACTAAACTTCGTCAAAATATTCCTACGTATGAATTAAAAGATTTAAACGGTGAAGATATTGATGGTTTTTTTTATGAACAAGAAATAGTACATGTAGTTAAGGATCTTGAAAAAGAGGAATTTTTAATTGAAAAAATCATTAAAACTAAGGGAAAAGGAAAAAATAAACAACTGTTTGTAAAGTGGCAAGGATATCCTGATAAATTTAATTCTTGGGTACTAGCATCAACAATCTCAGAATGAATAAGACAGAGTTTCATATTGTTTTACCAAGTGATAGTAGTATGAATTATTACCCTGATAATACAGCTAGTCATTATACAACAATGCTACCTCAACATATTAAACTAGAAGGTGAATGGGTGGTTGGATTAAAAGAAATACAATTTCCCGCAAGTTTTCTTCATCTACAGTCAAGAGAAGAATGTGGGATGTATCTAATTTCTGCCGGACCCTCAGAATATGGTGTCGACAATATATATTCCTCTTTTTACTTACCAAGAGGACTCTATACTGATACAAAGAAATTTATGACAACTTTAAATAGTTTTCCTGATACGACAGATCACTTCTATTTTAGAATAAATGAAGAGGGATTTACCACCGTAAGACGAATTTGTAAGCCTCCAAAATGTAAAGATACTAGCCACCGTCTTCAATTATCATACACTTTATTAGATATCCTTGGCTTTGATCGCTATATCGATAAGAATAACCAAGAAGATTTTCTTCTTGGTAGTAAAGACAGTAAAAGTTATGAATTTAAAAATATAAGTAAAAGACCTTTCAGTTTGATGAGAGGTTTACCTAGTAGTCTCTTCATTTATTCTGATATCTGTTCACCATATGTAACTGGAGATGTGAACTCTTCCTTGCTTCGGATAGTTCCATTAGATACAAGTTCTTACTCATACGGCATGACGGTTACAAATACTTATGGTGCCCCTAATTATATTCCTATTTTATCAAATTCTTTTCGAACAATCGAAATAGATATAAGAAATAATACTGGAGATTCTATACCATTTGAGTACGGACCGCTGAACGTTACACTACATTTCAAGAGAGTTGATTAAAAAATGTCCCATTATATTGAGTATTACAGTAATCAGGCGGGAGGAGGTTATGCTGAAAAATATAATAGATTTGGCAAGATATATGTAGGATCTTATCAACACGGTCATGGAATAGGAGCTTTTCTGGGAGGACTCTTTCGCAGAGTTGTTCCTTTCCTAGGTAGAGCGGCAAAGGCCGTAGGAAAAGAAGCACTTCACGCAGGAATGAATGTATTGAATGACGTCACCTCAGGTCAGGTACCTCTAAAGAAATCATTGGAAAAAAGACTAACGGAATCTGGATTACGACTTAAACGTAGGGCATCAGAAAAATTGGATGAAATAATGAGAGGATCTGGGTATAAAAGACAGCGAATACGTAAAATAACTCATAAAACAAGTAACCGTGGGAGAGTGCAGAAGCGTGGTAGTAAGAAAAAGGTTACTAAGAAAAAAAAGTTAACAAAAAAAATAAAACCTCAAAAAAAAAAATAAACGTAAAGTGAAAAAATCTAAAAAGCGTGACGTGTACGATATATTTAATTAATAAAAATGTCATTTTTACATACGCATTCATCTGAATGCACGAAATCAGAACTGGATTTATTTACATTACCACCTACACAGACAAGTATTGAACAGTCGCAATGGTCATATTACAACCCTATGGCCTCCTTAGCAGATGATACTCCAATAGAGTTCGTAGTGCCGGGCATGGTGAGGAATACATTGATTTGCCTCATACAATGATAAAAATAAGAGCAAAAATCGTAAAATCTGATGGAACAGTGGGTGAAAATGATTTCGTGGGTCCTGTAAATAACTTTTTACACTCAATGTTTAATCAAGTCGACATATTTTTTAATCAGAAACTTGTTTCACCACCAAAATGCTTACGCTTATAGGGCATACATAGAAACAGTTTTAAATTATGGACTGGACGCAAAAAATTCTCATCTTCAGATGGGATTATGGAGTAGAGATAATTCTACTGCAATGGATGCTGTAGAAGGTGGAAAAAACGATGGGTTAGATGAACGAATAGTTTACAAAAGGTGGAAAAGAATTTGATATGATGGGTCATTTGCATTGCGATGTTTTTAACCAGGATAAGTTTTTACTAAACGGTGTAGAAATGCGTGTTAGATTGATAAGCAAAAAATGATTTTTGTCTTATGAATGGGAGTGAAGAGAATTATAGTGTTAAGATTATGGAAGCTATGTTAATTACTAGAAAAGTTAAAATCAGTCCAAGTGTTTTATTGGCCCATGCGAAAATATTGAGTCATACTACAGCAAAGTATCCGCTAACTAGAGTGGAAGTAAAGTCGTTTGTTTTACCCACAGGAATACTCAGTACTAACATTGACAACGTAGTTTTGGGGCAAATACCCAAAAGAATAATACTTGGTTTTGTAGATAATCGTGCATTCAATGGATCAAAAAAAACAACCCTTTCTATTTTCAAACATTGTTGCTAAACTATCTGAGTTTATATATTGATGGAAAACAGGTATTGGGAAAGGCTTTAAAACCAGATTTTACTAGAGATAAATATTTAGAGGCGGAAGCGTATAACACACTATTCAGCGGTACAGGTGTACATTTTGGAAATAGTGGAAATTTAATCACACGAGCACAGTATAGACGAGGTTACGCGCTTTACGCTTTTGATTTAACACCTGATATGTCTGCAAATTCAGCTTCTCATTGGAATCTCGTGAGAAATGGGAGTTTGAGAATAGAAGCCAGTTTTGCTGTGCCCCTACATATCAATGCTAACTGTATTGTTTATCTGGAATTTGATAATATTTTAGAAATTGACTCTTCAAGACAAGTTATTGTAGACTACAATTAAAAATAAAATTACATGCGCAGTTTACATAAGAATGACGACAATCTTGTAACTAGTAATTATGAAATTATATAATAAAGATAGAAAAAAAAACAAATTGTATTCAGTGCCTGGAGGGTAACCAGAAGGAGTGGTTCGAGTTATGAATACTCTTCAATTAGTAAAACTTTTACCCTATACTGATGCATGCGTTGGAGGAGTCTATCCATCAGACAAAATCCCCTGCATCTGGCCTAGACCCTGTGCAATTATTGCCAACACCGATGACCATACCAAACCGGGAACCCACTGGGTCGCATTCTTTGTCAATAAACATGGACACGGAATCTATTTCGACAGTTTCGGACGACCCCCAGTGACTCTCGATTTACTCAGCGCCTTGGAAGAAATTGTAGAGGAGGATACAAGTGGAACCAGCAACAATTACAGGATATTAACTCCAATTATTGTGGTCAATATTGTATTGTTGTTCTTCATTGGCTTAGTAATAACAAATCCTTATCATCCTTTCTTAATTTGTTTGGGAAGGATACAAAACGAAACGACCGATCATTAATAAAAATGTTTAAAAAAATATCGAAAAAGAAAGATATGAAAAAAAATTAAAAAAACCGTTTAAAAATTTATCAGGAGGAGGACGTCTATATTCGCAATCAAGTGTTTCTAAATAATAAAATATATATATTTTGTAAAATAAAAATGTGACATTTATATCATAATTGTGAAAATTAGTTTAAATAAAAATTCAAAAATATTTTTAATTGTTATTATTTAACTAAGTAGACCCTTTTATAATTACTATTAAGTAAAAACAGTTATATTCATTTTTTTTCTGTATTTATCATTTTTACACCATTATTTTTTATTCATACTTATAAAACACTCTTATTATTATTATTATTATTATTATTGCTACATATTTTTACCGAAGAGACGGATTTTCTTTTTACAAGGTTCATTATTCACTATAGAGGGTAATGGTCTTTTTTTGGGGAGAGAGCGAGATTTTATGAACTCCTGAACTGCCCAATTTATCTCTGTGATAATGAAGATGATTCTTTTTCCAATTGATCAGCCTCAGATGACAAGTCAAAATATCATTCGATGCATCGTCCTCCAGAGTGACCACTGGAATAGCTGCAGTAACTGCAGTGCTCTCTTCTTCCAGCGTAATCACTGGAACTGGTGTGATAACTGAAGTTTCCTCCTCCGGTTCTTCTGCTTCCAAGTCGTCAGTTTCTTGGGATGCACACAAATCTGAAATTATAGAAACAACATAAATAAATATATAGTATAATAGGAAAACAGCATAAATATTATACATACCGACTCCTTTAATAAAAAAGGCCTCTAAAAGACCATAGATCAACTCTGTAGATTTTTTATGATGAAATCATGCAAGCCACTTTGTCCTGAAAATCAAATTAATAGTAATTAAAGAATCAAATTAATATTAATTTAAAAATAATAGAAATTTGGATATTTACCTGGCTGATCATACGCAGTGATAAAATGTGCTGTGTCAATTTTCTGCTTATCTGAATAATTGACATTGACTTCGGAGACAATGGTTGCGGCGGCCTCCTTTAAATATTCCTCTAAACTCTATGGTACAGAGTGTGTTGTGTCTTCTTTGATTATTTCATCTGCTAACGATAAAGCATCAGTGAAAGACTTCTCTCCCTGACATACTTGGCTGGACGCAGCCAAGGGACCTCGAGGATTCTATATGCCCATTTATCCATACCAGCCATAATTTGGCTATCACTTACGCAACAATCAAAATCAGCATTCTTAATTATTATCAATTGTTTCGCGCACAAACGTATACGCGTTTAAAAAACACTCGTCACTAACGTCTTCCCAACCGTTTTCCATGTTTATTTTAAATTTGAAACTCTGCAGAAAACTCAAAAAGACTTGTTTGCTTCCTAGATGAAGCTTGAGAATAATGTCCTTTCCCAAAAACA